>OZ026623.1:14097872-14697872 GCA_964020975.1 Hermodice carunculata | reverse complement strand
TGTCCTACTTTGCATCGGTGTTTAATTTTTGTGTATGTTGTGGTGTTGGCTCTTGGCTGGAGCCTACAGATTAGCACAATATATTCTTGCCATATTTTCGTTCAATGGCACTATAATTTATTACGTACATGTATTGAGTGCATGCCTATACAGACATTGTGGAAACAATGAGACAGAGATTACAATGAGTTTTCGTTTTGCGGCAGTTAGCCTTATGTGCCTTAAAATAGCGACAAAAACAGTAGAGATCGACCATATTAGTCTTATACCAACAGAAACCAGGACAAATGTATGAAATGCATGACTGTGTTGGCTGCACTAAAAATACAAGCTAATTTCTCGCCACGCGGGCCTAGATCAATAACGAAAATTCTGAATGCAAATACAGTTTGAAAGAAACAGGCTCCAAAAGACCTGTTCATATCGAGTTGTACCCAACTTTTCCGGACCGCAATGTTTTGTGCATTTCATTGTTGGCCTGATTCTCCAATCAACAAGTAGCCGAGTCGGGCCCACGCAGTCAGATGTTTTCAACGGATGCTACTGCTAACGCTAGTGATTACAGCATTGATTGTGTTGAACACTGCAAATCTTTTACCTAAAATGCCACATCACTGGTGTAACGTGCGCTTATAGTTGGCTGACGATTTGATTTTTCGTTAAACCCAAGCACATCCTGTGTTTTACTTTCTTATGCGTCCTCGTGTAATCCGGCCAGCGTAGTCGAGCACAAATGTAAAAAAAGCAGGATGTGCTACCCGAAGTGAACCAAATAAACCCGAGTCCTATGAACTGGTATATTAGGGAACGCTGTTGTGTATTGATGAATGGCGATACATCTTGGATGAGAATGGGTCATTTGCAGCTGTTGCTGGAGGTATGAATGAGTGTTTGTCCTGCATAGCAATGCCACACTGACGGCAAAGCAGTATGGTGTTGAATGCTGTTGCTTTATGCGTATTCTTGCAAACCTGGGATACTAACTTTGTGTGTGTGTGTGTGCTAGTGTTTGACAATGAAGCGTAGCTCCTCTTGCTCTGGAGTTGAGCTACAAATCAGATCTTGTATTATATGGTACCACTCCTCTCCGTCATTGCCTTGTAATGTTTTTGACATGTGCCACTTGTCTTTTCTGCGCAACAGATGTGTAAAAGGCTCGCCCTGCATCCCAATTGTTGAATTAAAATATGTTTAAACCCAATCAAATCATATGTGTATATAGGATTTTAAAAAAATTAAATAATGTCAAAACATATCTTTGTCTCAGATATACGTTTTTTTAAGTAGTGAACTTTTTTGCCTGGGTGAAATGTGTTTTTTTAATGATACTTTGTGTTTTAGAGTTATGCTCTCATAAAACATGGACTGAGTAAACAGCTTTCATCAGCACGCTTTGGGTGCAATATGCTCAAAAGAATAACGAGGAATGCTGTTGACCCAGACTGTTTAATTTTATGGCACTATTGGCATACTGGTACTGAAATGAAAGGTCTTTTTTACAAAGAATATTTGTATAGTATGCATTTGATAATTCGGAGAAGTTCACTTTAAGTAGTTTCACTTTAGTCACAGCTGGCAGTGAAAGAGTTAAAAAGAGTATGATCATGATAAATGTCTCCTTATAAACACTTACTTGCGAAAGCGTGGAGTGTAAATGGAAACACCCACCTTGGTATAATGTGTCGACTTTGGTTTACTTGTAAATATAATGCAGAGGTCAGGTATTATATGCAGCTGTTTGAACTGCCTACCGGGACCAATCAGATATATTTCATGACGATACGGTTTCATATACAAAAATATATTTTTTAAAATAGACCATCTGGAATAAAAAGTACAGCTTTGTTCATTCTACAAACAAACATCCAACTACTTATTATTTTAAAGCATGAAATCTGTGGCACGATCATGAACATTAGGCAGAAAAATAAGATAATGGTACCTCCTGGAATGATTCAGCCCGGCAAGTCCAATAATATTGGCCACCATTCCAACCAATTCAGCAATGGGACCATCCTTTCGGGAGCCCACATATCTGATTACGCCACGTGTGAATACCAAAAGTTGTGTCATATATTTTACTCTCCATGGTTCCATAGTTCCCGTATGATGCATTTGTTGCATTTCCAATAGCATTAGCTCATTTTAATTGTATTATATGTTATATATACAGACTGACGCACACTTACACACACACACACACACACACACACACACACACACACACACACACACACACATATATATATATATATATATATATATATATATATATATATATATATATATAAATATATATGATAGAAATTATGTACATGATTTTCATGATTTTGTAAATTGGTAAAATGGGATTGTGAATTCGAAATGGTATGACAAGTCCCAGCAAAACAAGTGTTGGCTACAGGTAGACTCAGTCTCTGCAACAATTAATCGTAGCAGACTGACTCGTGCAACTTATGGTCGCCATTGTGAAAAAACAAGACAGCTTTGTGCTCATTGTAGGTTGAGCCAGCTATTTTGACTCCAAAATAAGCTCCACGCTTGGCTACCTTATCTGTTCTGAGCTTTAGTTTCAGTTTCAGCTAGATGATGAACTATGCCAAGAGGTGCATAGGTAACTTAAGCTGAGCTAAAGTCACATGTCGTGGTACCAGGCTTTTACAGGCTCGGATGCCTGACTTAAGGATCGACTACAACATGCATTGTAGACGGGGCACATGTTTGCACATAGGGGGCATGAACAGAAGCAACGGACACAGACCTGAAGGGACTCAAACTCAAACAGCAAATGTCTATCACTGTTACCAACTTAGTTGACCTAGCTGTACTTCATTACAGGCATGTTATTTCTCATAAATATGTATGTGAGTACTATGGAACTAAATCAAAGCAAGTAGAAGACTTACCAAAAGTATGAATAGTTTATGGATATATGAGTATCAACCAATATATGATCGTGACCAAGGTGCCCCACATGATTATTATCTTATGCCTAACAATGCAACATACAGAATACAACAATCGGGACCAATATTGCAGAAAGCATTACCGCAATTTCCACAGATAAATTACCGCAAGTGCAAAGTAGAATGCATTTACAAGAGGTCTGAAGAATCCGTATATCAAGGATTGAAAAGGCTGATTACTAGTAAAGCAATCGGCTCTGATGCCTTGCATCCAGCGTTCTAACAATTATTTTTTTTATCAAAGTTCAATATCAGACCCTATCATAACTTCTGGGCTGAAAGCAAAGGCTAATTAAAGTTGAATTAAATCAATTGTCCAAGGAATAAATGCCCTGAGATAATTTATTTTTTATATTACGTGGGACTGGGTGCTTTAAAACTGCATCACCAATTGTGGATTTCTGCTTCTTCAAGGTAGCCGACTGACCAATATTAAGCAGAGTACTGCAACCAAAACATTAGTTGCACATGTGCCAACTTTTTTCTATTGTAATTCACTCAAAATTAACATTAACAATCTTTTGAGACACCATTTTTTTCAGGACAACTTTTTCAGTGGAGCACCTGCCGGCCGAAGGTGGAAGTTCATGTACCTTATCTGTATTGTCCTCCTGCTGTAGGTAGAAACACACACGAGATCAACAAATCGAGCATCGTTCATTTCTTTACTAAGCCATATGACGCAGGAAACAAGCAGTACCACAATAGAGAAAAGTATATTTGACGTGTTCAGGTTTTGTATGAGAACTGCACTCAAGGATTTCTCGAGTAATTGACCACTTTAATTGAATTTATGTGTTCTAGAAATAAAATGTTTAAATTCAATTTAATGTCATTATCTTTTGTAACATGATATAACAGAACCTATCTTTCTCTTAATCATATCCACGACCTAGTTGTTGACGATCATACATTTTATTCAGGCCAATATTGATGTCATCTGAAATCATCAATCAAATCTAGAATATAATGTGAAAGAGACCTATAGAGAATTTACTAACTTGGTATCATCTTCATATATTATGGAATCAAATTGCGATGATCGAATATGCACATCACCCATGCATGTTAAAAAAGGGGAGGCCAAAGTGTAAATTCTCAAAGCATGCCAGTCAGTTTTGGTAAGGGTTTTAAGCGGACATTATCAAGGACGGCGAGCCGAGCCCTGTTAGGTTAATGAAGGAACCAGCTCATAGATATGAGATTAAAAGCATAGTGTAACTTGTAGAATGCTATTCCACTCGTACGTGTCAAATGATTTTGTTAAATCTACATAGATATTGATATATGGTTCGGCAGTGTCAAGAAACTCAACAGTTTTATGAGTTATACAAAATACTGGTGTCTGACCTAAGTGTGTCCCTCTAAAATCGTTGACAAAAGTCACGTCTATCCACGACTTTTGTTGGCATAGGAACATGCCTGTAATCACATATAAATTCATGCGTTTAAGTGACATTTCTTGTCTTTGCTGCATTTGTACACAAAGAGCTGGGTTTTTATGCTGGGTTGGCAGAATACTTAAGTTTAGTAAGGACTATCCTGTAGACACACTATGGAACTGAAAACATTGTTTGTGATGTAAGCCGTGTGCCCCTTGTCTGAGGGGCCTCCACCATGACAAAATAAAGTTATAACAGTAAACACGTGAATAATAATATTTATTTGATAATATTTAAACTACAAAACAAATTTAACAATCGTAAAAGAACAATTAAGGGAGCATTCTTCTTGCAGAGCAAAATTGGCATTTGATGTTGTCAATGTCATGTTCCAGCAGAAGTTCATGAACCTTTCATTAAAGCCAAAGTAAGCGGTCACTCAATCTATGTCACAAGTGCCACTATAATAGCTTCATTGATGTGACCTCTTGCTAACAGAAAACCATGCCTGTAGATCGTCCTTATATTTCTGTCTGATAGCCTCTGTTTTGCTCTAAATAGCTCTTCGTATATCCTTTCCATATAATATGTCTTTGCCCACAGTGTGTATGCAGGGTACTCATGAAAAGACTGGTAGACTATTTCATTTCCATAGGGACGTGTGTACAGGTGATTTACAGTCAAGTCGTCTCACTGTCAACTTATGCCTGGCCTTCTCGTCCAGATCCAACTCATCCCCATGCAAAGTCGTCCCCATGCAATGTCGTCCCAATACCAACCAATCCCAGTACCAAGTCGTCCCAACACCATCCCATTACAAAGTTGTGCCAATATCACTTAGCCCAATTCCACCATTTTGTTCTTGCGGACTCCAGATCAGCAATTGGGCTGGATGCTGGATTCCTCGATTCAATGTGATTCCCACAGGTACTGGTATGTCTAAACACTAGTGTCTCAAAAAAAAATGCCATTTCCACATTAGATTTACCAACAAACAGTAAGATTTTTGTTAATTCTTAACTAAATTATATGCTTGCAGGCGACCTTGTATTTGCGCTATTCACTTCCGGTTGAAGTAAGCCGTGTTTGTAACTTTTTATCTCCCATTAAATTATATATCGCTGTGTTCATCCCTGGGATCCATTCATGAATAAGACTGTACACAAAGGAATATCATAGTCGCTTAAGCTTGTAATACATCAGCTGGGGCTGTTCATATTGGAAATACAAACATGGTTGCGCCAGTTGCCAAAATGCCTTTTGCAAGGATCAGTGGCACCGAAACAAGTTTGCCCTGGTTCCCAGGTGATAAACTGGTTTGTCATTAAGGCTAATAAAGCACCTAAATTTCAAATTTTATGAATGTGATTTGTTCCTTACACACCATCATTTGTTATAGTGATTTAGAACCATACAGTTTTGCAGTGAGGGGTAACGGATAGGACTTTGCTCTTAGAATATCGGACTTGATAGTATTCAAACAGTATGTAGGCTTACAAATTTGTGTTTGTTAAGTTTCTTTGTATATCAGTTACACTTAGACGTCTACACATAATACTGTAATAAATTTGAATGCCTTAAAAAGGCCAACCAACATCGACTTGAACAGCCGTAGTTTTCAAATGTGTGGGATTCCACAGAAACAATAATCTGAAGCTCCTGCCATACGAATGTTGTGGAATTATTGTTGTCAACTTTCATTTTTCATATCATCTTATTACAAAACATAATCTGTTGAATTCATAATTTAGAACCAGTCATTGATTTGGGTGTGTAATTTTTACTACCTGGGACAACAAAATGATGAAAAACATATGGTCCAATACTCTCATTTCATCGGATTTTTTTTAGTCCTGATTAGAAAATTATGTGTGCACTGATCAGTTTGCTCCACTAACAAGTAAATTCAGCTTTAGGTTTATCCAAGGCCTTTGATACAGCGAACCATAAGATACTCTTTGATAAGTTATTTTATCATGCAATCAGGGGTGTATCTCTGGACTGGTTTTCTTCCTACCTAACAAATCGGTTTTAGTTTGTGCATTTTCAAAATGCTGATTCTGATTTCGTGAATATAACATGTGGAGTTCCCCAGGGGTCAATACTAGGCCCCTTACTTTTTCTTTTATATGTAAATGATTTATTTAATGCATGCCCCGACTCTTTTTGTCTATTATTTGCAGATGACACAAATTCGTTTTTTGCTGACAAAAACTTTGATACTTAAATACGTAGAACAAATATCACTTTACAGTTGATAACAGTTTGGTTTTATGCTAATGAATTATCTTTGAATGTTGACAAGACTAGCTTTATGATTTATTACAATAAAAAAGGAGATATATGCAAGATAGTTTTAAAATTGAAATCAATGATATGAAAATTTCACAGGTGTCTAAGATTAAGTTTTTTGGAGTTTGGATGGAGGAACAACTTACTGGAAATCCCATATTACATATATATGAGGTAAAATTTGAAAAATTATTGATATATTGATATTATGAAAAAATTACGACATAGTGTGAGTAAACAGATGCTTGTAAATCTATATTATGCTTTAGTGTACCAATATTATACTTACTGTAATATAAATTGGGCCAGTAACTACCAAAGTAACCTTGATAGTTTGGTAAAATTACAAAAGAAAATACTTAGGGTAATAACTTTTTCACATTTCAATGCTCATACTGAACTTCTTTTTAATAGTCTAAGAATTATGAAATTTCAAAACTTAAATAGATTTTTAACAGCTAAATTTATGTTCAAGTGTGTTCATGGACTGCTTCCTGTTATTATTCAGAATATTTTCTTAATGAATATCGATGTACATACTCATGTTACACGTCAGAGATATAATTTTCATGTTCTTCCTTGCCGAACTACTCTGTTGGTATTTTCGTTGAATTACACTCAGGCTGCATTTATCTGGCACCGTCTGTTTTTGGCAATTTTGCCGGATTAGCAAGGCTGCCAGATTAACAAGTCACAGTATAATTCACCAGGATATATAGAGAATAAGAGACCAAATTTGCACCTAACAATGAGTAGACAAAAACATAATCACATACACGTTTTACCAATCATATGAAATTTTAAAAACGAAACGTGCAAATTATAGGAATAAAAACTTTATTCAATGTATTCATATCCATATGTACAATTAATGTTACATTCCAAATTACTGGAGCGAGCGGGCATAAATGTCCCAATTCTAATATTTATCCCACACACGTATTTGGACATATTTTCCCTTTAATAGCTTATTTTGGCACAAAGAATTCCGAAATCTTTTTTTTTTTTGTTTACTGTGCTCACTTACATATCTTTTAACTGTTCTTCTCTGCGCCAAACTTTTGCTACGTCGTCACCACAATCTCCCTCACTGGGTTCTGGCCATTGCAATGAAATTTAACCATTTAAGGCGGGAACAATTAAACATCTTATCAACTCGGAACTTGTTTGGAACACATCAGGTGATTGTTGATTTTGCGGTCAGGCGCAATAAGGTATGCTATTGCAAGGTATATGCTCCATTGAATACCAAGTGACGAGTAAAAAGGCAAATTCCATTGAAAAAAGCCCTTTTGTTCTGCAATTAACATGCCGGTGACGAAATTCAAGGGTACCGGATTATCATGTAGTAGATAATTGGGGGAAATCTGTAAACAGCTCATTACTGCCGAATTTCAAGGGTGCCGAATTATCAAGTGACGGTTAAAGGCGGCCTGACTGTACCATGGATCTAATGTTTGGAATAACTTGGCATTGTATTTGCGTCAGATTCAGAAGTTTGGTTTGTTTAAATGTAAACTTAGATTTTTTTTTGTTATAGAACAAGACTTAAGTTAATTCATTTAAGATTTAATATAAAGTTGCATACAGTTTTGAACATGTATAATTATCCAGAATTCATTGTTGCTTATTTGAGATTATACACTTGATGTTGTTATCCACAGTTTACAGAGGGTTTCTAAGCCCATTAGTGTTTCGCTCTCTAATTTTCTCATGTACAGTTACGCCGGGCTATTTTTTTTTTGTTATAGAACGAGACTTTAGTTAATTCATTTAAGATTAAATATAAAGTTGCATACAATTTTGAACATGTATAATTATCCAGAATTCATTGTTGCTTATTTGAGATTATACACTTGATGTTGTTATCCACAGTTTACAGAGGGTTTCTAAGCCCATTAGTGTTTCACTCTCTAATTTTCTCATGTACAGTTACGCCGGGCTAAAAGTTAACAGCCACATGCTTTTTTCGCGTTTTGCTGGTGTTTGGTTTGTGTTTGGAAACGTTTGAAATCGTTTGGAATGTGTTTGGAAAGTGTTTGGAATGTGTTTGGAAAGCGTTTGGAAAGCGTTTTGGAAAAATATCAAACACTTTTACAAAACGTTTGAACACTTTCACAAAGCTACCGAACACTTCTCCAAATGCGTTCAAACACTTTCCAAACGCGTTGAACAATCACCCGAACGATTTCAAACACTTTCACAAAAGCATTCAAACACTATGCATTTCAAACACTTCCCTTTAAATGATGAAGGATCTACAAACGTATTTTCAACAGGTCCAGCAATATATGATGTACCTACATGTAAATGTGCACTTATCCAGCATTATAGGTTGTATATATTTATATAAAACACAATCCAAATACGTTTACCCAAGTGTCTAATTCAACTGAAAAGCTGAAATTAGTTTACGTCCACTGAAGCAAATTCAGTGGGTAGTGTCAAGTACATATTAGAAGGTAGCTTTTGTTGCCAATTTGTCACGCAAACAAGAAAACAATGATATAGCCGACAATATATACACATGCATTGTAAGTGATATATTTACAAACTGTTAGATAGAACTGATTTTTTTGAAAAAGCATAATTTTAACTTTATTGTGAGATATACATAGCAGAGCTTTTTGGCTTATCCATAAATGAAGGCATGCACATGTTGTTGGGAATTTTAGGCGCGATAAGCTTTTTAGACTCTTGTTAAAAATATTCCTGTCATTAGAATTAGATTACCATTTGTACATGTACATGTATCACATACGTTTGGCGCAAAGTGTAAAGTGTTTGAAAACGTTCGGCTTTCACCAAACGCGTTCGGCAAAGTGTTTGAAAGCGTTTGGCAAAGTGTTTGTAAAGCGTTTCGAAAGTGTTTGCAAAGTGTTTGCCAGGCGTTTGCAAAACGTTTGACTTTCACTGAAAGTGTTTAAGAAACGTTTGGGAAACGTTGGTGCGTTTGGCGTTTGTTAACTTGAACGCGAGCGTAACTGTAATGTATTGCTATGTATCTCACTAAACATTACTTGACTTGACTAGAATAAATATATCTGTGACAGCTAATTACATAACCTTAAAAACCAATATTTTATTAAACTGTTGCTGCTGGAAATTTCTAGAATTTGAAGACAGTCAACTCAGTTATTTTGGTTTGGGTCCAAATGTACAAGTATCAAGTTAGCAGTGAGAAGTAAAACAGCGGCCTTTAGGAAAAGTAAAAACACTGAAGATTTTTCCTCTTAGGTTGTATTCCTACAGCATTCATAACAGCATAACACAATGGTGATATTCAAAAGTGTTTTTAATAATAAATGTGAGCTAGCAAAGTCAGCAGATATGACATGGTAGTGAATAGGGAGTTGAATGGGTGTCCACCACAGCCGGATTCTGGTTCCTGTCACCAGAAGTCCGCAGTTTGCCACATATGGCAGGGACTTTTGAATAGGGTGTATGTGGTATGACTGTGGATTGAAATAACACATCATAACTAAAATTAACTAGGAAATTTTATACAAGCCCTCTCCTGGTAGAATAATCGGATTAGTAAAATAAAGGCTTGAAAAATTAAGGACTAGACTTGAAAGCATTGGAGAATTCATGTTGTCAATAGTGCTTCTGCTTATTGAAAAGCACATACCGTTTTCAATATTTCGATAAATCTTTGCAGTATGTTTCACCCATAGACACTATGCTACCTATGTCAGTAGCAATCACTATAGGTCGACGTGCAAGACACATCGATAAAAAAGAAAATATAAACATAAAAAGTACAAATACATCACCTATGAACACTCAGCATGTGTGCTTTAACGCTTAACAGCACTGAAAATTGAACAAAAGAGTCGCCGGTACGATATTGCCGTCACTACTTTCAATTTTCACAGACTGAGAGTTTGAAAAATGCAGGAATATATCTTACACAATCATTATATCATGCATTTATACACATTCATTTAAAATACAAATTTCACTGGCCGTTATCATCAGTGTCATCTCCTCTCAAAATTCTCTATACCTTAATGACAATATAATGTCCTACAGCATCCACTATAACACACTTTGTACCATATGAGGCAAATGGCGTACTAAACAAACAAAAGTAGTTATGCCTTCTGAGACTTTAATAGGTTGTCAAACGAAATACCTGTATCATCAGTACTAGGAATGTCGGTAACCATTGTGAACTACCTTGCCTATGATCGTTAAAAAGTGGGCACTGCAATATATGCAATGTTTTGGACTGGAAACTACAATTGCAACCTGGAGAATCACAAATATTGCGACAAGATATATGAGCATGCAGAGCACTGAAACCAACTCTTAAACGATTTAACAATATATATTTAACTTGCGAGGTCCACGTCTTACATGTAACAGCTTTAAGAGGAAATATATCACTTTATTGATATTTTGAAGGTGCTTACAGAGGGTGCATTTCTTATGTACAATGGTAATGTGCTCCAAAGGCGAGTGGTCTGTGAAATGAAAAACGTTTCAAAATTTAATTTGTAACAGTTCATTACCAATCACTCATTAATGTTAGTCAAAGTATAACTATTCCTGTCATAGGCCCTTCACAACTTTATAGTGCATTGCAACGTTCACATATTCACGCCTGGCTTTTAGACTCGCCCATCCTACACAGTTTAATACCTTTATTTCACTGAATGTTTTCATTGAACCTGATATTTGGTGAGCAGCTCTATACGGAACTGATTCTAACATTTTTGGGCATTTTTGTAAACAGTTGGTAAATTGAGTCGAATGAATGATGTATAAATACTTTCTAGGCGTTGCAAAATAGAAGGAGAGAACAGTATATGATATGACCCAAACGTGATGATTCTTTGCTACAAATGAGCTTGACGTGACTGTCACAGGACAATGTTTAGATAGAATTAATCTGAGATGTTTGTGTTCGTTAACTCATTTTACATGCTCATTCTCAAAATTAATCGTTCATGAGTTGGTTTGTCCTTTTCCCAGAAAACTCAATTTGTCCTGTTTTTGGGGGGATTAAAATCTACCCTCCACATCTTTTCCCAATTTTTCACAACAAATACATGTTCATTAAGGCTATAGTTGTTTCTTTGGCTGTATTGACAATAAAACTGCCCTGAGCCATGCCAGATACTATTAATACTCAGTCTGAACCACAACCTTCTCGTACAACTTGCTGTTTTCTATCAGTTATATATTAATTAACCTAAGTTCGCGTAGCTTATGTAGGAAACCACAATGTCAAACTCGATCAAACGCTGTAGATACATCTAAAAAGACCACTCCCATTTCCTTACCCTGGTAAATTGCTTCAGCTAATTCATGAACAATAACAACTAGTTGATGTACAGTTGAGTCAAACTTACTGAAGCCCAAATTACAATGAGTGAGCAGGCCGTTAGAGGCAAAGAAATTCTATACTGTCTTGAATATACATATTTCCGATACTTTAGACATTGAAGATACCAGGCAGGCAGGTCTTTAGTTCTTTTGTACAATGATGATCATCTTTCTTTAATAGAGCACCTGCATTGGTTTCTTTCAATATGCTTGGGCAGCTACAGGAGCTCAGAGACAAATTTAAAAATCTGGTTTGCGGAAAAAGATATCTGGTTCAAAAAGGCGCAATACCTTATACGGAAGACCGTCCGGGCCACCTGTTTTGCATATATTTTTTTTTTTCAAAATATCATAAACCTCTTTGTTACCTAGCAAAACAGTTTCAAGATTTTAGTCTGGCTTCAGTCAGGAGCTCGGTAGCTCTGAAGAAGGATCATCAGGTATGCACTGACATGAGAAATAGTTATTCAGCACTTGTGCTTTCACAGCAGGATTTTTTAATAAATGTTTCCATTTTCTATGATAGAAGGTACAGGTTCATTATTATTCCAACCACAGCACTTTTCAAAATTTGCCATCAATTTTTAGTTTCAGTATTTTTTCGGCTTAAATTTCGTAAACTGTTGGCACCTTCTTACCATATCGACAACCGCATTTTTATACAGCAATATTAATTTCACTCAGTTTCTTCACCCGATTTCTTTGCCCTTTTGTTAGCCCTGGCTCTTTCTGTCATGTGATACCTCAAACTATTTCTAATAAAGGGCTTGTTATGAGGTCTGATGGTTGCTTCTTCGTGAGGAATGCAATCCGAGGGTACATTATTTTAAAAACAGGTGAAAGATTTGCAAATATTCTTGACATCATCATCAATGAATATAGCATCCCATGGAGCACTAAGTTGAACATTTGTTGATACATAGATACACTAATGTTCACATGTGGCTTCATGGGGAAATTTTGTAACGCTGTGCTCAACAGACCCACTAATGACAAATATCAGATCTAGCAGTGACTGAGCTCTCTAATGTTCAGAAACTAGCTGTTGCAAGTTGAGTCTATGAGTTGCATTCAAAAACTCCAAGTCAAAAACCGATTATAAACTCACCCATCCAATTGATAGCAGGTAAGTTAAAATCTCCGGTAAAAAAAAAATTGCTCTTCGAGATTGCAGTAACTTTTTTAGGTACTGCGTCATGAAAGCATTCAAGGAGCTCCCTACTTTTAGCAAGAATCTGTCCTGGATGTCTGTAAAATGTAGCTACAAGATTTTTGCGTTTACTAAAGTCAGTTTCCATTGCCAAACACTCTATGTTTGGCGCACAAAGATCATGTCTGACTTTACCCGTTAATGATTAAAAAAATACATATGGCCGCACCACCCCAAAAATGTGTCATGCTCGCACCTGAAAGGCGTTTGAAACCAGTCAATTTCAACATGAACACTTCATATAGAATACTAAGTAATTAAGCTGTGTCTCGTTCAAGCAGACCACATCAAAACCATTGTGTATACAAACTGACTGAAGCTCATCCAGCTTGTTTTTGGCCGCAGCATTATTTGCATTTAAGTAAAGAAAATTTAATGTGCTCTCATCCGACAATGACAGTGAGATATTGCATATTGCAAACAGAACACCACAATTCATAAACAGTATATATGATATCCAGAACTACATACCCAAAATGTAAATGTAAATGAGTGTTTACACTTTTCTGCAGTTTTGCATCATCAGGCCGTGTTTCTGGCTGTGGTACTGTTTATTATGTAACTTCAAACATCGATATAATATCTAGTTTGGCAATTACAGCAACTATCGAACACATAGCAATGTCCTTCATTGGTCAGCCAGAACACATAACAGTGTGCGTCATTGGTCAGCCAGAACACATAACAGTGTGCGTCATTGGTCAGCCAGAACACATAACAGTGTACGTCATTGTTCAGCCAGAACACATAACAATGTCCGTCATTGGTCAGCCAGAACACATAACAGTGTACGTCATTGGTCAGCCAGAACACATAACAGTGTGCGTCATTGGTCAGCCAGAACACAACAATCGACATAATAACTGTTCATGTTATGACAAAGGATGCACACAATTACACGCCATATATATATATATATATATATATATATATATATATATATATATATATATATATATATATATATATATATATATTATATATATATATATATATATTATATATATATATATATATTATATATATATATATATATATATATATATAGATATATATATACACAATAATATATGGCACATTGACACTGCGCTTTGTATCGTATTTGACTGTAGTACACACTGGTAACCAAGAAGAAATGCATAATGGAAACAGTTCATATTATTAATGCGTAAGTGCAACAAACGACAACGTGTTGCAGAAACATTGTTGTAAAAGGGGGGGGGGGCAGAGCATTTGTATTCTGTGCCAAAACCGAAGTTTGGGCTGAAACGGTTTTGTATTCCTGTGTACAAAAAGACTGTCGATCCACAAAAAGAAAACTGCATTTTGCGTGTTTTCCAAAACGTTTTACACGAGTTAGAAGGTATACACAAGAAAAGAAAAAAAAATAATAGCAGAGTCTGCCTGCACAAAGTCAACATTAGAAAGGTTTTTTTAAGGAATAAAGGATCGTGTGTACCAGATAAACTGGATGTGCCGTAAAATCAAAAGAAACTAAAGTGTGATATGTACCCGGTTATGACCCTATGTACAAGTTTAATGCGTTGTAACCAGTGAATCATTTTAATGGCTATAGCAAGGACCATAGAGGAAATTAAATATGATGTCCTTGAATTATAAAAACCAATCAAGTTGAAAAGTTGCTTGACTTGACACACTAGACACAATCTCTGAAACTTCATGGCATTTTCTTTTGTCAATTCGTATGTAACATGTGAAACAAAAAAAATGATATATAGATATCAAAGACACCAGCTATTTCAGCTTTGTCAAATTTGATCGATACATATATCGGTCATGGAAGTGGATTTTCCTTCACTTGGTGTCCGAAACATTGTCAACCCATTTGGAATATAATTTTTTCCTTTTATATATATCGTTTTACATTATGAGGAATATACACTAAAACAAAATGAGAGTGATACATATTATATAATAACACACTTGTACAAGGAATTTGGGTTGTTAGACAGAGTCAAGACGGTTTATAAAAGTTCATGACATTTTATGTAAATTCATATGTAACACCTAGGGAAACAGATTGGTATAGAAATGCGGAAGGCTGAGCCCCTCAAACGTTTTCGTTCAAGTTTTGTGCAAGATTTCTAAGAAATCTGTTAATCATAAAAGCTTCCAAATTTGAGAAATTATGCTGAATAGTTTAACTTGTGGCCACACTTTTGCATCAAGCTGCATCTCATACTGTCTTCATTCTGCAAACAATTTCAGTATCGAACACGGTCCCAATAGCGTTTCCTCATTCTTCGGCACCACAATATATAAAAAAATCGATTATTTGCAAACTCCCAACTCCCTCTGTAAGTTTTATTTTAAGAACCGTTTACTTCATGCGAATCTATTGGCCCAAATCTTAGTTTAACTCGTCAGGTAAAATTATCTTACAAATTACCTTCTGAGATCCTCTGGGACATTCAGTCTTAAAGCTGTATTCCATTTAAAGTAACATTTGGACTCAAATCAGTTATGTGGATTTATGACCAGTTAGTCTTCCTAATTCCCACATACCCTGTCAAAATGAATTGGTCCATTGTTATTAGACATTGAGCAGTCTTTATTAAGAAATAGAAGAATACGCAAGTGATGAATAACTAACAAAAGAGTAGGAATTGGCGTTTGGCCATGACAGGGACACAAACCAGATCAGTTCAATGAAATATGCGAGGTATGATGCACAATTTTTGTTTCAAATTGTTTATATAGGAAAAAGTTTTTTTTGTAACACTGCTCCGTATGAAGAAGGCGTTTATGAGGATGCAGAATACTTAATCGTTTAGAGTATTTCCTCATAGAGGCATGCAGAGCTCAAAGGTAGTCTTGCCTCAGTGTATCTAAAAGATACTTTACTTTTTTGAAGTCACCATCCAAATGGGTGATGACCTTTAAACAGGAAAAAATAGTAACTTTGTGCGATTGCAAATGCCTCGGATCTGTTTTAATATGCTGATGGTGATAAGTAATATGCATATACACATCTGTTTTATTTTTTATGATTTGGACAGATCTGGGGCCTAGTTCGAGCCTCTGGCCATCAATGTAATGGGGCATATAATGTTCTATAACCAACTCGCAACTTTGAGGGAGCGGCAGGTGGGATTCATTTCTGGTCGGTAGCAGCTTTCCAGTGTCAAGCCTGCAAAGCACCAGCGTCACAAGTGGTTCTTTAGAAATGTAAAACAAATTACCCACGTTATTAGTGTGAAAGTAACTATGAACTCCTGGTGTTGGGACAAATTGGAATTAGTACGACTTGACATTAGGACGAGTTTGTAATGTAAGGACCTAGCATTTGGATGAGATGGTTTTAACACCAGTTGACCTAAAACGACTTCGTTTTGGGACGATTTTCCGCGTTACCATATAGCTATATGTACAACGTTTACAAGGGTTTACCAGGCCTTTATCTGCCACCTGCAATCAACGCGATGTTTTCAAATGGGTTTATCGGACTATTTAGTTTTAGTGTGGACATGTATATGGCGACTTAATTTTGCCTGAAAATGAAAATTGATTTGAATAGAAGGGCTGATAGAAGAATCGAACCGAATCGTGTTTACACTTGTTTTCATTCTTAGAAAAGGTTAACAGATTATAATGCAGTAGAATATCTCAATTTTCCACTTTTCAGAGACAAACGCCTTTATTCTACCAAATTTTCCATCTGAATGTATAATATTCTCAACAGAACTGTAGCATGTACTATATGTACAAAAATGCACGTGCCTCTTTAGGGCATGTGAAGTTCCATTTTTATCGGTTTAAGATAGTGACATGGATGGAGCTGCGTGCAATGGTCCCATGACTTTTGATTTGACCCACAAAAATAATTTTATTTATCTTATGGAGGTCTAAAATCATTAGAAAAAAATTCGTATCGATTACATTTAATAATAACTGACGCACGTTTTAAATTGAAAAAAAAACAACAAAAATGTTGTATCTTATATTAACAATTATCATGGTCATATTTCTGTAAGGCATAAATATTGCTACAATAAAACCTGCAACCGCACCCGGCATTCACAGCAAAGATTACTTTGTCAGGTATGAAATGGGTGCAAGCAGGTACGACCACTGCTTGATAGAAAAGAACACATTATAAATTGTTGAGCACGGAGTGCTCGTTTGAATTTAAGTTATATTTATTTGAAATGGAGCAATTTCCTTGAGTGCAATATGATTACTGTGCAGAGCAATATGCAGGAACAGAAGATATACTGTAGCCTCTGTTTAAACCATTGCAGTCTTCATCAAGGAAACATAAACATATATGCATATTTATGTATGGCAACATTATTCCGACAGGAGGGGGCTAAATGTGAGTGGCGGGAATCTTCAGCTGATGCAGTTGAGGACGAGGTATAGAAGTAATACGTTATTGGTAAAGATGTATCATTCATTTTGTGAGTAATGATTGAGTTATTTATTGTGGTTCCGAATCAATCGTAGACAGCATTAAGATTATAATTATGGACATTTTTACAGCACATTTATCATATATTATTGCAAACTTGTATGCATTGTATTGGAACAAGGTCGATAAACTACAAATAGTACCATGATAAGTCTAAAAGACTTGTATAAATATTAGCAATAAATGCAATAGAATACATGTTCTTCCTACATTAAAATGGCGCAAGTGTGTTTGCAAAGTAGCAATTTCTATTTCCTGACTCACCTTATGACTTGTAATTAACACTTCCCTCTCATATTTTTACACTGTGAATAATATAATTCCTAAAGGCTCAATATGTACCTTTGCAGCACGTCACAGATACACTTCTTATCCAGATACACATATGACTTTATGAGTTACTTTATGATACTGGAGATACTTGCAGATTAAGGGCAGAGGCTGCCTCCAATACAGGAAGACGTGTTATTAAGCTATACTTCCATCAAATTCATAAATTGAGTGTAAGATATGTCTATTTGTAAAAAGGATAATATTTCTGAGTACAATATTCTCTCTTATTTTGAACATTTTGCAGCCATACCCAGTAGACTGCAGTCACAGCTGAACACATGTTGCTCTTCATCACCATGACAACGGATACATAATTGGATACGTTACCTAATTATGAACATATCTTATAGCAGCATTTCCTCTCTGGACAGTGAATGCACGTGAGGAGCATTTGCAGCCACTGTATAATACAAACTAAATACTTATATTAGGATCAATAATAAATGCAGTAAAATCTATAATTTTCAGACTATAAAATGTAAAATTGGTGGCAAAAATAACAATTAATGATTCCTGACTCACTAAGTAAATTTCTGTAAGGTAAAATTATCACTGTGAAGCAAATTGATGCCACGTGCGTTACTCATAGCAACGTCTTACTTCACCGGGTTAGAGATACACTCAGAAAATATACAACCACAGCATCAAACAGTAGCAGAAATGATAAATGTGAGCCATGCATATATTGAGAACATTGTAGCAGTTTATATCTAAGATAATTCTATTTCAAAATATGCAACGTCCCTCAGTACCACGCAATATTTTGTAGAACACTCTACAAGCACACTTCTCATACTGTAGCCAGAGATAAACACATGCTGCTCTTCATCACAGTCAATAAATGGATATTTTACCTAATTATCAAAATATCTTCAGCAGTACACTTAAGCCGGCCTGAAACTAAACAGTAACTAAACGCATCAACTTTTTGCAACTTTTTGCAACCTTTTATCCAACCTTTTGGGTGAAAGGCAAACCTTTTCCAAACCCATTTCTAAGACTTTCTAAACTATTTCAAAACCATTTCTTGTTACTGAATTATAACCCTTTTAAACACATTTAAACCTTTCTATGATTGTTAACAGCCGTTTCACACACTTTCTCAACCTTATCAATTAAATTTTTGAAATGGTTTCTAACCATTTCAACCATTTGAAGTTCTTTGTCAGCCTTTTGTCAACCTTTTACAAACTCTTTGTCTACCTTTTGCAAACCGTTTATATAATATATATATATATGTATAAATACAGTTGAAAATATGATTTGGCTGGCTTAAAAATGCTGAAACTTTGGTTGCAAACGTAAGAATTCATGATTTCTGGCTCACTTTATAAATTGTAACAATACTTTAGTATTGTATTATAGCAGGATGATCATATTTCTGTAAGGCATAAATAGTGTTGTGGGGCAAGTTAAAGGTACACGCGTTATACAGAGGAACATTAGATTGGCAGAGCGTGCAGAGCATACACAAACACTGATTAATACAGTGCAACACATGATAAAAGTGATGTCTACATATATTGAGAACATCACACCAGTTTTTATTTATGCCTAACAGAAATATGGTCATATCAGTTCAGTATATGCGAAATCGAAATATTCTTTTTATACTTTACAAAGCCAGTCAAAAACCATTAATTGCGGGTTTTGCTATCCCATTTTCAGCTTTACAATATCATGGACATCATATATTCTTCTGTATTTGTTACACCTTGCCAAAATTACATGGTTATAATTAATTTATATAAAACATTGTGCACTTCAAGGGAAATGAAGCAAGCTGATTTGTTCTCAGCCTGTTGCATTTGATGTAGCACCATGATTACCCTTGATGACGAATAACAATTTTTTTCTCTCACATGACTAAATGTATGACCCCGAGCCGTGCACCTGTCTTTGAACGATCATCGATTATCAGGGTGGATTACATTTTATACTTGAAATAGAGATTTATGCCCTGAATTAATGTGTTCCATTAAAATATTATATTTATACCATGTGAGAATTGATTACCGAAGCAAAGCCTATGTCCACCATTTTGATATCACAGCTTTAAGTGAATATGTCACTGCATGTCAAAGGGTAATTCCCGGCAGTGTAGCAAAACCAATTTTGCACCTGTATAACTAGCCACATGTAAATAAACATTTAGCCACGTGTACCTTTTCCTGTAGTGTCCAGGTGTTTCTTCCGAGACTTGCTATCCTTCCTACTATCAGTTTCCTTGCTCAGAATTTTCTTTTCCCCTTGTAACCCCTTGGAAACCATTGTCAACCGAGACCTAAGGTCGAGGCTGATAATGTTTTTCCTTGGGGTGAAATTCGGTCTGTCACCTCCCACCCAGGTCAACATTGATATATTGATGATTAAATGGGCCCTGGATAAATTATCAGTCAGTCAGCACTACCGGGAACTCGCCCAAATTACCAGTAATAGTCCGAAATTATCACCGATTGCTCTATATATCTCTAATGAGCGTAAAAGCAGCAAAATAAGAAAGTGGGCCGACGATAATAAGAAACATGGGAAGCCTTCTTCATTGCAGTTCTCCTGACTTGTCAGTCCGCTGCAGCAGCAGAATACCGTCCAAAGCTTGGCAAGTATTTCAACAAGAGTACCAGGAGACACAAGAGCAAGAGACAATTATCCATCAAGCAATATATTATTCATTGAATATAGATAGAGATGTTAAGATGTCATATTGACAATATCCAAATGAGTATGAATGTCATGAAAAGTAAAAGAGGACAACATTCTTCAAGAAGCTAGATTAGATGCAACGGAAATCCTAGCAAAGAATGATTATCCATGATCGAAACACAACAGTCATCAAACAAGCATGGTCGAAATTCAAAATTCTAAGATATGCATATCAACAACTTTATGGTATTTTTATATATCAGTGAATGAATATGAAATATTTTACATATGAGAGATTTCATACGTTTTTGCAATATTATATATAATATATATATATATATATATATATATATATATATATATATATATATATATAAGGAATGTTTATTTATAAAGAGGAGAAGGCCTAAGATGAGGCCATCTTAAAAAGATTATCTTCACCATTCAACTGCTCTAACAAGATATCCAAAAGAGATAAATTCCCAAAATTGTTAGCACCGGAACATACTTCTGACTGACCACAGTGATTAAACGATAATAATCGATCCTTCTTTAAGCCTTTATACAACAATCTGACAATTCTTTCTCATAGGACATTTTTAATTTGTTATGAATGAGACACTATAAGGATTTTTATGCAGTTTCGGAAAGGAAGTAATGTTGGGTACATGGATATATATATATATATATATATATATATATATATATATATATATATATATATATATATATATATATATATATATAAACCCAACATTACTTCATTTCCGAAACTGCATATATATATATGTGTATATATATATATATATATATATATATGTACCCAACATTACTTCATTTCCGAAACTGCATATATATGTGTATATATATATATATATATATATATATATATATATATATATATATATATATATATATATAAGAATAAATCAGGCCAAATGAACATAAACATTCTGGTGTGTGTACAAAATAATGTCCAATGATTCACTCATTTTTTCATATGTGGGAGAACGTAAGTTGGTCAACAGGCCCAATTCATGAATGCCAACCTTTGAATCAAACTGTTTCCATAAAAATAACATTTTCTAATGCTTTTTCAACAGATGCCAAAACATGTTTATCATGTCTCTCTTGCAGGCAACCAACAACTTCTGGATTTGTCAGAACAGGATTTGGCGATTATTTGGTTGCTATCTGTAACTTTCGAAAATTTATTTAAACAGATATTTTACCATTAAGAAATTGGATTATATTCATAAGGTAAACGACTAAGATAGAAAATATAACTTGAACAATTATTTTTGAATATCACCAAAACCTGGGACACTTTAATTAGAATAATAATGGTGCATGCTCGAGTATACCAATTCTTGAACTTATTTGTAATTTAAGTGAATTTACTGTGCTTTAAATACAGAAACTTATCATGCAGTGCTAAAATCAGTGATAACCCAAAGTAGATCTTAAAATGATTCATACTTTTGTGTTTTTTGCATTATCACCTCTAGATGAGATAAATATAACAAAGCAAAGTGCCAAAAACCAACAAAACGTGTTATGGAAGATGACTTGTGACAATAAGTACAGTACAGATTTCGTGGTTAAAAGTAATTCAGAATTATATACATAATAAAATTTAATACATTTGCCACAAACATAGTGCAAACCAGGAGTGTAATGTCAGGGTCGCAGAAAAATGCATTTTCTTCCATTCCCATTCCAAGTACTAATATAAAAAAGTCATCATGTAACAAGCATAATGCACGTACCGGTCAAAATGTATTCAGATATTAGACATACTTACGAAGGAATTCCTACCTAATATGGTGCCATATCATATGCCTGTAAACTTGCATACCGCCTATGACACGGTTCATTTTAAGAAACTTGCCAACCTGGCAAAGTGACTTCATTTTTGGGGACAAATATCACCGAAATACGGAGTCCTGTATACTAAACTACCGGTATATAATCAGTTGACCACAAGGCCTTGCGGGTTCTGTCTGCACTAAAGGTGGCATTCTACATCTAAAGTTGTTATACAAAAACAAGCGAATTAAGTAAAAATTAGTTCTCGTGAAATTTTTATTCTTCTTGAAATATACTGAAGATAGAATGTCCGAATTTGTGGTATTATGATTTCAGATCTACAAGAATTAAATCAAGGATTTTCATAAGCTCATCTGCTGTTTTTTTTGTTTTTATTTATGTTTTTGTTTTTTTCTTTTGATTTTTTTTTGTTGATTGTTTTGTTTTGTTATTTTTTCAAAAAAAATTGTAAGTTTATCAAAATTGATAGAGACTCTTCATTTTTGACACACATCTAAAAAGGCACTGTTCATTTCTTGGAATATCTTTGATTTTTTCTATAGATGTCTAAGAGTAAATCAGTTTTTAATTTATCAAAGTCATGATTAGTTTTAGAGGAATAACCGCATAAGCTGCATTTAGGTGAAAGTACCTGTTGCCTGCAATCAAGATTTAAACGTTAGCACGGCCGAATGATTATAATGTTATTATTCAAAATACTTTAACAGTTTCTTAAGATTGTGTTGGGACAAGGACCACAATATTTTCAGTACTGATAGACAATACATATGCCTACCAAAATGAACCGAAATCGCAAAATGAAAAAAGTAAATGTCCAAACCTGGTTGGACCTTACATAGATAATCATGAGCTTTATGAGGCAGTTGAACAAACGATTTCACAAGACGCCAGAACAGATAGAAAGTATTCTATTATCAATGTTAGTCACAAGGATGTCGTAAAATATATTTATTTGTCCGTACATACCATAAATCACTACCTGACCTTCAGTTCGGAGTGGATAACCTTTATGCGTATGCTGCCGATAATTTCAACTGCATCTGGCAACTCAGGGCAGGTTCACCTCATCACCTACTACGCCTTGCTGTTTGCCCAAACAATTGTGTGTATAATTCCTCCAACGGTTTTTTTCAAATCTTCTCTCACTCTGTGCACACCTGTCATAGGAATTTCGAACCATATTAACACTGCGGAATATGGAGGATAGCATATAAGCAAAAATAATGTCATTATTATTACTGCCCCTACTTAGATTTCGAGCCATTCCTTCACAAAAGTGTTTATTTTTCTCAAACATTTGATGAAAGGATTCAGTTCTTTCCATATTCTTATTGTATGTATATCTATTTGCCAGATGTTCTCTAAAGGTACCATGAGCTAATAAAAGCAAAAATCTAGTCAAGGCCCAACTGAAAACACCAAAATAGTCGAGTTTGATTATGTTACCCATACACCAGCATTAAAACATATAGTAAGAGGAGGCCCACTCCATCCGCCATTTTGCAGCCGCAGTGGCAAGACACATATAATAATCCCTTGCAAGCTCAAAAAAAGCTACCTATCTTGAGGTATCTTTAAGTGGAATGAAAATGCATAGCATAAACGAAAACAACCCAAAACAGCAAAATATCTTTCTTATAAGCCATCTTTGTGCTGTTGTTCAGTTGGAAAGGTCCCATTTAGATTAACAATATCATTTATAGGAAGTAATACCTTTTTCATATCATTCCGTATAAAATCTGAATTTTTTTCTATCTCTTGTAATGTGCTCATTGTACGGATAACTTAATTCCTGGCCTCTCTAGTGTTCGGATGATGGAAATACAGTCTACACCATTTCCACACTATAATACGTTGATAGTATTTGTTTCTTTTCCCGTTCAATACAGCATCTACTCATACATAGGTCTTCTAAATTAATGTTCGGAAAGAATGATTGAAAGCCAGCTTTCCATTTTGCATTGGGTCAATAAAACAAGGGTTTCACCCAGTTCAGTAATAACACTTATGCTTGGGTTTTAAAATGTACATCATTTAATCAGCCATCCTCGACTTTTATGCCTTTTGCAAAGCACCCTTCCGTATAAACTTGTAAAAATCTGATTGCGCAGTTTGTACAGACGTTGACACTACGTACATCATTGACACTGGGTTAAGTAACTTGGACGTTGCTGAGGGTCTTTATCGCTAATTTTTTACCAATTAGCAATATGTTTCTCGTTTTCCATACCTTCAGTATTTCTATGAAAGTATGCAGTCTTACAGCGAAATTAAAATTCCTCACCTGGTCATTTTCATGTAAGAAAATACCTAAAATATTGAAATCATCTTCACACCTCTTAGCTGCTAGGTCACTATTAACATAAACATATTCATTTCCTCCAAGCCATCGTGTTGGACTTTTACCAAGATTACATATTTAACCACAACATTGTGTGAAATCGTCAAGACCCTCAGTACACGTTTTGCTGATTCTAGCTCTTATATGAAAAAAAGTATTATCTGCAAACTGCAAATATTTAGATTAATGGGCATTGATTCTGATGCTTTGCTATCATTGCTGCTGTGGATTTTATTTACCAGTTATTCCACTGCTGAAGCGAAAAATAATCGGAGAGAGGGACAGCGGTATCTTACACCTCTGGCTATAGGAAAGAATTCACCAATATATCCATTGTTGATCACACAATTCACTACTTTAAAAAAGTGACTTAAGATTTATTAATTAACTGTAACATTAACGTTCCAACATAACTGTAAGTTCCTGCACAGAGTGAGCTATTTCCCCGTTTCTATGCACTCTCATAAACGGATTCAACACAACTGATATGGCCACTCTGCAAATTGAAACAGGTTGGGTCGGTCCTCTTGTGAAATTTTTTTTTGGGAAACATTGACGTAGCAGTTGTTAATTTGGACAATTTAAAAGTGACTAAATAACGAAATGCATTCACATGCTAAAATTCCTGAACACTTTGATTATCTTTTTTTTTTCTTTCAAATAAATGTGGGTGTCTATTGTGCATGTGTAACCCATAATCCCTCAAACACGAGGGCACTCTTGACGAGTTACCTGGACCACGGTGCTAACTCGCCTTCGATCTTTGAATACGTAAGGGCAAACAAATTTTACCGTCATATGTAAAATAGCTGTTTGATGACAAATTCTTCAAAAATTGATGCAACTGGCTGCAAGACAGAATAAAATGGTTAAAGGAAATGGAAAGCAGTCTATCTATCTATCTATCCATCCATTCATCTGTCCGTCCGTCCATCCATCCATCCATCCATCTATATGACTGCTGCCTGTACCAATGATCACCCACGGTTTTTTTTGGGGGGGGTTGGTGTTTGTTTTTGTGATATTTGCAGAGACTTTATTCTTTTCAGTCTCGGTGATTAGACAGACGGACAGGCGTGTAAAGAGAAAAAACTGATTACATGGGGTGATTTTCATACTGCAGCACGATTATGAATATGGTGAATACTTTATGATATCTGGCGAATTCAGCTTTATAATTTGGGAATAGATGTTGGTCTCTCTTTCTATCTGTCTGTGTGTCTGTTTGTCTGTCTGTCTCTCTCACACACACGCATTTATATATATATATATATATATATATATATATATATATATATATATATATATATAATGTCTTTCACTAATATTAGAAAATAATGAGTTCAGATTTGATGGAGACTACTACATGTACAAAAAAGAGGGTGTGCGATGGGAACTAAATGTGCACCAACTTATACAACGCTTAGTCTTGGATATCTAGAAGTTTTATTATACGAAAAACTTAGAAATACATCCGAATTCTTTGCCATCTTTTTTTTTTAAAGGCATTGGAAATGTTATCTAGATGATTATTTTATAATGTGGACAAAGTTGCTGACAGATTTAAATGATATTCACTAACTTTTAAATCAGCTTGAACCAAATATTCAATATGAAATGAAACAAAGTCAATGTCAATTAGAATTCTTAGGCTTGAAAGTTCTTCAAAATGATGGAAAGATTTCATTGGATATATTTTCCAAGAATACAGATACTCATCAGTATGTCCCATTCAATTCATGTCACCCACGGCAAACTAAGGCAAATATCCCATATGATGAAGCAAGAAGGATCCGTACAATTGTAGAAAATACTAATAGAAAATCAACACGTCTGGATGAACTGGGTAATTTTCTGAAAGCCAGGGACTACCCAGATTCACTCATTTCAATGGGTATTCAGCGGGCTTTAAGTGTAACACAAGAATCATTGAGACAGGACAGCAAAAATCACAAGGGGAACGACAAAAATCTGGTAATGATCACAAGATACAATCCTAACAATCCAGCAATAATACCACAAATATGTGAAACCCTTAAATCTTGGAAATGGATCCCTCACTTGGAGAAATATTTAAAAATCTGAATTTTTTGAAGCCAATGACAGCCTCGTAATTTAAAACAAATTCTTACGAGAGCAAACTTTGAATCAAGGGACAGTCAGCGGGAGCAGAAAAATGTGGTCTTCCTCGTTGTAACAATTGTATAAACATGATAGTCACTGACACAATTTCGCTGGACACAACAGGGCAGCTACAAAACTTTCAAATTAGAACAAAAATGGACTGTTTGAGTAGACATTATGTGATTGTCTGTAGAGAATGCAATGAGGTATACATAGGATCTAGAGGCAACGAACTACGCAGGTGCATGACTGTACACAGACAGCAAACACGGGTGCCTGAGACACGGCAACTCCAGCTCAGTGAACATATTGATAGTTGTTCTAATCTTGTGCCTAAATTCTTTGATGTCCCATATATCAGATGTCAAATGATTCTGACATAGAAAGACAGCAAAAAGAATTCATATTCCAACGTAAATACAAGCCTAGACTGAATAGTGTAATTTGCTAATTATTTATAGTAATCTGGGACAAATTAGCCGTATATTCATAACCAGACGTTTATTATTAATTGATATGGCAATGACGTCATGTAATAGGCGTACATCAGTAACGTAATAAATGAACGCTATAATATGCTTCATGCTAATAGATATAACAACAGATAACGTCAAGATTATACTGGAGTGAAAATTATTCAACATCTATGCGTTATGGAGCTTGACAATGCATTAAAATGCTGAAACCGGTCGCGTCTGAAACGCAAAAAATGCTTCTATACTAAGTATGTTTTAAGTCAGACATGAGATGAAACCTAGACAGAAAACTGTTGAGCAGTTCTATATCCATGTCAAAATGAAGATCAACTCACAAAATCTATATAGACTGTTGAACATTAAATCCCAACCATGCACACAAATATGACAAAGTGTAATGGCTGATGCAGAACGTTGATCAAAATTACTGCTAGGTTCCAATTTCCGTAAATTGATCACCAATTTATTTTTAAAATAAAGTGTAAAATGCCCAACGTTATGAAAAGAGGGAAAAGTCATTTTATGTTGGGTCATGATTTTGACATCAGAGCTAAATCACCTCCCTCACCTTATACATAGTTTATTATATGACAAATCAGAATCAAGAACAAACCATGTAACCTATTTTAATTTCCTTTGTTTTTACAGAATGCCTAAAATTAATCACGTCTGTACTATTAAAACTATTGATGCATATTAATATTAGCTCCTATCCTTGTTTTATCCTTGCGCTTTGCGAGACTCAGGAACTTTTGTCCCATTTGCTTACCGAATATGGTGTAACAGAGACTTCGGGTTATGTACTTTTGCGTGCTCAATCAGGTTATTAGAAAAAAAACAATTCAACAGCTGCATATTTACAAGGTCCTCTGTCAATAGGACTCTACAAGTTTAACCAATTGACTTTAAAAGGCAATGGAGTGATGTCATTGTAAGCTAAGCATCGTGAGCCGGACATGAAAGAGAGATCATGGAAAGGTTGAATACCTTTCAGCCCCCACATTCTTTTGGGCAGTAGTCAGGCTTGCTATGAAGGCTCTGCGTGACTCTTTTCACTTTTCCAAAGATTGCCTGACATCATCAGCAGTTATCATGCCCCTTGTGATTATTGGAGGAGACCATTGGTGACGACAGATGGTAAGTGTCGTTCTGAAAGGTGTTTCTCAGCAAAACATTCCCCAAAAACGTCTGGCATTTTGGCGGAATTTCCTTGCATAAAGGTGTTTACTTTTTTAGTGCCCCAATATAGAAGGAAATATCTGTCACTAAGGTCAGAACCATCAAGGAGCACTTTTCATGCCAGTGCTGGGCTAAATTTTTCACAAATATGGTTGAAAATCTCTTAAAAAATCATTGTTGTGAATAAGTGTCCTAAAGAGGAGTGCTTTTTTGGAACAGTCCAGCTGCATAATTTTACCAAAGCTTTTTTCCAGAAATATGAGTATATATATCTGAACACCAGCAAAAGCTATACGTTGCCTAAACAGTTGTTTAGCAACTGTGTATAGCTTTTTCTTCCAGTGAAATGAACCAATTTAGAAATCAAATTAAAATCTGAACTATGCTTTCAGTATTAGATGAATTGAACTTTGACCTTTATTGACTGAAGTAACACCATGTCATTTTGTCAGACATTACATGGAGTAAACACATGAGCAAAATTATTTATAAAATGCTACATTGAAAGGGCAGAAAAAAAACACATACAGACAATGGGGGGGGCAAAGGGGGCGGGGGAGGGCTGCTTCAAAAAGGGGTAATGAGGACAAAAAATACAGTAGAATAAAGTGACAGCTATCCATTAATTATTAATTAAATTGAAAAATAGATACAGGTCACATAAATGTTACGTATATTTGCCACTCGTCTATGAAAATAGTTGGTGTATATATTATATTTCTATCTTGATTTATTATGGAAATAATGTATCAAATGTTTGTTTTACCTTTGTTTTGTTAGTTCCAATAAATATCACTCAAGAACACCAAGAAGGTCACTTATTTAGTAAAATCACTGGCGAGCGGCCACTTGCAGTAATGCAAAAGGGGCCTGCCTGAGCTGAGATATCATATATCCACATATCACCATCTAGCAATGTATATTTACACCAAGATTCATCACAGTCTGAGAGATTGTTTCAGAGAAGTAGGAAATATCTTTAACATGAAAACAATTATGAAAATGAAAGGAAAAAAAAAACCGCTACGCCATCTTTTGGAATATAATCTACTTTGGAGTTCCTATGCAATTTAAAGCAGCTGACGTTTCAGAGAAGAGTAAGTTATACCAAACATAAACAAAACAAGTTATCAAAAATACTAAAACATTCGAGCATGATCAATGAAATAGAATTGATTGGGACTCACTCAAGGCACATCCGAACCACGTTTGAATTGAATTTAGCCAATGGTTTTGGAGAAGTCAGAAATGTCAATTATAAGCAGATGGAGGACGGACGAATGATGGACGAGGGAACAGCAGATGAACTCACCAACAGAGAAGTCACATGGAATAACCAGAAAAATTAGAATTGTTTGACAGCAAATTTTAAGTTTTACCTGTGAATAAAAACGTAGATAGCCCCTTTACCTATAATAGTTTTAAAATGTCAAATATTTAGATTTACCAAGTGTGCCTAATTACAGTGAAGTCAAACTTGACCACGTCTATTTAAAATACATTGCATGCCCCAAAAGCATGTGTGCACTACATGTGTGCACTACATTTTTAGCAATATTTCTATCCACTATAATTTGGAAGATATTCAAGATCAACGTTTTCAAAATGTGTCTAACTAGTGTAAACTCAATTTTTTTCAACTGTCGCTTTCATAACATTTCATACAACTATAATACAACCGTATGAATTGCAGTTGGGTAAAGACGTTTGTCTGTAGTGCTTTCAACAATAGTCATGATCTAAATCATTCTTGATAATTATGAATTAAAATTGTTCAAATTTCGCTTGTGCGCCGATGGATACTCCTATCCCACCTCAGAAACCTGGACTAGCACCTTCTCTACAATAGCTGGATAATATGGAAAATCTACAATATTTATTAGTTTGCACAATTTCGAAACTGTTACTATTCAAAATTAGAGAATCAATTGCATTACTATGTTTAGGGCAATGCAAAACTTTTGAATTGTTGTCGATAATATAATTCTAAAAAATGTCAAAGAAGTAAGCACGAAACAAAGAGAAAGAGAAAGAGAGAGAGATGCAGAAAGAAACAAAGAGAGAAATAGATAGATAAAAAGAGGAAGAAAGAAAGAATTTGATAAAACAGATTGTCTGTGTTTTTTACAAAATTATAATTTGCAGTTTGTATCAATAAAATTGATCATGATCACAAATCCAAGGACCATAAGGCTGATGGAATATGCCTTAGTTCACACGATTTACTAAAAAATGCTGAGGCAAGATATCATGTGCCTCCACATGCTTCAAAGTGAATCTCCTCGATTGCTCCTACGTCTGTATTCACTGGCAAAAACGCTGTGAAATACCGAAGAGCTCCTTAGGCACTTCTTATAATTGTCTTGGTATCTACCAGAAAAATGCTGAAGGAGGAAAAGACACAGAAGGTCTTTTCATTTTCTGCAGAGAAACCCGGAGGTAGAATTGGAAGCAAAAGGGAACTGGACAAATTAAAATGGAAGGAAAAGGGAGTTTATCTTCAGTTCATCTTCATTTCCACCATCTTCACAAAAAACCCTTAAAAGTACATTTACCTGTCATGTGCACCTCACCAAAAGCCAAATATATGAACTACCACTACAATACATAAGGACTTGTGTAGTATATATATAAGAATTTATTTCTCAACTGAGAAGTACCCGAATTGAAACATTGATAAAATCAAGACTTTGCTGTAAACATTGTGTTCACCGCCATTACCATGCTGATGGTACTGAGTGGGGCACTCGTTACCTTAGGAGGTAGATGCAGAAAACAAATTCATTAAAGTAGCTGGAACTTGGAAATTATGTCAAGACAGCCATTCTTTGATGCAGATCTACCCCATATAGACGGTCATGAGCATCTGCAAAATGAAAACGCTGGTTACAAAATGTACACTTATTAGGCAGAAATCAAATTCAGTCATGTGGCTCTGTTACTTTAGGAATGGACTCAAAGTCACCCACTCAAGTACCTGTCCTAGCTATTATAGAATGTTAAATTTGTGTGTAAAGTCAGGGATATGATTTGAGCCCTGACAAAAGTTCGTAAAAAGTGCACCTGCAAAGCATATTTTGGCCTCAAGTTTGGTTCACAGGTAGCTATTTTTTGCTGCATATATTGCACTAAATCCTATAATTTTATATATTCTGTGAAAAGCTGCACATTTATATAACTCTGGGTGAGATTAGAAGAAGTTGAGATCCTGGGTATAGATGGTGAACTGACTTCGGAACAGAACAGCCTGACAAGAGTGTTGTAGCCCACATACACCTGGATATTGACCACATGGAAGGGGGAAACTGGCATTGTCAATGAACATGTAGGGGAGTCACTATTATAACAGCCAGTTCTATGAACCCTTGCAGGAAAAGTACTTCAGCATGTACAAGACTCACATGGTAACCAACCTTTTTTTTTGCTTTTGTGCAGGAAAATTGACAATTTACCACAATTAAAGAACACCTGCCACATGTGACCACATTAATCTAACAGGAGATAGCGTTTTATATAGCAAGTGCAGACCACTACTGTGCTGGCACTTAATTTCCTTTTTTTTTACTGAACCCCATTTTTCACCATTTGATTTTATATTTATACTAATATTACTAGTATATGTGTTAGTATAACAAATATTGATTTCCTTGCAGTTCCAGTACCTTGGCTCTGCTATGTTTTCACATAAAAGGTTAGTCAGTGGAATCTTCATCAAGGTCCGAGTCATCAGATTCACTATCACTTTCTCCAAGATTGATTATGACAGGGTGGATGAATATTTCTACGATACTGTCAGCTTCCATGAACCGATACTCTACTTTAACAGTGTGTGACACACCTTTTTGCCAGTCCTCCCTTGTTATTTGAGAGAATGCATCATGAACCAGGTTCTTTACATCATGCACCTTGAAAGTTACATTTTTGTCAGCTATGTAATGTTTCACTAATGCCTAGATCAGCAATATAGTACTGAGCTCACAATGTCTCACCAATGTAGGTAAAGCTTCGTGGCCATACTCTCATGCGTTCGAGTCTGTTTTATAAATAGTTGCAGGCTCGTTTCTCTTTATTAACAGCTACAGATCATTTTTGTCATTGTTTCATCGAAAGGAACTTTTATTTCCTTCAGCCACTCCTGCATCTCAGCTTTTCGTGTATTCATTGTTGGATACTTTGACTGCTCAGGTTTGGTGTTGTGGTAGCTAGCATTATCAATAGCTATCAAACTAGGTTTGTCCAAGCTAGGCATTATCTTATTTTCCCGCCACTGCAAGAACACTTTAGCATTCATTTCTGAATGGTGGTCCGGATTTTTCAGGTTTCTATTGCTGACAAAGACCAGGGCACATCCTTGGATGAATCCAGTCTCAGCACTTCCAGCATGGAGGACCTTTGCCACATGGAATGTTAGGCAGCTCAATGTCTTTGTGTTCCAGAAGCTCTACAAATCCTGCCTCAGCTAAAACAGGATACCAACTATGGGATCGACAGTGGTTTTTGTTGACCCATGTTTCAGATACACAATCTGTTGTCCATCATGGCAATATTGATTGATAATTTTCAAGAAGTTTGCTCTTGCAGTTGCAATATCTCTTCTCTGCACATGTTTTCTGTTTTCTGTTGTGTTTGCTTTTAAACCACGGCGAGAAAGGGGCTTTCCTTACTTTAGTGAGAAAACGAACTTTGAACAATGTGCAACATTTACTGCTTCCTCACGAAATAGAATCCCCAGACGCGAGGATAAACTTGACTTTCCGAACAATTTGCAAGCGCTACTAGAACACCACTTGGGCTTCGACTAATTTATTTATATTTAAGGTAACAGAACATCCAATGGTCATACACCCTTACTTCAATAAGTTACTTCTGCGAATCATGTGGAAGGACATGCTTTTGTATTTATATTATGTGTGTGTATGACCAGAGTGATATATGGATCCGTATGACCAGAGTGATATGTGGATCCGTTGCACTTCATCAATCACTAAGTGACTAGCAACTCTCAGTAGTCATGGTAGTGATTACTCCTTATTTCACCTTATCCATTTTACTTACCCTTAAAGATAACAAAACGTCCAATGGTCATACACCCTCACTTCATTAAGGTACTTGTGTGAATCATGTAGAAGGACATGCCAACTGTTTATGTATACAATATAACCATAGTGCCATTGTGGAACAGTTGCAGTTAATTAATCACTCAATGACTGTAGCAGCTCTCAGTGGTCATGGTAGTCATTACTTCTTATTTTACCCTATTCATTCTACTATTTTACACTGTGACCAACTTGTATATATACATATATATATAACTGGCAAAAAGATAAAAATTTACACAGGGATTGACCTGTGCTCAGGTGCTCTCTTTTTTTGGTGCTAGACAATTCATTTCACTAGAATTCCATAGTTGATTAGACTTTCACTTGAATCCTAAATTATCATGGTCACGTCAGTTTGCAAAGGCCTTTCCTTAGCATACTGGAACATCGATGGGATATCTCGCAGAGTTGACTCTGCAAATTTAATGACTCTCAATTTCAAGCTGACATTTCTACTCATGACATGCTGTGCTTGGGGGAAACACATTGTGGTCCTGAAGACACCTGGTGTCTCCCAGGATACCAAATTTTCCAAAACTTTTGCAAAAAAATCTCTGCCAAAAGTTATGGTGGTATTGCCTTTTGTATCAAAGCTGAAATAAGCAAAGGCATAAAGATCATGCCCATCACAAATAGCGAAATTATGTGGATAAAACTAATTTTGAATGGGCAAACTCTAGGTGACTATAGCGGACACTGTACGTGCTATAGCTACTCAGGTCAACCAAGCGTGATAGACTACTTTCTAGCCTCCGCCCACACGCTGGAGAGGTTTATTTATTTTTATGTTCACGACCCTAATGATCTATCAATTCATTGCACGCTGTCTTGTCAAATTGGTGATGCACTACATACTCTCACTGAGGATGATGTTTTCAGCCACCACGCAAAATTTGTCTGGTCGGAGTGTGATAGCACCAAATTTCTCAATGCTATGGCCCATCCAGACATCACGATAAAAATAAACCAGCTTACTGGCATAAATGGTGTCTCTGTGGATCAAGCAGTAAATACCACAGATACTATTTTACTTGATGCAGCTAAATTGGCAAAACTTAAGCTGAAAAAACCTTGCAAGCATAATTAGCTCGTCACAAACAAAAATAAATGGTATGACAATCAATGTAGGGACACCCGTAGCCTACTGAGGAAAGCTGGCAGACACATATACACAAACCCTTTTAAACCATCCCTTCGTGACCGTTTATATGTGTTGTGATAAAAATACAAAAGTGTCCTAAATAAGAAGAAGAGGTATTACAAAGCACTGATTCTAAATCAGCTAGACTCAATTAGAGAAAAAAATCCAACTAAATTTTGGAAAATCGTTAATGATTTGAAGGGCATGGACCAGCAATCCAAAGCAAATCCCATTCCACTGGCTGAATGGGTCAACTACTTCCATAAGCTTCTAAATAGCCCCACAGATGCTGATGTGTCTGTGGGCAATGATGCGGCCATAGATGCCTTTATTAGTGAAAATAGATATAAAATTTTCAATGAATTAAATTTCTCTATCTCTCTGACTGAAATTGATAATGCACTTAGGAGGGTTAAAACTGGCAAAGCGTCTGGCCCTGATATGATTTAAACGAAACGTTAAAAGCAGGCAGACCCATCCTGGTTCCAGTGTTACACAAGCTTTTAACCGTATCCTGACTGAGAGTCGCTTCTCACAACAGTGGCGTCGTAACTTCTTGTCACCACTCCATAAAAAGGCGCCCCCCTCCTAACATGCAATTACAGGGGCATTGCAATAGGCAGTGCAATGAGCAAACTCTTCTGTAGTATACTAAATCAACATTTGACAACATTTTCGGAAGAACACGATCTCATCCCCCGCTGTCAGATTGGCTTCCGCCATAAGGCAAGCACAGCTGATCATGGATGAACCTTGAAAACTATTACTGAAAAATATATGAATCGTGCTAGCCAGAAATATCTTTTTTGTTGCTTCGTTGATTTTAAGGCAGCCTTTGATGCAGTCAAACGGAAGATGCTATTCTTCAAACTACTGCAAGCAGGGATTGGTGGAAACTTCCTTGCCACCCTTGAGAGCATGTACTCACAAGTTCTATACTCTGTAAAGAGCAACTCTAAGGTCAGTGAGGCGTTTACATCAAATACAGGCGTCAAACAGGGCTGTGTCTTAGCCCACTACCCTTCAAATTATTCATACGAGATCTCCCTGCAATCTTCGACTCAAACTGTGATCCGGTTACCCTGCATAAGTCAAACATCAACTGCTTATTATTTGCAGATGATCTAGTCTTAATGTCCCTATCTGTCAGAGGGTTGCAAACTGCCTTAAAAAAACTGGCTGATTATTGTAACGACTGGAACTTAGAAGTCAACCTCAGTAAAACCAAGATCATGATCTTTAATAAAAGTGGGCACTTACTCACCAAATACAAATTTGTTTATGGGGGATCACTGCTTGAAAATGTTAACCAATATTGATATCTTGGCATAATTTTCTGCATCACAGAAAATTTCAAGTTGGCGTGCGAGCGACTGTGCGACCAGGCAAAGAAAGCACTTTTTAAGCTAAAACAAACGAATATAAGGGAAGACCTCCGAACTGCTTACAAACTATTCCAATCACTAACTTTTCCTATCTTGAGCTACTGTAGTGAAATATGAGCCCCATATTTTCTTAAAAACTTAAATGATTCTAACTTTATGACCCTTTGTGACAAATTACCAGCTGAAAAGATACTACTGAATTTCAACAAATATTTATTAGGAGTAAACCGAAAGACCACCACTGCTGCAGTGCGCGGTGAGTTTTGCGCTCTTGGTCACAATTTTCCCCCAGGCCTCTAAATATTGGTTTAAATTATGTTCAAGCCACAGCTAGTGGACTCTGCCTATTTGAAATCCTATTTGTTGAAAAATAGTTGGGCCGACCATATAAAATTAATGTGGGCTAAGTCTGGTTTTAATAATATTTGGGAAAATCAGGGCAGTCTAAGCATAAATAAGGCCATCACAAACTTGAAAAATTGTTTACAGGTAAAATTTGTTAGTGCATGGTCCAGTTATGTCCAAAGAGAGGACCCTAACTCCAAACTTCGTAGCTACAAATTATTCAAAACTGAATTTGGTGTCGAAAACTATTTACTGGCCACCACAAATTTTAATACCCAAAAGGAATTTTCTAGGTTGCGGACCAGCGCACACAACCTCCAAATTGAACTGGGCAGGCACACCATACCCAAGACTCCAGTCGAGCGCAGGATCTGTAAATTATGCACCATGCAGTGGGTAGAAAATGAGATACACATGATATTAGATTGCCATTTTATCATAAAGAAAGAGAAATTCTATACCACGACCTATTTGACACAGCTTTCCATGCCCTAAACCACAATCAAAAATTCCATTTCATTATGTCATATAACAATGGCGATGTGGAAATATTAAAAGCTATCCATAACTCTATTACCAACTGCTTAAATAAAAGGAATGCCAAACTTGGCTCATCCACTTAACCTAATTCATGTCTATGATGCAAGGTGGCAACACCAGGTTGCTACTGCTTGATCCACAGTCCCCACAACCCCGTTTCATTGTAATGTAATCTTGTATCCATGTTAGATTGTATTTGACTGAAATAATTACTGCGTTATAAAATTGTCTTGACTGAATTACCGTAGTTTGTTTAGTTAGATTATCTTAGTATTTATATCTTCTGTATAATTATACTACTCCTTTCTTCACATGTTTCACTATTGTATGTTTGCTATGTTCTGTTGTAGAATGATGCAATAAAAGTATTCGTTTCTTTGAACATTTAAATTCAAGCTCTTTCACAACTCTTCGCAGTTAAAATAAAGATATGTCCAGGGTGTCTCTTACTCTGGCTAGAATCTTTGGGGCAGTGGCCAGACATCTCTTTCTGTAGAACTCTTACACAGTTATACGTATAAGTTTTTTGTCATAATTGTCCAGCTTGCAGTGGGACTTCTCTTCACATGCAATGACTGGTGACCCCTTCTGCTCTAGTACAACCCGTCGCATTGTCCTCACTGAAACTTTCAAGGCCTCTGCAGTCTCCTTGTTCCAGTGAACCTGACATGTCACATTTCTTCTTTGCTTCTTGCAGAGTAGCAGACATTGGTGAACTAGTAAAATGTCCTTTTGTTTGGTATTGCCAAGATTTGATTTGTGTTTTTTGCAAGGCCTTCTTATCCCCATGCTGCCTATTCACCGGACAAGTTTTTTAGCTCATATGGGTGTGCAACTTCCAGGACTTTGACCCATTTCCGGAACTGCACTGTACCAATTCAACCTGTCAATTATGTCATAGCTTACACGGGTGGACACAATACCTGTGACATCAATGTTTTAATGTCCCCCTACTGCACACCTACCCTCTTCTGCTCAATGCAGGGCCCTCAGCGCCTGGTCTATCTCGAAGCATTACCATTCTCCTCAAACACCGAAACTAAATCCACTGAAACATTTTGAGATAATTTACCTATCGGGGAAAAATACCTACCTGTATGCCAAAGTGGTGAATTACAAATACACTTTTTATGAACATTTGTCAGGGCTCAGATCATAGTTCTGACTTTAATACGAAAGCCTAAGTCAAAAGCATCTTAGGTTACCATGCGGGAACCAAGTTAACTAATAGGACTCTGGGTGGTGACCTTGGAAACTGGGTCAAGGTCATGCATTTTCAAAGCTGACCAAGCCCTTATTCAGGAATATTATCATATGCGATATTGACGTTACAACTTTTATTCTGAGTTGCGATGGAGTGACCGGGTTCCTTAAACTGATCTTGTGAGCTTTGAATTTAGGTCAAGGTCACCATCGTCAAACTTGCCCTAGCCCTTGATCAGGACTGTAACCCAGTGCACTCTACAGGTCATACTATAAACATTTTTTTTCAAGTGAGAAAGGAACTTAGAAGAAATTAACCATGTTTTATAATAAATATAATATCAGTATCAAATTTAGTTGTCCTGTGTTCACGTGGACACCTTGTTTTAGTGTTTAATTTCAAATTTTGACATTTTACGCAATTGTAGTGTAAATATAGTAGTCTGACTGAAAATTCTTAATTGTCCTGTCATTGTTTGGCTGATGTCCGTGAACTATGATCAGGTAATTACCTTTTATAACTGTACATTAACATTAAGGGCTAAATTTGTTTTAGGCCTACTTTGAATGAATGTGAGTATTTTAGAAAGTGGGAGGATTGGGATCCCGTAAAACTGGTTTTACCCACTGCCAATATATTGGTAACCTGTTCTACGTCAGGTAGAAGACACTCTCATTCATTTAAATTTCATTACTGTTGGTCATGGATCCTACCGACGATGAACACTGGCATGTCTTACTATTTCGTAAATGATACTGGATCTGACAAGGTTAAACTGGTATTCTGTTTGGTCTCATTATTGTCATTGAAAACTGTTGTCCGCTTCTCTTTTCATGGATCTTTTATATATTTGGTAACAATTTGAACATTCGGGCATTTTTTGCACATATTGCAGTGCAGTAAGTGTTCCAAGTGTAGTGAGACTGATGTTGTTTTTAATAATTGTATGCTGAATATAGTTTGTAATTGTTAAGGTCATGTCAGGTTGCCTCAAAGTGTTTAAAGACGTTCGGTACACTGGTCAAAAGAATTTAGAAATCTCTGGTTTTTGGTGTGAATCAAGATATTGGCATTTGAACAAAACGCAAGCAAAAAAATTGGCATGTCACGGTGCTCCTTTTGTCGCTAGGTGGCGCTACATGTAAGGACTACAGAAATTTGATAGCAAACATTATATATCAAAAAAAAAATAATAATGATTCAAAAATATGCATAAAATAACTCAATATAAGTGTATGCAATGTATATCAAGCCTTTTAATAACAAATATGTAGACAAAACATGCTGGATTGTGACTTTAAATTCATCTCGTCTTGCAAAAATGTATAAGTGCTCACATTATTTTTTAAGTTTGAAATAGAAAAAATATTTGCAAATCCCTGAAAAATGGTAGGGGTTTCCAAAATATGCCCTAATTTCATTGATTAACAACAAAAGATATGATACGATGCTATTTTTTCCGCAATTGTACAAAGAATTCATGCATGTTGACTTAATTTGTTCTAAGTTCATAGGTACAAGGTATCCATTCATTGTCTAACTTCGATACCATATCAATATACATGTATGTAGGTTAAATAAACGGCAGTACGTCGTTAATTTTATATTCCAGTCATAATATATATTTTCATAGTTTTACTGAGAAGAGGCAAACATTTTAAGATTCTCTCCATAGTGCAATACAGCAATGTGGAAAAAGAGGTAAAAATAAGAATATCAAACTTATAGTTCCCTTAATACATTGTCGAATGGTAACACAGGCAGCACATTATCAAATATGCCTGTGCCACCTTTTGACGCTAGGGTATTACTGTGGTCCCCCCCCCCCCCCCCCCCCCCAGTTGGGACAGCGTTTTTTGTACCACATTCACAAGAAATGTAGAGTACACTGGCCAAGCCATATCGTTTTTCTGATTCTGTATTTTTTAGGGACAATTTTTTTTTTTTTTTTTTACATTCCTCGCATACAAGATTGTCGGCTAGTACACTTAGTTCCACTATTCTATGACCTTCTTCCTAGTTATAACTGTCAGTGTTTACATGTGCATGTGGCATTTGGGGGGTGGGGGTGGGCGTGGCACTTTTGACGGTGGCTTGGTCAGCGTTCCCTGATTGTGTACATGCATTTTGGTCTACCACTGCCGTGTTTCGACGTGTTCTGCCTTGTTTTAAAGCATTTAGTCCTTTGTTTTGGCATTTGTTAACAAACCGCCCATTCTTTTTCTTTTCCACTCTTCGTTAACAATCCATATTTCTCAAACGGAACTGTGCAAAATAGAAAAGCGAACAGCAGCTAGTGCAGGTATCGATAAATACCAGCTCTAACTGTATAGAGGCATTGGACCATAAATGGTTGCGCATATCGCGGTGTACCGAAGGTCTTTAATGTACTCTCTCTCTCTCTCTCTCTCTCTCTCTCTCTCTCTCTCTCTCTCTCTCTCTCTCTCTCTCTCTCTCTCTCTCTCTCTCGTATAAATAATTAGTATCTAAATCAGCTAACTGACAAATTGAACTATGTTTGATTATCAATGAAAAAATTTGAAACTGTTACAGGAAAACAGTTATAATTACAGTTACCTTTAGGAATTTCAACTTGGTTTCTCTCTCTCTCTCTCTCTCTCTCTCTCTCTCTCTCTCTCTCTCTCTCTCTCTCTCTCTCTCTCTCTCTCTCTCTATTTCTTTCTTTTCATGAAACCTAATTCATTCTCTGATAAAAGTAGTAGAATTTTACAATAATTAGGACTGTTTTACATTTTGACCTGTTGAACTTTATAGAACCATGAGTTAGAGTACATTATGCTTGGATGACTTGCAGATGGCTTACAATGGCATACTACATTTTTGAGTTCTAAATCATTACCTTACTAAATGACTTATTAGATGACGTGTGGAATTCTATGCTTTCTTGAACATTGAAATTTCCTTTCAAAAATACTTCTGGAAGCCATACTTGAAGTGTAACTGCTATCCTTACAAATTTTGGCTATTGTATTCAATTTTTGACAACGTTTTTTATGGTTTGAGGCCTGATGTCACTTGCTTCTGGCTGATGTTTAAAATTTGAACCAATGTATTTACTATATTTGCACATTCAAACACCATTCTTTTTGAAATACTCTTAGTTTATCTCCTTTGAAACAACATCATGTCTTTAACAACATACCTAAAACACATCGGATTGTATAATCATGGATTCTTGTTGATGGTCATTTTAGGCCCATTGGGCTTTTCTGATGGATTGATGTTGGATGTGTTAGTGTCACTTTGTGGACTTATTTGGACGATGATCATAGTTGAGATAGTGGTTGCAAGTAGTACCTTTTTAAATCCTGAATTTTATTGACATTTTCAACAAATTAGGAACCTACGCTTACAATCTCTGATGTGTTGCAAATTTTGGTCCCTTTTCATAAATTGTATGGTCCTATATGCGCATGGATGATGGACCTGTTCAAGCCAATTTACTGAAATAGGCCTATAATTTTAAACAAAACTTTTTGCATTCTGTCATGTTAAAACTAGACATGGCTTTTTCGACACTGTGGACCTTTGCACATACGTTTTGGTCTCTTTTGGGTAAATACAAACTATAAATTTATGTGTTTAAGCTACTATACCAAGGGACACTGCCTTTGGTCGGAATTGACTTGGATTTGTTTCATTAGGACTATGGTTAACAAATGTACTATTTTAAAAGGTACATTTCTCAAAATATTCCGAGTGGTGGCTATGGGGAAGAAGCCGATAAAAGTTTTAATACAGAAATGTCCGTTAAAAGCGAAAAAAAGGCAGCACTAGCCATTGTCAAATTTAAGGTTAAGAGGTCTCTGGAAATGTTCCTATGCAGTGTCAAGGCTAGGCGGATTTGAAACAGACCATTTTTTGAGATTTTGCCGATAACTGACCCCCAACACATAATTTAAAAAAATTAACATGACCATTGAAATACACTTGGCAGACACCCACCTAAGGTTGCCGTCAAGTTTGAAGATTATCCAGGTAATGGTCTTAGAAAAGTCGAAAACGTTAATATGAACTAACGGCTGACCATCCTATAAGCACAGCAGACCGACGAGTCAGTTGAGCTACAGAAAAAAAAAGTATTCGTTCCAAAAAAAAAAAAAAAAACTTAAGAATTAAACTCCTTTAAGTATATTTGTATACTTTCACATTGTTCTGTGAGAGATTGGGCTGATCAGCCTTGGTTTATTTTATTGCCCCATCACAGATAACATCTCTTAAACACGCTTTCTAATACCATATAAATGTCCGTATATAGACAAAATCAAGCTCACTGGAGATGACAGGAATAATTTTAAAAGCAATGACTTTGAACCTCCGCAATTAAAGTTAGATTGTATAAAACGAACGATCGTATTGTTAATACTTTCATGAGGAAACAATCAAGCTAATCTGAACAATATTTAGCACCAAAAGACCTAATGGGCAAACTGCAAACAAGTGAACAAAGTACTCAATTTGCTTGTCACTAAGCAATGAAGCAAGATAAAAATAAAACGAAATAATTAATCATAATAAGAAGAAAAAACACTACTGGATACGAGCTCATGCTGAGCCGAAATATAATATAAATCAATGCTTTCGTTGCAAATTATGACAAAAGTTGATGTGTTGTGAATTGGCATAATGTTACACCACTAGCATTCTTTGTTAACTGACCTTTCACAGCAACTCTAGTTGCAGAGGCACTAAGAACGACCAATGGGCCCAGGCCAAGGCAGGACGAGAAATTCCGTTGGCTCGGTACAATCGTGGCCCCACAGGGTTAACATGACCAATTGGTAGTCTAAATCAAGGTTTTTCACTATACGAGTTATTAATCACGCAGTGGATGCATTAAAACACATCAATGATATTTTCTTATCAGAAATTGAAGAACTTTCATAGCAGTGTGGGTATCTAAAGCTTGCGCTTGAAAGAGTCTCAATGTTTCCAACCTTTATGAAAGTTTTTGCCCATGAGTTCCAATAAATAAAATAGTTGGTCAAATAGTACAGTACGAAAACCAGCTAATTGTTTAAATAAAGTTGAACATATAGTGTAAATACGTGCCCTTTTCAAAGAACGGGTACTGTTCCAAAACCGTGGCATCTTAATATATTTCAATAAAAGGTAAACCTCGGCAAAAAACTTTGCATAAAAAAATACAGGGAAGCTCTAACTACTTGATTAATGTGTAAACACATGCAAAAGTTATATTATGAAATACGAGCTTGATCCATATTGTGTCTCTCCCACTGACATTAAAATGATGAAGAGCAGTATATCTGTTTATGTTTGAAAATCCTTTGGGACAATTTCATCCGGCGAACCAAATTGATTTTATTGAGGTTCTGTCAGGAGTGCCGCCCTATCCTCATTGAGAATTTCAACCAGCCCATCCAATTGATAATATTCAGCTTCTGTCTTCAGTTCTGCCCTAATGTGTGGATCAGCCGGTAGGTTTAATTTGACACCACCGTCCCTTAGATAATTCAGCACATACCGGAAATGTGTCCCGTCTCGATCCACGAAGTAGCTTCCATCCTTACTTTGCTCCAGAGAATGACGCCCACTGAACATGACTGACAACATGGAATTCCCATCTTTAGTCAGGGTCGATATGGACGCCTTATATTTTTGACCTCCCACATCAAGAGTAATGGTATTTTCTTGGATCTTATTGATTTCTTTCATCTTTTTTATCTCCGAGTCAAGGGAATCTCTCTCTCTCTTTAAAACATCTCGTTCCTTTCTGTTAGCATCTTTTTCAACAGTAAGCTTTTCCTCAAGTTGACGCATACACTCTGCCTTATCAGCAAGCTGCTTTTCCACTTCATCCATTTTAACTTGCTTCTCATTTATGCACTGAAGAATTTTTGTGATATTGTTTTCAAGTTGACTATTCATGTTCTCAGTAGCTTTGCGGATGTCTGCAAAATGACCTTTCACCTGTTTAGATACACATTCTGTACCCAGCTTAGGTGTTTCCACAGCAGACTTTTCAAGGACTTTTCTGTATAGTGTTGACGTCAACCGATCTGGGCTGATCTCTAAAACAAAAATAGTAAGATCAGATTGTTCATTGAGAGAGTTATTTGTTTTGTTCATTGACCTGAAAACCGTCAGATCCTTTTTGAAAATGGACATGGCACATTTTCCTAAATTTCAAACTTTTACCTTAAGAGGGTGGGCGCAGTTATTTGCATTTTTTTTTGCTCAAAATAGAAGGTCACATGATCCGGCCATCATTTTGGACTTGTACTTTATTTTAGCAAACGTTACACGTTCTAGATAGTGAAATATTGCAAATAGCTTCAAACCCTATTTTGACAGTCAAAGTAAACAGACGATGTATGAAATAATATTTTTTGCTGGACTCCATTCTTTACAAGTGCTAAAAATAACGCTTCAGGGAAAAAACTGTCATTGTGCTACCCGACAAAAATCCATATAATAGAGGAAGCGTCAGTCAGCCTGTCGCCACCTTGGACTTTTTTTTTTCTTTTTTTTTTTTTAGCAAAACTCATTTTTATATGACTGAAATATCACAAGGGTTTTCAATTCTTATTTGGATGCTATAGTAGGAAAAATGGTTGATATATTAAACAATATTCTTTTATATTATCGCTCTACAAGATTTGAAAATAATACGCCATTGATATTATGGTCATTGTGTTGCCCTTAAAACATCACAAAAATGGAACAACAAGGTAACGTGCCCGGGAGCAATCGTGATTTTTTTTGGGGGGGGAGGGGGGAGGGGGTGTTTTTGTTTTATAATTTTTGAATGTTTTTTGTTTCATCAAACACACGCGTATTTGATTGTGAAATATCATACATAGTTCCAATCGATTTTATGAATGTCAAAGAAAGTAGATATATAAATATATAAGGATATATTGTGCTTTTTATGAACAGTATTCTTACCTAGCATGCGTCGGGGACGGGAACGTGTCGTTGACATGTCATCACATCGGGAACTTCCGCGAAAAATGTATGCCATAGTTGCCCTGCAGTGATGTAAAAACATAAATACCTATAGTAATGTCCAAGCGTTTGACACATTTTGGCGGCGTTGCTTGCTATTCCGTCATGTACCGGGTACAAAGAACTATAGGAAAAATTAGACGTTGAACAATGCAATCAAAGTGAAGATATTTGTTCATGCAACTAATAGGACAATATCACAATACATGCACTATATACATGTACAGTGGTGGCACTTCCCAACACATGGCTCTGAAATTTGATATGCCATAACATCGTCAAAAATAAAATATACTCCTCCCTTTCGCAGACTGTAATAATCTTTGTAAGATTACAATGTAATTATTTCTTTAACTATGCTATACTGAAAATATATTCCCAACATACAGGAACGCATAAACAAACAGTAAAAAATTAAGCCTCACCTTGTGGCCACAATGTAAAATACATGACCCAAGATACCCAGTGTGTAGTCTCAGACAGTAGTTCAAAGGAACAGTAAAATTGCGACAATAAAAAAAAAAAAAAAAGGAAACGGAAATAGGAAATTGTTTTTTATTTTTAGAAATCGTTTAGTTACCAGATACATGGATAGACAGACGTGGACGAAAGGGCTATGGATGCGAACGAATTTTCCAACTTCTGCTGAATGACATGACAACAGAGCTAAACACTACAACCTCTACAATTTTCTTTAGATAATGGTAAACCTCTTTGCTTGTCCTTAGGTTTCAAAATACCCTTTTATTCATTTTTTTTATTGTTTAATCACTGTATATTAGAGGTTTGTCCTTTTCATACCGTAAATGCAACATTACACCTCCTAGTGTAGATCATTCTTTGAAAAATGGTGAGTCGTCACTTTATCCACCGGGTATACCCGTATGGTTGTGAAGTGTTGTGTCAGAACATGTCAGTGTATTCCCAAAAATGCCGTGTCATGTAAGTGAACCCCAAAGAGCTTTCTGCCGGTTCAACATATTATACTGCCTTATTCATGTTGAAAAATAGGATGCTTGTGACAAAGTATATTTACTTTAAACTCAAGAACTGACCATCGTCTCATGTCCGTAAAAGAAAAGTTGGTAAAAAATTTGAGGGATACAAATAAGCAAAACCTTAGAACGAAGGACAAAGATAATCCAGACTGGAACTCGAATCCACAAAAATAGCATTAAACAGAAACAATGTATGTCTTTAACTATTACCATTTGGCCCTGCAATTCGGCAAATGTATGCAGTATTTCATACGCAATTGTATCTGTAAAATGTGCAAACAACGATCCCTTTCTTTAAGTTGTCAAAATCAGAATGTTGCCTTTTGAAGGCATTCAAGACATTGCCGATATCTTTATAAGAACCTCATCACTTACACATTATAACAATGCTAAACTTCAACAGTGTTTTGCTATACCTGCTGATCAGGATATATACGGTGTTGGCCCCGTTGGGCCAGAGATCATGCTGCGCCAGTATTAGTGTCTCGTGCAATTTGTATCACAAAACATTGGTTCGAATAAACGTATGGGAAAGCCCCTTTTTCTCCATTGAACAGCATACAAAGCATTAAAGACCTTGCAACTGAACTAGATTCGGTTCAGTGCACGCTTTCGTTCTATATAAACAGTCCCTAAATGAATTTCGAAACTAAAGACACATTACCGAAATTAGTTATTAAGAAGGCGACTGAATTGATGTTCTCAAAATAATATTAAACCTATATGAAATTGCCTTTGCCTGATGTTGTGGTGTTTCGGCAAATAGTGTTTGGCGTCCACTGAATTGTAATAAGGTCTTTTGCCAACGCTGACAATTCATTAATCTGAAACGTTTCCATAGCGAGGCTCTGTCATGATTAGAAACCGAAAGTGCAGGAGAGCAAAATGGGGTAACCAATGCCGTCCAGTGTTGTACAGTTTCCATAAAATAAATTCAAGGGTATATTCCACAATAATGTCAACTTGTCCAGTTTCTTTACATTGCACAGGGATATGTAGTAGCTGTGTTTATTTATTTATTTATTAATTTATTTATTTATTTATTTATTTATTTATTTATTTATTTATTTATTTATTTATTTATTTATTTATTTATTTATTTATTTATTTATTTATTTATTTATTTATTTATTTATTTATTTATTTATTTATTTATTTATTTATTTATTTATTTATTTATTTATTTATTTATTTATTTATTTATTTATTTATTTATTTATTTATTTATTTATTTATTTATTTATTTATTTATTTATTTATTTATTTATTTATTTATTTATTTATTTATTTATTTATTTGGGGGGGGGTTACCGATGACAAAAAATATTTTGATATTATAATGTACTGAAAAAGTCCAACACGCATTTGCATGCAAGTTATCTTTAATGAAGTTGACAATTGAGGTAACTTGACATGTAGGCTTACTAATAAAGACTATCAGCGATCGGTGGTAACCTTACAGGTCATTCAGTCATTTAGTAAGGGGTAAATGAAGGCATAAAATTTGCAGAAAGTTGAGCGATGCTATCAAGACAAAAAGTATCTATTCACATTAAAATGCCTGTGTAATTTAGCCCTTCCATAATTCTTTTCTAAAACAAAATACTAGACAAGCTATCTCGACCCTTGGTTGGACCATAAGTAGGGAAAGTCAAATCAATGTACATGATGCAAGCAAAACTGGGGCAGGACCCACATTTAGTGTAAAAACTCTCTGTGCTGTCTGGCAACATGACAATTTTAGGAGTTAATGTCCACGTTTACTGACCTGTTACATAACACATCAACTGTAGTTTGCAAAGACACTATAGCCAACCTTAACTGGTTGTAAGTTTGTTGCCTTCACCATGATGTCATTTCTTTCTAGCACATTGCTATACAATAATGTTTATGGAGCAAATTGTCATACGTGATAAGGATTGCTATATAAAGTCCAAACCTTGCATGTCGGTTTGCATTTAGTGTATGTTGCATAGTTTTTTAATAGTTCTGCATTGACAGAAAGAAGTAAGAGTTCGATTCTGAAGCAGATTTATACACTAAACAGGAATTCACCACCTCCACCTTACGCTGGATATACTTGTACATGTTTTTCTGCCCATCTGAAATGAAACAAAATATTGGAGCTGTCATTGTACAGCTTCAGACATTTGAATTTAAAAATCACAGTGACAGTATGTTTGCTAAAATATAGCACCAAGCTGTGTGAAATTGGAGTAAGGAGTTATAGACCCATTGCTAAAAATAGTTTCCGCTTTTACTTGTATACCATGAATGCCCCTAACCTGAAACTTACTTGATGGCACAATACCTGGAAATTGCCTGTATTGTTCCAAACCTAGAACTTAATTTTAATTGAAATATAGTTGCAAACTTCCCGCACTTGGCCGTATACATACACAACTTCCTACACCTGATGGAGCATTGCTTATGATCAGCAACATACGTATGATTGTGTATAAGTTTTTAAGCTGATTTGCCATTTTGCCTACTGCGGGTGCTAAGCAGGCAAAATTGCACAACTGCCCGGATCAGATACAAGCACAGGAAAATAATAAGGAGTGTGTTAATTTCTTGATTGATTTTTAAGAATCAGGTCGATACTGGATCACGAAAGGTGGCAAAAGTTGACTTTTGGTGAGGGCCAACAAATTGCATTGGGTAACTTGTACTTATGCTCGTGGTGGACTATACCACTTGTCCTGAGAGGGATTGCATTTATATGTTGCTCAACTACTGTGCAGTAAATTATCTTACCTCTGCTGAATTATCTGTAGTTTGGTGAGAGCATAACCTGTAATTTGTGGATCGGGTGAAATCCCCATATTCAAAGAGATGGTGCTCTTTCTAGTGCCCCTGATGCTGAGGCGTTTGCACCTCAAGCTGAAACAAGCTAGAAGATATTCAGTTTGCAGGAAGAAACGATCGCTCAGCTAGAGATAAATAAGGACTTATGGTGAGAGATGCAAGAAAAGCATTATATGCAAGCAAAACAAAAGATAGTTCTGCTAGAGAAAGACAAGGGACTTATGGTGACAGATGGAAGGTATAAAGCTAACTGATGTGTACATGTATGTAAGTGAATGAACTGACCAATATCAGTGAATGAAGCTGAACCGAAGTGTTATGAACCATAAATGAGCAGTTTCCTTTCCTTTCTATTCACCTGGAATCATATTTTACATTTTATACAATTGAGTTGTTAGTACAGAGCGGTACCCAGTGGCAGAGAGCAGTGGTGGGCTGCAGACAGTGGCATACATCGGCGAAAGGCTCTTTGCCGCTGACCGCAGCTGTCTGCGCCAACTGCCACTGTCTACTGCAGAGCCCTAGAAGTCTCAATTGGATTTCCGCGGCAGACAGCTGCAGACAGCAGGGGTCCGGCGGGTCCGCCGCGGACCGCCGCTGTATGGCGCTGGCTGCTGCTCTCTGCTGCTGTTCACCACTGTCTGGCGCCCAAATGCTGATTTCGCCGCCGAAAAAATTTACTAGTGAAATATAGGTCCCTTGGGATACCACTCCCCACCCAAACTACTAGAAGTTCTACAAGCCTACCTTTCACAGCACGTGAAATGTGTAACCCACATTAGAAATTACATGATAGAAAACACCCTTGGAAAGTTTTGTTGGGACTTTTGAGAACCAAGCTGTCCTGGATGGTTGCAATGAACAAGAAACGTTGTTCAGATTAAGTAGCAGTCTGAGATTTGACGGCACGGAGTATGCTTTTTGTCACTGGCCTGTTGCGGTGGTGAATACCTACACCTTACTGGGCACATTGCTCATATAAAAACTGGTTATAAACAGTTATCAAACAACAGATGAAGCAACCAGGGAGACTTTTAGTCTACGTCATTTTATTGAAGGTTTGCCTGATAAGAAGTCCAATATTACAGTTGGCATGGCTAACCCCGAAAAGGTTGACATGACATCCACCATATATAAAACTAATAAAACCTCAAAATGGATGCAGGACGTCACGATCCTCGGTTGTACACACCCACAGGGACAATGGCTAGGACTAAAACCCTACTGGTGCACTATAACGCACCTCTGAGTGGGTGCATAGAAAGAACTCAAGCTGCTTGGGGGGTATTTTTCTACCAATGTGGACAATACGTTTAAGCAGCTTACATCTCTGATCAAACAGCACAGAAGCTTACTAATGTCCCTCAGGTAACCTGTTAGCCCTTAAGAATAGATAAAAACAACACAAAATGTTTCACTGCCATGAAAAAGGACACTATCTGACAGAATGCTCTTTGTCACAACCAGAAAAAATGGATGAGGCAGAAAACTAAACAGGGCCAGCCCCATCCGCCGGGGTTTGGTCCAGGCAAAAGCAGAAATGTTCGCTAATAGCAAAGCAATAGTCTGCAGGTATTTCCTTCTTTCCACCAGCGACTATAAATGGTGTTAGGAGTCCAATTACTGATCGACAGTGGGGTTGAGGTCAAATGTATAAAAAAAAATTGCATGATAGAATTAGAAAAAACAAAGATACCCCATTTGATGCAGCCAACAACCCCGATTAAGATACAGCTAGCAGACTGTGGATTGGTAGCTGTAGATAGGGTGGCACACATGTGTTTGGAGACTTGTGGTAATGAGCTGAAGTGGACAGTTTGGTGGGCTCAATAGGAGGTGATGGCCTTCTTAGAGTGGACTTCCACTATGCCAATAACTTTTCTGTAATGGCAGCTTGCAGCTTGAGGAGTACCTGTTGTGACAGAGCTGCAAGGTGTGCTGTCAGGGGATAGCATTATGAGTCTGGTAAGGGACAAAATTGTGCCAACTGATGGTGAATGGATTGCATGTGGTACCTCTGACTTAAGTCCCTGGAGACAGACTGTGGTGTAGTGGATCTACAACCGAATGTGGCGGATATATTAGTAGGTAGTAACATGGTTGATACCCTTTGTAACGACCTGATATTCCATTGAGGTTTATCAACATTAGTCCAGAGGACGTATTGCATTACACAAGGGCTCATCTTTAGAATGCCGACAGCCCTACTTGTGTAAAACGTAGTTCTGATGAATGAGCAATTTATTAGTTACAAAACAGAGTAAATTATCCTGTGGTGAATGTGTGAAGTGCACGAGGGAACATGGGCAGCAACTATATTTCAACTGACACTGATATGTGGTAGCATTGACATCAAAGTAGAGCATTGTACTTTGAACGACTGCTAGTACTAGTGAAGGGGAGTCGATGGTACCAGTTCTGGGCATGCTTACCGTGGCCATGTTGCTCTGGATGATGCTGGCTGGATTCCATAGAATATCATGATTCACAAAACTTTCACTGTTCATCACAGGAAGGAGCAGTGTACCGCTTCTATATGTCCTGTGGAGTTCGTTAGTTTGCACAGTGTGTAAGGCTGAGAGATACAATAGTGATGTCTTTAGTGTGTTTGAAGTTGGCAGCAAGAGAAGTATGGTGGTCAAGAGCACTGTTGCCATTATACTGTCAAATGTGGTAGTATGGATAGGCGAATACCCACAACAGGAAATCAAACAAGAGGAATTTGACAGTCCTGTACTCAGCTGACCCTACATGCACAAATTGGAGTGGTCCTGTAAACCATGATATCAAGGTATCCTCTCTCTCAGACCATGGTCACTGTTAGGAACATGTACATTCATATCGCAGCACCACCTTTGGACACTTTAAGGTCTAGGGGTCCCCACAGATGCAATTCGGAGGAATTAGTTGGGCGTTTGCTGAAAGGATTTTTAAACATTGCGCCAACAAATCAACAACAAAATTCATTAAAAGTCCTTAATTTATTGTAGAGTGTCACTCAAGTTACATACCCCACCAAGTTTCCATTGAATGCGCTTGATGGGTTTGGAGAAGTCCACATAGAATATGTCAATTGGCATTAGAATGCTCATTGACTGACATAGTGTTCAACAGGGAAGGTAGATTTACCTACAAGTACCTAAATTAAAGAAAAATCGCAAACAATCAGGAACCCGCACCAGTTACACCTGGTGGATAACTTTGCCAAACCACCACAGAAGCCCATCTGACTGACAAGTCAGGTGAGCTAAAAATTGGAGAGTGAGCACCCAAACCTACGGAAAGTAGTGGAATGGTTGAGTGCTTAAGAAAAGACCAGTTTAGAATACAGTTGACCAGCTGTGAGTAGTCGATGAAATGTTGTATTGGAAATGGGAAATCAATGACAAAATGCAGTTTTGTTTTACAGGGATCTGCAGTTCTCAGTGTTACAAGTAGTGCACAAATCTGTGGTCTCTGGACACTTGCGGCGGACGAATATACTAACTAAACTGCAAAGGTCTTTTTATTGGTAAATGAAGAAGTCTTTCCATGACTGGAAAATGAAATGTCTAAAAGGTGGGACCAGAAAGAGGTTTAAGAGGAGCCCAAAGTCCCCGCCCGCCAGTTTTACAGTTGACGCACCCATGAACTGTTTACGAATTGACATAACAGGCCCATTCTCAGAAACTACGAGAGGCAACACATGTATGGTAAATTCTCTTTTCCTATCACATCTTAATTCTTCAATTCTTTCTTGGGGTTCCTAATGTGATCATATATACACACTACAGAAAAACGTTATATGCCTTATTTATTCTGAAAATGCAATTATCATACAGATCTACTATACACAAAGCTTAACATTAACAAGGTAAAAACCTTTTTGTTTTTAATTAAGGACTCTCAAGTTTTATTTTTCGATAACCCCAGAATAAATTACATTCGTGATTTTATGATATGTACGCTACTCCTCTAAAACAAACCCACATCTTTCAAACTATAAATAGAGAGAGTGTCCACCTTCCAAAGCATGCCAAAGTTACTTTGTCTTTGATATTATATCCCTTCCCTGATTAGATATCTACTTTTGCATCCCCGAAAAACTGTATACACACCAACAGTATGGCGTATCTAGTTATGCTAAATCTCATTGCCCACATCAGCACCGAGATTTGTGCAGTACACCACATTTGTTTGTATGTAACAGTTGTATATTTATGCTTAATTATATGTCTATTTATTTAAATCCAATATCCTGTGTATATCTTCTAGTTGCCTTTATTAATACATATTGTGTATAAAATCTATGATGTCATTTGCAGTACAATTATTTTGTCAATTTTGTCTATCCTAAGGCAGTCCCAGTGTTAGGGGACATGCTGGCCTCAACTGGGGACATCATGTCAATCCTGATTAATCGTCCTACAAACAATAGCATGAAACATATGTACTGACTTATTACAAACTGTTTGCAATGGTTATTTTACGTGTATGTCTGTCAAGTAAATGAATTATGGCTCTGTATCTGACTCTGACTCCTTACCTGTATGACTAGAATAGCTTTCCAAATGCCAGCAAGTATACACGACGCCAGGCCAAGTCTGGATATTGATATCTTTTGAACATTTGGATTTGCTTTATTTGCAGTTTATTTGAGTTTTTGTCAGAAGCAATAGTAACTAGTCCATATAATGTTAAGGTGTTTCACTGTGATTTGAAAGCAAAAATGTGGTACAAGGTTGCATTTAGAAATTTATTGCTTCTTTTAAATATCCTCTTGAAACACAATAGAGCAACGCAGCTTTTAATACTAAATACTCCTGCTGCTAATACTACTACTACTACAGCTAATAATGTGAAGCGTGGTGAACATTAAAAAGGTGGACCCGAACTTGTGATCACCTCTGACCTTTTCACGCAACCCAAACACTGCCATCAAGATGGCCACCAATCATTTTGTCTGCCTTCCTGGTTTGACCAAACCGGGTGTCCCAGTGAAATTGACGGCAGGTTTATGTGTGTGTGTGTGTGTGTGTGTGTGTGTGTGTGTGTGCGTGTGTGTGTGCGTGGCTGGCTGGCTGTCTACCTGTCTGTATGTGTGTGTTTTCCGGTGATCCTTTTATATAGTTTTGATCTGAACTGAACGGCAAATTTGGCATATAATGAGCAATACGAAGCTATTCACAGCACTGTATCATCATGCACACAAACTTCGCTTTACTGTTTTCAGATAAATAGTGTGGGAGCATATATCATGATTTTAAGTCCCGTGGGATTTTGATGAAGATTTTATGCCACCTATTCAGATATGTTATTTATACCCTAAAGATTATAAAAAATCATGTTGGCACTTTGCCAACCTGTTTGATTCAAAAATGGCGGACATTTTCCAAAATGGCCGCCAAACTCCAAACATAATATTTTATGTTACATAATGTGTCCGAAATGTTCGATTTAATAGATCTAAGGATCAAATTTTAACCTTTTGTCATGCAGGAACATTATTCATGTCTTTTACCTTAAACCTGAATATTATCAGACACCAAAATTTAAAATATCTGAAAAATGACATCTATATTTTCCATGTTTCTTATAAATGTTTAGCGTTAAAATAGTTGATTTAAATTTGGTCTTTATTTTGGTTGTTACTGGCTTCAATGACGGTATGTATAGCACTGTAGCTATCACAATTCAAGATAGCCACAATTTCCTCAAAATGGCTGCCCCACCACCACTCCCCCCACCCCCCACAAACCGCTATGTCATTTTACATAAAGAACCAATTTTCTCCAACTAACATTATCTAAGAGTTATATATCATACTCCAACCATGTAACAAAATTGTGTCATGATTTTCAATCTTGAAACTTAGCACCAGTTGTTGCCAACCAAATTTCAAGATGGCTGACATGCTAAAAAGTGCATGCATATAATCTATGCATCAAAACTTGTTGATATTTAACTATATGTCTCATTACCCTTTTAGTCTACATCAATACTTTTTCCTCATCTGACCCAAGATCATCAGTTCAAATCATTGTTCCCTATAATAACTTACCCGTTGTTTGAATGTATTTTGCAGGGCTGTATTGTAGTATTGGTGTGCTGAAAGAATGATTCCCTGTATAGTAGCTTAAGTGGTGGACTGATGCATGATGCTGGCATGCTGATGGGTGGATCTGCATGAGCTAACTGCTTGGAGAAATAGTGTCCCAACTGCTTTTAGATTACTTGCTGAGTCTTCATTTATATTGAAAGACTGAACACATTCTTGCCATAATCCAAGCACATTTATTTGCAAAGACATTTTTGCACAATGACTGTAGCAAGGCCTCTTGATTGACCCCATTAATTCTAGGGTTTAGTCCTCTAATTGCCCTAAAAGTGGAAATATATAGAAAGTCATCTCCTTTCATGTCTTCAATTTACTTTTGTCCACAGAAAACAGTTTGAATAACAATTATAGATGAGAGCGAAACAGAGATAACATCCCCCATGAATTTACAGCTTTTCAAAGCATGGAATAGGTGTTTTAGTGCCCACCTCATAATAAGAAAATAGCGTTCAGATAAGGATTACCCTCGGCGCCCACAACGTTTTTTCCCCAATTCTGCATTTTTTTAAGACTCTGCAGGTGTCATAATACGGTGTATCTGCACCAAAAATTTGATGAAGCTGTGATGAATCCTTCTTGAGATATTATGGTAACATTGTCCACTTTAGTGCCACTCATGCTCTCTCTCTCTCTCTCTCTCTCTCTCTCTCTCTCTCTCTCTCAATATGTTAAAAGACTGTACATAGACCAATACTCTGAAACCTGTACTATTGTAAATTGCTTTGTTTGTAATGAAGATTTATAAAGTATATTTGTATGTAATTATGTTTTCTTTGTGTCAGTCAGTTCAACTGTCATACCACACACGTGGTGCTTTGTCCTGAAGCAAGGTGTTAACTTACCAAGTAAATTTATTTAGATGGCCCATGCGAGAGCGGATGTTTTCATCCTTAGCTGGGTCATCCTGACTATGTGTTCTCTGTGGTAATAATGTATTATTTCTCCTATTTTTTGTTTTGCATTTGTTTATATATATTTCTGTCATTATTACCTAACAATGGAAATGTATTGAATTTGTTGCCGAATAAAAGAATCTGAATCTGAATCATGATCAGAGCGCGTCAAATAAATACTTCAAACGTTTTATAAAAAGTTTCAAAATAATGAGAGGAAGCTGGTTTTCAATTGGAACATAGTCCTTTATAATGTGCATCTCTAATGAAATTTGCTTCTTTTTAAATATTTTTTTTTACTGACAACAGAAAATTATAATGATCATAAATACACTGATTTTGTACATTATCTGACTCTGCCTTGATTCATTTCACTCTCTCGGCCAATGATTGAAAATTCAAATATTGAACTAAACATACATTAATTTTCTTCTCTCCCCAAACCGATCACCGTCAATTTTTTCTGTGAATATTCAATTTATAATTGTTTTTAGCAATCTCTGATGAAAATTTGATGAAGCTGCGATAGATCCTTGTTAAGATATTATGGTAACATTGTCTCCTTGTGTCTCCTTGTGCACCACTCAGACGGCCTTGAAATTAATACTTTAAAGTTTCATATAAAGTTTATAAATACCAAGAGGATGCTAGTTTCTAATAGGAACCTGGTCCATCAGAATATGCATATCTGAAAAATACGTGGTAAAGGTGCGATCAAAAGTGTTTGAGATATCGCGGCAGCATCGTGGTTGACGCCACTAAGACGGCCTTCAAATAAATACTTTAAAAGTTTCATAAAAAGTTAAGAAATAATCAGAGGAAGCCTGTTTTCGATAGGATCTTGGTCCATCATAAGGTTCTTCTGTGACAAATGTTTAGTACAACTATGGGGAATTTATTTGGAGATGATATGCTAACATCGTCCCCTTGCATGCCACTCAGACGGCCTTGAAATAAATTCTTAAAAAGTTTGATTAAAAGTTTAAAAATAATAAGAGGATATTAGTTTTCTATAGCAAACTGGTCCATTACAAGTTGCATCTCCGATAAAAATTTGGTACAACTATGGTGAATATTTTTTGAAATATCAAGGTAACATTGACAAGATGGATGAACAGATGGACTTACGATGTAGGGGATGACAATACCCTCCAGCGCTTTATGTGCCGAATGTACACACATACCAACTCTATTGGCCTATTCTCAGCCAGAGTGGGTTAAACACTCAGTCAACCACTAGAAAAATATCAAATCTGGGCAGTATCTAACAGAATGGAAACTTTTGTAGTCAGAATTTATGTGTCTAGAAAATGAAATTTACTAAATTTGGTCGTAAGGTTTCCCCCCACCCTCAACCCAGTATATTCATCCCACCTGATAACAATGCAAGGTATATCTCAGCTTATCCTACTAGCTGGTCATTGCCATGTACAGCACATGTAGAACAGTTCACATATCACTTGTGTACTGCAGTTTGATCTTGGTGAACTTCTTGCCTGTGGCTCAACTGGCATAAATGATAGATTTTGGATAAAGTACCAAAAGTAGATCCAACATATTGATAACTCTGGAATTATGATGAACTGCTTTCATCTTCATCATCCACCTGAACAAGCCAACTGCTATGGCAAAGTGCCACTGTATATGGCAATCACCAGATACGGCCAGCTTCCACTGTGTAGGACAGTCGCCAGCTGGAAAGCACAACTCACAATATGAGAGTGACAATGATGAAGATGAGAACGATGATAGTTCAAATAGCTATCTTAACCACACAAGTATGAACTTGGTAATGGAGATGACGATGTCATTTAATGTAGCAATACACTTTAATGTGTCATAATGCTGTTTCAATGTTTACTCACAATACGAGTGTGGCAATGATAAAGATGAAAACGATGATAGTTATAATAGTTATCCTAATCACACAAATATGAACTGGGTAATGGAGGTGATGATGTCATTTATTGTAGCAATACACTTTAATGTGTCACACACAATATTGTTTCAATGTTAACTCACAATATGAAAGTGACAATGATGAAGATGAGAATAATGATAGTTAAAATACTTATCCTAATAATACAAATATGAACTATATAATGGAGGTGATGATGCCATTTATTGTAGCAATACACTTGTTTCATAATACTGTTCCAGTGTAAACTCACAGTATGAGAGTGACAATGATGAAGGTGAGAATGATAATAATCTAAAATAGGTCCCCCAGTCACACAGGTATGAACTTGGTAAGGGAGGTGATGATGCCCTTTTATTGTAGTAATAAACTAGTGTCATAATATTGTTTCAAAATAAAGTCATTTATCTCGGTTTGGTTTACATTCTTTTGATGCAATGATTTGATACTTTTAAGAAAATATGAGCCTAAATTGACTAAGATTCAATTTGAAGATAAAAAATCCAACTTTATAGCCGGGAGTTATGAAAATAAATACCCAAATAAGGTGCTTTATACTGCAAAGACCTTCAAGGGACTTGTAATTGGACAAAAATTGGAAATTTGGCAGCCATTTTGAAAAATGGAGGCCATTGTGAATCTAACAGGTTGGCAAAGTGCCAACATGTTTTTTTCTGTTATTTCAGATGTATTTTTAACATTTCTGAGTAGGTTTTATAAAATTTTCATCAAAAGCCCACGGGACTCCATATGCCCCCACACTAAACAAGGAAGAAGTGAATCGGTGAGAAAGGTGTAAATTAAAGTGGTTTTAAAGTGCACACATTGAGACAACAGAAAGAATACATATATGAAGAAATCCTCCACCGCCACATGAAAAACTCAATGAAAATATGAGTGACAATAGGGTTAAGCTTGTAGGAACAAAGAACAACAGGGAACAGATTGCGGTGAATCTTGGAAAAATTTTCCTTGTCCCACCTCTTTGTGGCTTTTTTGTTGATATGAAATTGAGCAAATAACACTGTTTTGTGGATGTTTGCAATACGTTCGTCATCTGTATCTTACACCTCAATATAGTATGTTTGTGTACATGGCCTAAGGTTTATAATCTAAAAATTGAAAGGTTGGCCATGCGGAATACATCATCAAGCTAATATGAAGGCAATGTAATAATTTTTTTTTGAATTTCATGATGACCAATTTGTTTAAAGTCACGTGCAGACGTAACCCAAGGGATTGATTGACTGACGGATTGATTTTTTCATTCGGTACAAGTCATGCGATGAAAATAATGGACATGGACATAATGATGCAATAATGAAAATACAATTGCCAAAGATAAAAAGATCTTGAAAATAATTGACTTTGTAAACAAAGTTATGAAAAATTCATGAGTTATGAAAAATCCTTGGCACTTTTGCAGATACATACAATAATATCATAGAAGACCAAATTTGAAGATTTTCTCCTTACTTTGTTTCGAGAAAACCCAAAGTAAGAAAAACAAAACAAAAAACAAAAAAAAAAGTATACAAAACCAAAAACTAAAAAAAACAGGAAAAAAAATACAAACACAAAAAACAAAAATAATATACAAACATGTAATGAAGCGATATAACTTATAATTTATTTGGTAAATTTGTACCAAATGCATGCCCTTTAACATAGGACATAGTCAAAGTGTTCTGAAAGGGAAGAAAAAAAAAGCGGAAAAAACAAACACCACAATTTCAGAAGAGGCGGGTACTTAAGCTTTGAAAAAAAAAATAGAAGGTCGAAAAAAAAATGTTCATGCACAAGCTTTAAACCTGTGACACTGACTGTGAAATCACAAACAACACTTTAATGGTTTACTTAAAATTTTGAATCTACACAAGCCCAAAAATGTTCAAAATAAGTAAATCGAAAGGAAAAAAGCCCCAAACTGAAATCACGACAACGAAGACATAGACTTACAAGTTATTGGTTGTAAAGTCGTTATTATAAAAAAATATTTACCCTGCTACGCATTTACAATGACAACAGTGCACTGATCCGCTCTGTTTCATAGAGATGTAGGTTTTCTACAGTGTCCTTTTCATGGTCGCTTTTACACTTGCCCCCGACATCCACAGGTCTTCATGCTGACCTACATACACATCGCAGACATGTCCCGATAAAACGGTGCTATTTGCCTTTGTCATGTTATGTCTGTCTCCTCTGGGCTGCGGATCATTCGTTTGGTTATCTTCGAAGAAATAGTCCTTAAAGTTATCTTTCGAAACCACTCGAAATTCAAGAAGTGATGTACCCCACTTAATGTTTGCCTTACAAAACGGAGCACAAGCATGGCTGCGTCCTCTCCCACTTTGCATCAGGTCATTTTCCGTAAGTATTCTCCCAACAAGGATCGCTTTAGTTCCTGAAACATTTTTCCCCATTGTCCCAAGTATCTGTTTAAATGTACTACAGTCTTTACTTTCCAACTCTTCCATGGTATAAGCCAAATTATCTTTTGCATTTTTTGTCCCGATATCTTCGCCTTTCCCCTCCATTGCTATAACACTGATCAATGGTGACCAGAACACCCTGATTGCAGGCAGAGGTATGCAGCAGTGCAAAATGGTTCTAAACGTATGCACCCCCCTCGAAGGTACTGGAAAGGAATACTACGTCATTTGAAATTAATAATTACTGTTGGGAATTGCAAAAACTGGGACATGTCCAGGTGATTTAAAATTTTATCCGATTAACAGAAGTAGTTTCCATGAGCGCTATCCTTCATGCAACGGTCTTTAACTTCCCTATGATAGTTTGTCAGCAGCAGAGAGGAATTGTATATGTTCGCTTTCATGTCAGCTAGGGTCATTATCTGGGGCACATCCACACAATTTGCTCACACCAGTGCCTGTATGGTGGTGGAGACCATAGTATCGCCTACTTCCACGAAAACGTTATAATGGCGCTAAATTTCTATAGGAGTGATGGAGAGGATAGAGGACTTTTAAGCTTATGAATATGTAATTTTTAGCAATGCATTTTTGTATTATGCTTGTGTGGTACACTGCTGGGGAAGTATAGAGGTCATGTTTCTTAAAGTAGGACAAAAATGGATTCAATCTGGAATAAAAGTGGCAGCAATGACAGAAAAAAGTTAGAATCTACGGGTCAAAGAAATCACGTCTTTTCTCAAGTTTAGTTTTGTGAAGGAATTGCACCTTCCAGCACAATTAGGTGAACATTGACACATTTGATTCTCTTCTAACTTGACATGTGTCATACCTTGGTTCTTTTATCCACAATGGTGTTTTTATGTTGACAAGGGGTGAAGGTTTGCATTTTATGCCTTATCTGTATAAATACTACCCAAAAGAAAATTACAAGGCACGACTATAAATATCTGCTGAGACCTCCAAGAGGCCCCACCCCGTTCACTTGTCCACAATGGTGTTTTCATTTGTTGACAACTGGTAAAGTTTTGTGTTTGAAGCCTTATTTATAAAGATACAATGCAGGGGAAATTTACCAGGCTGGACTATCTCCTGTGACCTCCAAGAGGCCCTGATCACGTTATTGCCTATTCAAGACACCATTGGATGACGACGAATCTACACAAGAAGAAAAATGGACTAAGTGATCATTCGGGACTCTGCTGAATTTCTAATTTCCAGGGAGTGGCACTGGAACGTTACAAACGATTGGTTCACTTTGTGACCTTACAAAATTATGAATATAAATGAATTTGGTATCTAAAGTTGCATTACAAACTCAGCTTACGAGAATACATACGTCTTTCGATGGCGATTTTTCACAGGTCACAAATATTGTCAGCATTGTGCATTCAAATACGTTCAGTACATCATTACGTTAAATAGTTCCACTTGAGTCACAATTGGTATTTAAAGAGTTACAAAATCGCTGAAGAAAGAGTAAGAAAAAGTTAAAACGTTCACCTTCAAGCGTATAACAAAGGAAAAGAATATAACGATAAGCAATGAACTTCACTTACATTAATTTGCTACATTGCAAATACTTATCAACTTCTGTAGATTATAAGATTGTACATGCAATGCCAAAAAGTCCATTTCTTAAGGCTTTGGGGTTTAAAGTGTATGAACTAAACGTTGACATGAACAGTTTGTTTATAAACAAAGCAAAAAGGTACTTATACACACGAGCTAAACTCTTCTTTTCTGTTATCTTGCTTTCCCTCCTTCTTGTTTTTGTATTCCTTCTGTTCTCTCTTAACATTACATTGACTTGCATAATGTCGTGATTCCATTGTTTCACCACTAACTATATTATGAAATACAAGGCTGGTATAAAACGTTCTTTATCGTTTTCCTTGATTTAATGGACTATTCAACCTACACATGGGCAGAAAACAAGATCTCTTCTTGTTCGCCCATGTTTTCCACCCATTTTTTTCCCCATCAAGTGAATCAAATTGTCAACCAGAATTAATTTTCGTTACAGTGGTGAATCTATCTTTGCAACAAGATCACACGTCGGCCCCTTCGTATCAGAAATCATGCTGGCCTAGATTTTGTGTCTCTTGCAAAAGCAGTCGTGCACAATGTTGTATCGCAGAACCCTCTGTTCGGATCAAAGTGGGGAAAAACACTTTCTTTTTATCTGAACAAAGCATTGAAGGCCTTGTGGAGAAGTGTATCCGGTCCACTGCACGCTACCATTAAAGGTACACCTTTCCCAAAACACATTTCGAAACTTCATGTATGTGCACATTACCGAAACATCAAGAGCGCAAACTGACTCAGAGTTCTCAAATATTACGGATACATCACATTACCTTTTCTTGATGTAGAGGTATTTCGTCAAACTGTGTCCGCCGATTTCCACTTAAGGCCTTTGACCAACTCTGACAACAGAATTATATTAAAGATTTCCTCAGCGCAGCTTTGCTTGGATTACAAACCGAAAGTGGCTTGAAGATATATAGGCAAACCAATGTCGTCTGGACGTCACACGGTATAAGCAAAAAGTGTACATTTCTATATTATCACTCTGCCAGCGAGCATGCGCGAAAAAGCAGTTGGCTCCGGGTCAGCGGCTTCCAATTTTGGTACATTCAAGCAATCCAGATTGGTCAAGTGTTAGGTATATATAAATGTCACTAGTGGGGATTGTCTTTTTGTTAGCCTAACCGACGTTACACTCTGAAACTATTGGACTTTTCAGACCTGTCCCCTCTATAGCTCTAACTTGCAGTTATACTGTCATATATAGTACAATGGAAACATATTTAAACTCTTTGTCGTCCACAGCAAACCATAAACTTCATTTTTCTAAATCCTTAGCTGCATTGCCTCATGGTTGAAGTTGTGGTTGTCTTTAGACAGTGTTGAAAGGGTTAAGTTCTCGTGGTTGAAGTTGTGCTTGTCTTCAGCGAGGGTTGAAAGGGTTGAGTCTTCATGGTTGGGGTTGTGCTTGTGTCCTCCACATGGCGGCGTTTGCACATTTATGGGGGTACAGTAAAGCAAATCTTTATCATATGTTCTGTAGATGTGACAAAATGAAAGCCATCTTGCATTTGCCATCAGTTTTATGCATGTGTTTTATTTCAGACACATAATGCAGGTTTTTATTTGTACACAGTTTTTCTGTGGCCTACCCCATTAGTATGTCTAATTAGAAATAACTATATTTATCCGTTAAACAGAAAACGCTTTCCTTGTAGTAGCATTTAGGATTATATTTTGCTTTGTGGGAAGCCAGGTTAATGTGTATATTTCGAGAGGATTTTACCACAGATTGTCAACATCTAATCCAAATGTTAAGACTTTGGAAAAAAGCTAAAATTGTGTCTCTAATCAGCATAACAATATATAATTTGTATCCATATCGATTTTAAACTGGTATACTGTCATACACACACATACACACACACACACACACACACACACACACACACACACACACACACACACACACACAGACATATATATATATATATATATATATATACAGTCAGGCCGCCTTTAACCGTCAGTGGATAATTCAGCACCCTTGAAATTCGGCAGCAATGAGCACTGAACGGATTCCCCCCTTTGATTTACTACATAATAATCCGGCACCCTTGAATTTCGTCACCGGCATGTTAATTGCGGAACAATAGGGCTTTTCCAATGTAATTTGCCTCTCTAATCCGTCACTTGATATTCAATGGAGCATATACCTTGCAATAACATACCTGATTGCACCGTACCGCAAAATCAACAACCAACTGAAGTGTTCCAAACAAGTTCCGAGTCGATAAGACGTTTAATTGTTCCCGCCTTAAATTGTTAAATTTCATTGTAATGGCGACCCCAAGCCTGAAACATGTGAGGCTGGATTTGGACCATGGGAAAAACAAAGAGATAGCACTCTATAGAAGAGACCATCCCAGTGTGTCGCAGCAGTATATTGCGAACTATTTCTTTAACTTATGGGGGCATTTTGGTAAGAAAATATTTGAATCGCTTTCATCGATTTAATCTTACCAGGTCCAAGACCAAGGTCTGACTCTTTTTTTTTAATCAAATTAAACGCGTCCTGACTGTATGTATGTATGTATGTATGTATGTATGTATGTATGTATGTATGTATATATATATATATGTATGTATATATATACATATATATATATATATATATATATATATATATATATATATATATATATATATGTATATATATTGGTTAAGCACCATTAGTTTGGCTGCAGAAATGGTAATGTGCATTTAAGTAAGATTTCCCCGTCGTGTGAATAAATTTGCATTGTTTTATATGCAAATTCTCCTGTTTGCATGTAGATTGGGAACAAGTAAAGTTAGAATATAACACTGTCGTGCTGATTTCATGTCTTTATCTGTAAAATGTGAGAGTATGCATAAGGGAATGCGTATATAAGTCATGTCATGTTTTAATGGGTTACCATGAGCACTGGTCTGTATCTCTAATAGTACAAGTTCTCAAGATAGCATCATAGTAGTATGGAATGGCCCTGACAGGCAGTGATGTAACACCTCTTAATCCCGTAACATTTATAGCCCAATGGTGAAAAGATGAACTCAAGACTTGTTTTAACTGGACACTCAGATAACTTTTGACGTCATGAAAAAGTTCCACAAAACAGCGTTGATTTTGGAGGTGGTCATCAGTTGTGAAGCTCTGATAAGTTTAACCTGGATTTCAAGACATCCAAGGGCCGTCGACGATGTCATGAGAGAGAAAGAAAAAACGCCAAGGCATATTTTACTTTAGCTTGGTTTAATCATTGGTAATGCTACCTTGAAAAAGACACCTCATTGCTGGAAGGTACATACTGCCAAGTATCCTAAAAAGCCTACTTTTACTCCCTATATTTGTTACAGATTATGTTGTGGGTGTCCTGGGAGACCACACAGTCGTAGGAAAATGTAAATACATTGTAGACATTTGTACTCTGCTACCTGTGGTCCAGGAGATGGGTGCTCTGGATATCTGCCTGTATTGCCGTCAAGCCCAGTGACAGTAAAGTCCCCATCAGAGCCACATAAAAGTACTTTTTGGAGCACCCCATCCTCACAAAAGAGTTTTTTAACGAATTTGGTCTAAAGTATCTTTAATATATAAAGTATTATTAATGTATATAGTATCATTAATTCAGCGACTCTTCTCCTCTTCCTCCTTTTCTTCTCCGTACTGTTTTTTTACTCCTTCTCTTCCTCTTTTACCTCCTTCTCCTATTCTCCCTGCTCTTACTTTTCCTCTGCCTCTTCCTCCTTCTATCCCTGTTTCCTCCACCTCCTCTCACTCCTCCTTGTTTTCCTCCTATTGTCAAAGCATTGAAACTTTATAAGTAGGCTTAGTGCACAGTGAGAGATCAGGGTCCTGAACACAGATGATTACTGCCATACATGTGCTATAACACTTAGGTGGTCTGACAACCTAGAGATATCAATTGTATAAACAGCAAAGCATATCACGCGGATGCGGACATCAGAGTTCATTTCAGCCAGCTGCATTCTCTCAGCATATCTCACCCCCACATGCGAATCACATGACCTAGCACGACCATCCTAAGTCATCTGTTCGATAGCTTAGGGCAAAGTCAGAAAAGAGTTTTAAGCTGAGGCCTCCCTTCAGCATGGTCATCGCTGCTCCAACAGATTTTAGTACATCGGTGTTTACCAGCTGCATTCTCTCAGCATATGTCACCCCCACATGCGAATCACATGACCTAGCACGACCATCCTAAGTCATCTGTTCGATAGCTTAGGGCAAAGTCAGAAAAGAGTTTTAAGCTGAGGCCTCCCTTCAGCATGGTCATCGCTGCTCCAACAGATTTTAGTACATCGGTGTTTACCAGCTGCATTTTCTCAGCATATGTCACCCCCACATGCGAATCACATGACCTAGCACGACCATCCTAAGTCATCTGTTCGATAGCTTAGGGCAAAGTCAGAAAAAAGTTTTAAGCTGAGGCCTGCCTTCAGCATGGCCATCGCTGCTCCAACAGATTTTAGTACATCAGTGTTTACCAAACAAATTTTGGAAGATAATCTGGTGTTATGGACAATGGCAGTCACTGTATGCAGAAATGATGCCAAAAATATGGCTGCAATTGAATTCACCTAGGGAATATCACCAACTGTTGAGGCTGGCTGTTTTTGTCGACTCCAGAAGAAATGTGATGGTGTTTGATCACATGAGGAATCAAGTTGGTAAAGATACAAGAATCACATATTTATTTACCAAAAAGGGCCACCATAGGAATCTGAGTGTCATTCTATTCATGCAAAACTTAAACTAGCCAAATGCAGTGAAAAACTGATAAAATTGTCACCGTCTTGTTTTGTTCAACATGACAGCTAATTAACAAGTAAAAATCAACAGTAAGAGCATGTTTCCCCACAAATTATATGATGGAAGAATACAAGAGAGGCATGACCAAGCCCTATGGTTATTAATTGGTAGACTTAAAGCCTTAGACACAAGAAAATAAAAACTTTAAGGGCAAACATCTTACCTGCAGACACAAAGGAAGACATAGTGTCACATCTGATTTTGAAAACACTTTGGACCACCAACTTGGTGCGTCATTGTCATGCCTTCTTACTTCCGGAGGAATCTTTAATTACGTTACAACATGACAGCTTTCTTAGCCCTGAACATGTGTTTTGTTATTTCGAAAAAGAAAAACCATTCCAGCACTTTTTGTAAGAGCTCACCCGGTCTTACCATTTGTCTGCTTGTAATGCCATGGAAATGTTTTTGCAAAAGGGATGCATATAGGCCTATGTCCTCTCTCCCAATCGCATTATTCATTGAATAGATATTTTTCAAAAAGTGCCATGCATATGTCAATTAACAGATTTATTTTATAATTTCCTACCACATACCAGGGAATCTATCAGGAAGATTTGGCTGCTTGCCAATCCTCAGTATGCCGAGTCTATATGAAATATGTACTGTTTAAAATGTTAACTGTTCCTGTCTGACTTGTAATGCAGACAAAATGGAAAAATCACAGCACTTATAATAGTTCGTATTTGTTTGTTTTCTTAATTCAATTGAAAGAAGCAAATCGACGCTTTTGTTAAGGAAACATTTATCTTTAACATAACATCCTGATAAATTACAACTAAAAACAACTTGCTGCAAAGTCTGTGTCAGGGTGACGACGAATCTACAAGTATAAAGTTTAAGAGAAAGTTGGTCACATTGAGGTTGACTTTTTATAACGTACTTTAGCATCAATTATTTGCATACTTAGTTTACTTTCAACGAGAATCCCTCCTCTCAGGACGTCCCCTCAGAGGACTCTTGCTTTCAGAAATCATGTTTGGGACATTAAAATTATCACAACATGCTCATGTCAGGAGGCTGTTATTGTCAAAGGGTACTCGCTCAAGCCATTAACCATTAGCTAAAATGTCATTTATTTGCTTTGCTCACAACGATCTGTATGAAATACACTTTACAGCAAGCACAGCTTTAAGTGCCTACTCGTTCATTAGAAAAAAATCCCTTGCACACATCTGATTTCTGCTTGTGCTACCCTACAGCTGGTAACGCAAGTCCCTTTTCTTCGCTACCTTGGAGGCCAACACACTGCCTCATTGCTTTCCCAATACTATATATCTTCTTGGCCAAAAAAACCAAGCACCACAATCTTATTGATCTTGGAATGTCCTAAATATTAGTTTGAGTAGAAAATATGAGGGCCATATGCACTGTTGTATTACATGGGCAAGACAGTTAGGAGTATGTCTGAAGATTCAAATAAAAACAAAATTCCCTGGACATCAACTAACAGCCACAAGAGTGCCAAAAGTGTGTCTGGTTGGCTATGGAGTTTTTAAGAACTACTGGCAATACAGAGATGAAAGTGAATCCATAATGACATGGCATCCGGGTTACTCACACCTCTCTGACTTTGGCACATGCAGAACCATTGGCATGTTGAAGGCTAGTATTAACCAGTGTGAGTTTGCCAGCAGAACGGGATGCCCCAGGTCATCGGTTCAGATCCTTTTCAAGAAATAAGAGGGTGCCGGGGAAAATCTAAATCATCTGGAAGACGAAGACTTTCAGACGGTAGGGACGACAATTACTTGGTGCAGTCAACAAAGAGACACTTATTTTTTTCAGCAGAGAGGCTTCATCAGCAGTGGAATCAGCTCAGGAACATTGCATCATCATGTGGGACAACCATCATGAACCTGGCATCGGCCAAGCTGAGATCATGATGCTCTTCAATCCATATCCTTCTCAGTCCAGCAAAGGAGGCTGCATGGGTGGAGTGGTATCAGCAACATGCTGACAGGACCAGAGATCATGGGACGGAGTGTGATGGGGTCACCAGATCACCTGTGGATAGGGCACCATTATGCTGCTATGTTGCAGGCCTGGCACCACTGCTAACAAAATGTCTCTGCTGAAACGAACCCATGTCCTTCCATGTAATGCACCAGGTAACCGTTGTCCTTCCCATCTGAATACCTTGGTCTCTCACAAGCAGTTTCCTCTTGCATCTTCTTGTTCTACAAAGCTGCCCTACCACCTCTGTACTGCTGATTTGCAGCAGCCAATTCTGGCAAGCTCACACGGGGGAAGACTGGTCCCCAATATCCTAATATTCTTGCCTCTCTCAAATTCAGAGAGCTTTGAGTTATCTGTACACTCAAATCTAGCATACTTTTAGCATCCCTCTTCAGGGTACATAATAACCATGTGACACTCATATCTTGTATAAAAACTAGTAACTATAGAAACCCATGGTAAATCAGCTTGGGGGATACTTTTTAGCCAGGAGTATATACCACTCAGCTCAAAACGTTTGCAGTTAGTTTCTCTTTCTTCAGAACTGCTAGAAAAATTAGACGAGAATCAATTATTCGGTATGCCTGCATGATGGATGATTATTGCTGTACCCTAGCATGCAGACAACCAGTTCTGGAGGTAAATTGATACATAGGTTTCATTTTGGGTGGATAGAATGAAAACAAAATCATCTGCATATAACATTGATTTAATTTAACCACAGTTTATTCTGCAACAAATCAGAGTCAAAAATGAAAAATGAATGTCTTATTTATTTTCCCTATCCATCTATAATATGTCAATAATTCCCCCTATATGTTAACAAAGTTAAATAAATCGACATAGCGGACTTTGCTATGCATTTTTTTATATGAACCAGCAAGGAACTGAGTGTCAGCTACATGTCACTTCAGCAGATGGTCAGTTGTAAAGCGTGTCATTCAGAAAAGGTCAGCTAAGCCTTGATTTACACAGACGTAGTTACATAATATACTGTAATCAGTCTCTGCACTTCTTGATTCTCGCCTATGGGAACCATCTTATATTTATATACAAATAATCATTAATTATCATAGCATTTTGTTGCACAATAAGTGTCATAGTGTTAGAAAGTTTGGCTTCAATAATTTTAGAGATTTTAGACTTGTCTGTTTTGCTACTGAATTTTATTTTTTTGGCATCATTCTGTTTAATGTTCACCTTTCCGACATTTTAGGCGAGTTTGTTATCTGTTAGGTCAAACCCCCAGGGGCTATAGGTAGCAAGCAGGTAATGACGACACTTACAAGCTTGCGTTATTGTTCTTAAACTCCTGTTGAGAAAAATTGTTTTTAATGACATGTTTTTGGCATAAATGCTAATGACTTTCGTTCTTTTCTGACGTGCCTAAATGCACATTTACTCAATTAAAAAAAAAATACTCAAGATTGACAGTATTTTTTCAAATGTCACAAACCTGACACATTACGTTGACTCAGGGTTGGCAGTTAAATAGAGCTTAATTGTTTAACAGGTAGTTGTCATAGAGCTTGTTTTACATTCCTGGTGCAATATGTCCATTGTTGCAGTCCTTGTTAGGAATTTCCCTTGGCTTGTACAGGTGGTCTAGCTGCAACTGTTTATTTTACCATCACTGGGACTTAAGGCCCCAGCTTGTTTCCACTTCAGTTATACCCTGGCGGGTGGTTTAACTATAATGAGTTGTCCAGCTAGAAAGGGTACATATTGGTTCAGGGGTAAGTCAAATTGCTTTTATCTGAACCTGTACTATACAAATTTAGTAATTATGGTTTGTTTGACGGGTATTCTTCTTTCATAATGAAGCTCTGCGTTTATAAGCAATACTTCATGTATTTAGCTAATTCATCATTTGCCACGTTCATATTCATTCTTTACTCTGTGGGTTGTCTTTGCTGAATATTTACCTAAGACAACGAGCCGCTACCCAGAGAAATATGTACAGGCAAAAGGCTCCGAAACATGTTGAGTAGTTACCCGCTGAAGACCCTTTAATTTATTTGGGCTGATACAGCCTTTGTCAAAATTTTACAGAGGAACGTGTGCAATATGGACGATATTAATTCCATATGTATATAGGTTAGACAGGGACAGGTAAGCTTATGGAGAGTAAAGATTGCAGACTGCAGAATAGGGTAATAACTACTAGGAAGTGGTTCTGGGCAAAAAGACACAAATACAATACATTTAATAAGTTCAAATAGATGATTTTTTATTTAAACTATATTGCCACTTAACACAGACACACACACATCTGTATATATATATATATATTTCAAAATTAATGTCCAAAGATTCGACGTCAGTTTGAACAATATTTGCGTGAATAACACGCTGTTATTATGAAGCTGCTTATTTCTTCCATATACATGGTTTACAGATTTCTCTAACAATATATCTTCATTCAGTCGATATAACTTATGGCCAGAGGTGCAAAATATCATTCCGTGATGCATAAATTGGTGATGTGATGTGTATGGATCACCAAAAAATATAGGATGTTTTGTTATAACTCTTTCGTACATGTCTTTTTAGTTTCTCTGTCTGTCTGTCAGTCCGTTTATCCATATCTAATTATTCGGGTGTAACTTTGTATCACAACAAAACTACATAGATTGATATACCTGGAAACCTATCTTGAAATCAAAGGATGCCCAGTATGCAAAATGTTCACAGTTGTTGAAAAGCAGGTTATAGCCTTTTTCTCCGAGCATTGACTGAGCTCTTTAGATAATTTAAGCCGAAAAATCATGCCGGAATGTAAATTTAAAATTGTATCAATACATGCTACCTGCAATAATACAGAATAAAGTTACACACACAATATTAAATACTTGTTTGCCTTACTGTGTTTCATTACAAATTCCAACAGAAGATGAGCTAGTCTGAGTTGTAATTTTGGGAAGTTTGGGACTAAATATTGTACAAAGTGGGCATGTGACTCTTGTCATATGTACATTTATCAATACATTAACCTTACCATACATTATTTGGTGTTAAGAATTGTCATAACGTAACATTTAAACTCGTTTGATTGTATTCAAGTGAGCCGCTACGATAGCTGCAGAGTGCTTCACAATAAGCTGTAATTAAGAAGATTATGAGGAAGGAACAGGTTTGAATTATCCCGCCCTATTTGTTGGAGGCAAATCGCGTGACAATAAAAATCATGATGAGCAAATGCATTGATCAAAATATGTAATTTGTCAAAATCAGAATTTAAAATTTGAAAATTTAAGCCAAATATTAAAAAGAAATTTTGTTAAGGTACAAGATGATACGCATATTGCAGTGTTACCTTCTTGGACATTTCATTTTGATTTTTTTGGCCTGTAACTGTACGAAAACCCCCAAAGCCATCATGCTGATACTATCATAGCTCAATGAGGTTATTTCTTAAACTGCAACATGTTTGGTCATCGGGTTTCCCCACATCACCAAACCTTGTTTCTGTATACTGTGCTGAACAATTTTGCTGATATGGTTTTAAATGGTTCTTAAGACATACTCCCCTGGATATTGGTATATCATCAGGTTTCTGCTGCATAATTTACTGCTGTCACCAAACAGCTATATGCAAGAACCAACATTTTGTACAAAGAAAATTGGTTGTGTCATGAACACAGATAGCAGAAGAGCCGGTTTATGTAGTTCTCTGCTAGGTAGCCAGATATGGAAATGATAGATCAGAGAGAGAGAGAGAGAGAGAGTGAGAGAGAGAGAGAGAGAGAGCGAGCGAGAGAGGAGAGAGAGGGAGAGAGAGAGAAAGAGAGAGTTCAGAAGGGTAAGTATAAAACCAATCACAGAAAAGCAAAGGAGGAAAGACAATAGGAAACAAAAGTTATTACCTGCAGGTGACATCAATCACGTCGAAAGAGGAACCTTGAATTACTGTCTCCAAGAAATCTTCTCTAATCCTGGCATTACATTTACTGCCCTGGCCAGCCATGCCACATTTGTGTATGATTTTTCCATCCCCTATTATTGTCAAAGTCATCAAGTACCATTACCTATTCCTGTCGCTGCCCTTCTTTCCCCTCTTGAGATTACCTTAAAGGAAAGCAAAGTATGACATTTAAAAACCCACTCTGCCCTTTTACCTTCTGTAGCAGGACTTTGAAACAGCCTGGGCTATGTTCTTTTTATTTTTTATCTGGAAAAGTTATAATAATTACTTCCATTGTGAAGGTAAGTGGTCCAGAAATAAGATTCCATCTTTGCCAACCAGACCTGCCGAGGCAGTTCTAAACGTACTTAATGCGATACAGAGAACAAATATAGTACTGAATATGGGGCACCAGAAGGATGTGACCACCGAGAATGAAGTTGTCTGGGTCGGGGGAGGTCAGCAACCAGTGGTGGTTATAGTACTGAGAGTTCATCTTTGGAGATCAGTGCAGTCCTGTCTCAAGAATAAAGCCTGTGCACTTCATCAAAGATCCACTGCCCCCCCCCCCCGTCAAATGAAAAAAAAAAAAAACAAACAAAAAAAACTGCTGTTCTATTTTTATAGTTTAGTAGGCTACATAATATCAAGATCATGACAATCACACGTGCTGCTGACTATTCAATATACACAAGCGTGGAGTGTGAGAACAAAGGTATGCATGTGGTGGTGTCACATGACGATTTGACATGAATATCAATAATATGTTCATAAAGCTATGTGCAGTCAGAGTTTTTTGTTTAAAAAAAGCTGGCTCAAATTCGAAATTCGTAATAAGTGACAACGAAACGAAATCATGATAAGGATGCACATCTACACAATACACTAAACACATTGCTCATGCTTTTGATGAGAAACAGCATTTAGTTTCAGAGATCTTGTGCGAACTGACTTTTGACGGTTAAGCTAGTTCTGAAACACAAACCAATTACTATATGAAGAGCACTCAGCAAGGCCCCATGAGGTAAAACTAAAAACTAAAACGAAAAATAATTGAATTAGACATAGCAAATTTTTCGGATATATAGACCATGTCCTATGCTAATGTGTTATTAAAGTTCAGTGACTTCGACCTATTTTTGTAAGGTCACCAGACCCATTAAGTTGGAAGAGGTGATTTTGTAATGGCAGGGCGTAGATTGGACATCAACAGTAAAGAGAATTGAGCATCCACATCAAAATTGCATATGAGTACATTGTATATAACCGTTTACTTGGTGACCTACTTATTGGGTTACCTTGACCAAATTGATTGTGTAACCTTGACCTATTTTCAAGGTAATAAGGCACTTAAAAAAGGACATTTAATTCCATATCTTGGTAAACAAAAAGACAAATGATGCCAAATGTATAAAAAATGTGTATTATGTGGAAGTTTGGTATTGCATTACATGGATCACCTTGATGAATTTTTCAAGGTTATGGGGGATTACATTTCAGGAAATGATTTTTGGTGATGCTGGTCGGCAGAGCATTAGGCCCAAGGGTCTTTTGTTTGTTTGTGGTCCATGGATCAAATGACCCTCTGCCTAAACCATCCTAAGGTAGCCACAGGTCATGTCTTTTGTGTCAGTGTTTCCCGCTGACTGTGTTGTGTTAGCAGGGAACAGATTGGGTGACAATTACCTGAGACCTATCAGGTCGAAGATCAACAGTTTCTTGTGTTGTGGGTGTGAAATGACTCTGGCTCTCACCCAACACCAAGACAAGATTTTGATTCAGTCTTCTGGCAGTACAGGGTAATGCGTTCATGTCTTCTGGCAGCACAGTGTTAACACTTTAGTATCTTCTGGCGGCACAGTGTTAATGCATTCATATCTTCTGACAGCACAGTGTTAATGAGTTCATATGTTCTGGCAGCACAGGGTTAATGTCTTCAGATCTTGTGGCAGCACAGTGTTAATGTGTTTGTGTCTTCTGGCAGCACAGTGTTAATGCGTTCGTATCTCATGGCAGCACAGCTATAATGCATTGATGTCTTCCTGCAGCACAGTTTTAATAAGTTCATATCTTCTGGCAGCACAGGGTTAATGCGTCTATGTATTTTGGCAGCACAGTGTTAATGCGTTCATATCTTCTGGCGTCACAGTGTTAAGGATATATATCAGGTTACAATGGGTTAAACCATCATTTTTGCTATTTTCACACATGTTATGCACTTTTCCTTTAAGTTTTGTATGCCGGAATCAGATTTCAGGTTGTGTAAAGGAAAATTGTGAATTTTGGCAAAAGTATTGGGCCTGGTTCTCACTGTTTGGTGTGGCTTCGGCTGGGGACTAGCTAAGCTTCTAAGCTCCACCCTGCAGGAATCCAACAGGAGCCTCATTTACATACAGCAGGTGTGAGCGCTTCTGCGCACGCTCCGCACAAGCAGACTACGATCAGCTGGGCAGGCAAACCGCATTATCGCTTTGTGTACAACTCTCGTTTGAACATATCCATATAAACTCAGACTTCCATCCTCTTGTTGCTCCAATACTTGTTCTTTCGCTCAGTTTCAGAGTTCCAACTTTACAAGTTGCACACACAGCAGCGGCATCAATACAAGCCTGCAACTGAGAACAGTCCCATAATCGGTATCCCTCTGGCTGTTCATTCACATCTCCTTGTTCACAACAATCTGTAGATCTAGCCTCGTGGACCACAAAGTCTCCGAGTTTCTGGGCACTAGCACTGCAGAAGCGTTTGTCCAGACCGGGTTGGCTTGTGGATGTTGTGGTGTTCACCGAATCAGTATCCGTGACCTTGGCCGCGACTTCGTTCGACCCTGACCATGCAATGCCAGACTCGCCCGGGGTCTCCGTGAGGCTCACGTCGGGTTGCAGGGTCGTCTCCACTGGAGGGAACTGATTGTAGTATGATCCTAGATCAGACGCTTTGAGTTCACTTGCAACTGACGCGGGCATCGGTCTGCCCCTAGGTTTTTTCTTTCTCGGCATCTTTGCAATAGCACTTTCTAATCACACAAATGTAAGCAACGATCCTGTGAACTTGATAGAAACTTTCTGAACTGAGACTGAAGTTCCGATTTACTGACACCTATACTGGGCCCCACGCAAGACGGCAAACATCGTAGAACCCGGTTGCCCCGTAACCACCTGTCAGTCATTTGTCGGCCAATCAAGTTAAACTTGAGAAACCCCAACATGGAATCCAAAGTGACAGATGAGCATGATTATAACATTTTTGGATGTAAAACCTCTAAAATAAAGCATTCTTTGAAGTTTGATGCTCCAAACTTGTCCATTTACTCAACAGGTAGGAGTGCGTAACGGAATACCAAGGTGTCATTGCGATCAAAGGCCCAAAGAATAGCGTAAGTCCTATTGAAGTCGGCATTTGCTTTGAAAGCGTTTTTCTCGGCATCATTCCTGGCCTTTGTTTCTCAACTTCTAGTGAAATCAACTTCGTCAGTTTTGCTCATAAAGACCTGGGGTTTGTGGCAAACTGTTCGCAAGAATGTAATCTTTAAAAACGTGTCTCAGATTTTTTCTATGTTGAGTGGTTTTCCCTTCACAGCGAGCCAAAAGTCAAAACCTTTGATGTAAGAATGGAATGTCATCTTTTCAACTTTAAACGGGAGTATCTCCACAATAGCGCAAACAATGACAAAAATGAGACACGTTTGTGTAGAAAATCATGTCTGCTAGCTTTTGCAACAGAAATGCACATGCTCAAGCTCAAAATAAAAAAGTAGATTTAATAATTGTGTGATTTTTTTATGATCACTTTACCTGATTGTTGTGTCAACACAGAAGAACTTGTAAAAATGAAAATGCTATCAACTTATTCCCAGATTTATTAGCTTTCAGGAAATATATAGTTTATGGTACTTTTAACGTATTTTCAGACTTTTATTAAGTCATTTGTAAGACTCACGCGTAACCTGATATATACCCTTAATGAGTTCATATCTTCCGCCTGCACAGGGTTAATGCATGATGTCTTCTGACAGCACAGTGTTAATGCGTTTATGTTTTCTGGCAACACAGTGTTAATGCATTTGTATATTCTGGAGGCACAGTGTTAATGCATTTGTATATTCTGGAGGCACAGTGTTAACGAGTTCATGTCTTCTCGCAGCACAGTTATAATATCTTCGTATCTTCTGGTGGCACAGTGTTAATACATTCATTTCTTATGGCAGCACATTATTAATGAGTCATATCTTCTGGCAGCGCAGGGTTAATGCATTGATATATTCTGGCAGCACAGTCTTAATGTGTTGATACCTTCTGGCAGCACGGTGTTAATACATTGATATCTTCTGGCAGCACAGTGTTGATATGTTCACATCTTCTGGCAGCACAGGCGTAATGCATTGATATCTTCAGGCAGCACAGTGTTAATGTGTTGATATCTTCTGGCAGCACAAGGTTAATGGGTTTATATCTTCTGGCAGCGCACCGTTAATGCATCCATAACTTCTTAAGCAGTTTGTCCATGCATGTTTGGTCAAGTGTCCAAAAATGTTAGATAAAATGTATTTAATGTCAGACAAAAAATACACCAAGAACTAAAAAAGTACAATAAACAGTACATTAAAGTAAGATATGATTGACAAGAAAAATGATTTTCATGTTGATAAAATGAGCAGATACTAAATGGAAAGTTCTTAAAAGAACATTCCTACCAAGAAAAGCTTAACCAATTCTTGAAATATATACTACATGTACATAAAACTTTATTATGCAATATCTATTATTTCGAAATACCACTGCACTCTGTGTTTAAATTCAGATTGCATATTTAGCGCCTACATGCAGCTTGTTGTTTTATGCCTCCACTGATACCGAATGGGCGGTAAATAGAAAGTTGAATTTGCACTTGTGACATCTGTTTAGACACTTGCGACATCAGTTTAGACACTTGTGACATCTGTCTAGACACTTGGGACATCAGTCTAGATATTTGTGACATCAATCTGGACAATTTTTCACCTGTCTGACAAACAGCAAAAATAAGACAGAATTTGTTGTGCCAATGATTTCCAAAAGGAACCCACATTTTGGAAAGAATGAGCTCACCATTTCAACAGACAAAACCTATTCAATGAGAAGTTGTATGGTGAGCATTTTATGGGCAATTGTTACACACATTACATGGCTGTTTCTCTTGGACAACAGCTGAACAAGAGACGAGCTTTAAAGTGATGGATCTGTACCAACAAAGTGACAACAACAAAATAACGGCAAGTAGATCAGTGAAGGCCCAAGCAGCCAGGACAGCAGGAGACTGTTGCCATGGCAACAAAGCCCAGGCCAAGTCACTCAGCAAAGTGCAACACGGACACGCGTTCACCTGTTCACTACCAATAACTTAAGGACTAATTTCTATTTCTGGTTCATCCTGGTAGGGAATGAATCTGATACTACTTTCTCGGGTGTTGATGGTTGTACAGCCCGTAATCTTCCTGGACAAATTCTTTGTCTGAAGGTGCACATTAATCATAGTTTATGGCCACCACGATCATATGATAAACAATACATTAGCTTCATCTCTGAGTTGCCTCCTTCGTTAGGAGAGCTCTGCAGCAGCCCTTGGAGAACTGTACTGTCAAGACTAACCGCGCTGACTATGGAAACAAGGCACAGCTTTTGAACTAAAAATTCGAGCCTCATTTCTCGCCGGTATATCGATCCTAATGAAATTTTAATGATGACTACACATGGAAAGGGAGAGTAAGGCTATTGGAATATATTCACACCAAGTTTCATGTGACAGGAATGTTCTCTTAATGATAAATTGCACAAATGCATTTAGTTATAAATAATCTTTTTTAAAAAATTTACATAGCGTTCACTTGCATTTTTGACCGTTCGATTTGTCAACAGCATTTGTGTAGGCACCAAGCTCCATGATTTGTTTAGTATCAGGTTGCAAGCTATTCCACAACCTGTCCCCTGATAACAGATGGACCCGTAAACATACTTTGCTGAATCCCAACAAAGAGCTTCAAGTCTCAGGGGATTACTAAAATTTTTGGACGTTTTCTTCGACAATGTTGTCAGGAAGATTGTTCTCACTGGGTTAAGGATTCTGTCAGGATAGTTATTCCCCTGGGCTTAGGGTATGTAAGGGTAATATCAGGATAGTTAATGCCCTGGTTTAGGGTATGTAAGGGTAATATCAGGGTAGTTATTCCCCTGGTTTAGGGTATGTAAGGGTAATATGAGGATAGTTATTCCCCTGGGATTAGGGTATGTAAGGGTACTTTCAGGATATGTACTCCCCTGGTTTATGGTATGTAAGGGTAATATCAGGATAGTTATTGCCCTGGTTTAGGGTATGTAAGGGTAATATCAGGTTAGTTATTGCCCTGGGTTTAGGGTATGTAAGGATACCATTGTCAGAAAAGTTAGTCCGCTGGGTTTAGGGTATGTTAAGTTTCCTTCTACAAATTTCATGTAAGTGGTTATCTCAAATCTGTGAAATCTTCATGTAGGTCATGATGAAAACTTCCAAGAATTTTGAATATGGAAGACCAAAAATAGAAGGAATTTGTACATAAATGAGTTAATTATTTGCTTTAGAAGTACAACTTATTCATGGTAAATATATGTGACAAGCCAGGTGTTTGTATAAATTTTGATGCAAAAACTGCAAAGTTAATGGATGTATTTAACACTTACTTAGACATACAATCCAATGGAAAATAAATTTCTTTTTGCAACAATGTATGCATTGTATGAATACACATACAGGTAAAATTGCTAATTTTGACTCTTTCTGTCTTAGCTGTCAGTTTGATGCCACTAAGTTCGTGTCCATTAAGCAAGATTTGAATTTGCTGTTTTAACCTTTCAATGGAGGGAGCCAGTGGCATTGATTTCTAGTCCAACAAGCATAAGCCATTCTATATGAATTTCATTTGAAAGATTTTGTATGTTGAAATTATTTACTGTAAATTGCTTTAATTTTGCTGTACTCTTATTTCCGCTTATGGTTCAAAACCGTGAAAACGAAAGCACAGGGAAATAGAATTTTAACATTGCTTGAATAGGAATAATGTCGAAAACAGTGAAATCAAAACTACATTGAAATGTCAAAAGTACAAAAAACATGGAAATTTATACACATGAAAATAAAACAATTTACAATATGCACTGAAATAAAATGCACAGAGAATTAGAAAAGATATTGTGTCTGGTCATGTATTTCTAAAAGGGAGCAAGACGGAAAGCTGTCAGCATTATTATATGTGTTTACTCATCACAAAGTGTTTGTTTTTGTTCAGGGTATTCCGCCTGCCCAACAACAAGCCAGTGAAGCTAAAGAAGCATAAAATGATTGCACAAGCATTCAACAAGCGACGACAGATTGGGCAAGGACGTTTGTCTATCAGCTTCCACAGTACTCACGATGACCCTCTGGGTAAGATACAACACTGAGTCCATGAATTATGACACTTGTAGGTCTGGTAAAACAGAGTCCACCAATTATGACAATTTTGGGTCCAGTAAAATGGAGTCTTTTACTTTATGACAGCTATAGGTCCATTAAACTGAGTCCACTATTTTACAACCTTTGCCGGCCAAGTATAACATACACATGCAGCACACGATTTTATGACAGTTGTAGGTCCAGTAAAACTAAGTCCATTATTCTCTGACAGTTATAGGTCCATTTAAAGGGGTCTACTATTCTGTGACAATTATAGGTCAATTAAATGGAGTCCATTATTCTTTGAGAATTACAGGTCCATTCAATCTGAGCTCACTATTGTATCACAATTAAAGGTCCATTAAACTGAACTCACTATTACATCACAATTAAAGGTCCATTAAAGCTGAGCTCACTATTACATCACAATTAAAGGTCCATTAAAGCTGAGCTCACTATTATATCACAATTAAAGGTCCATTAAAACTGAGTTCACTATCATGTCACAATTATTGTAGGCCTATTAACACCTTCCTGACGATGTCCACATGTGTTTGGATACACACAATTATCTCTTGATGGCAGTGTCTGCATATATGCAGATTCACTTCTGATTCCCATAGCAACCAATAAAATGAATTTTTCCCATCATTAATAAGGTAAAACCTGTATTTTTATAAACAAAGTGGCCAAAATTACCCAGAAAAATATATTAGTAATAAAATTTTTAACATTTTTATGTATATTTTTATTTATTCAGTCAAATTAAATACCATTTTTGATAACATTTAGACAAATTCTATAAAAATATGGCTTCCATGGCAACAACATACCCTGGCAAAGTTTCAGTTTGTATGACAGATATGATTCTTGTTCAGTACTTCTAGGTACGCAGGATTCTGAAAATAAGAAACTGAACTATTAAATGTGAATCGTTGTTTTGAACATTACAGCAATAATACTATGGCAGCGGTGAGAAGGCATTGGAGAGGGTAGGGTTGTTATACAGAGAAGTGTCATTGGATATTTCAGCACTGATATGGTCCAAGTTTAAGCTTTCTTTTGGTATACCTGCTTTTGGCAGTCAAAATGTGACGGCATTATTTGCCTCAAAGTAAAGAAAAGACATGCAGTACTCTGTGTACCTTAGGTTGAATTTGTTTTGGTTTTTGTGTGGAGTAAATATGAACTCAAAACTACAGTTGCTGTTTATTGTATCACAATAATTCTTTTTCTGTTGTAAAATAAATAAAATGCACTTGGCTGCAATTTTGTATTTGAAATCACATTTTGTCTACAGGGATGAAGTTTGACCTGAACAGTGTCAGTTCCATGGAGATGTCCTCGGCATGGGCTGCGGCTATTCCTCGGATGGTGCTGCGCCGTGGTGGCATGATTCACCCAACTGCAGGCACGCTGCGTCGGTACTCAGACTCTGCTAAGTGTCCAGTAAGCAGGCCAATCATACTCTGACTCTGGTCAGTGTCCAGTAGACTGGCCAATCATACTCCAACTCTGGTAAGTGTCTGGTAGGGTGGCTAATCATACTCTGACTCTGGTCAGCGTCCAGTAGGCTGGCCAATGATACCCCGACTCTGGTCAGTGTCCAGTAGGCTGGCCAATCATACTCCGACTCTGGTCAGTGTCCAGTAGGCTGGCCAATCATACTCCGACTCTGGTCAGTGTCCAGTAGGCTGGCCAATCATACTCTCAGCTAAGCTCACACAAGTTAATCATTTGGCTACTTGACTACTGTGAAGGGCCTTAGATTCCAGTATTTGCTGAATTTCTGAAACAGTATAATGGATACTCAGTCTTGAAACATAAAATCATATTTTATATTCCTGATAGACATGATAGAACCATATTAATAATAAAATGATTAGTTGAATTATATTTTTTGAGGGGTGGGGGGTGGGTGGGTTGGGTGTGTGCAATGAGTTTAACAAGGGAGTTCTGGATATGGTTTCTTATTCTTGAAATCAATGCACATACTGTCAGTTTTAAAATATATCCTATGGAATACGAGAGATCAAAATGTGACGATCCAGCATTATTTTAGAGTGTGAGACAACTGGAGGTGAAGGGTGGTTTCCTGTGTTGATGATTTAAAACAGGATGATTTCCATGGCAACCAATTACTTGTCATGACCAGATGGCATTATGCACATCCGAATGGCTATGACAGCAAGTTATTGTGACCAGATAGCATTACACTCATTCTGCTTGTCATGACAACCACTTGTCATAACTAGATACTTACTAGCATTATACATGTCTGGGTTGCCATGGCAACCAGTTATCATGAGTAGATATCCTTATGCATATCTGATGTTCATGACAACCACTTGTGAGGACTAGATATTTACTAACATTATACATGTATGGATTGTCAAAGCAACCAGTTATCATGACTAGATAGCATTGTGCATATCCTGATTGCCATGGCAACCACTTGTCATTACCGGATGCTAGTACATGTATTATGCAGGTCCTGACATGACAACAATTATACAAACAGGAGCAACAGTGCCATAATCCTCTATATACTTCTGGCCGAAAAATATCCCACAATCCAATCTTTCTACATGTCATAGCAAATCCAATCACTGTCTCTGTTTAAAAAGATTTTAATTTATATTATACTTTATATTTTCATATTTTCTTTCACACTTTCAGATGTTCAGGCCATCAAGTCTGTCAACAGAAGAATTTCCCAAGAGCTGGAGTCCAAGATCTCTGCTTTGAATGTCCCGACAGAAAAATCCACCAAAAGGACGCCTGGTACCAACCAACCAGCCATGGAAGGTCAGCCCACAAAAAAGAGAAAACGGAAAAAGAAGAAGCGTGGCAAAAACAAAGTTACCCCAGTCACGGCATTCACAGCTGCAGATGGTGGAGCCCAGGCTGGAGGGCCGCGTCGTCCAAGTGCTGTATCAGTGGACAGCAACGCTTCAGCACACAGTATTCATCTGTCTATGGAGAGACCTGGCAGTACAGACACTGGTTCAGACAGAGGGGTGGGGCCAACAGGCAATCCTGGGCAGCACCCCCACTGAGCTGACCACCAATCTACCTCCCCAGTTCACAGCTGTCAATCATATGACATCATACTCAATGTTCACAGCCAGTTCATTCCTACCTGGGATGATTGAACTTACAGACTTAGACAATCCTGCACCTGAAATGCACCAGACTCCAAAGACAGTGCCCTCTAGTGGAAACAAATCAAACATTTATCATACTTACAGTAATCCCATTGCAACAGACTTAACAGATGAAATAGTGGATGTGGATGAAGTGATTGAGATTGGGGACCAGTCTGAATACTCTGTGGACAGTATCTGAGAGTATGGTGCTCTCTGGACAGTATCTGAGAGTACGGTGCTCTGTGGACAGTATCTGAGAGTATGGTGCTCTGTGGACAGTATCTGAGAGTATGATGCTCTGTGGACAGTATCTGAGAGTACGGTGCTCTGTGGACAGTATCTGAGAGTACAGTGCTCTGTGGACAGTATCTGAGAGTACGGTGCTCTGTGGACAGTATCTGAGAGTACGGAGCTATGTGGACAGTATCTGAGAGTATGGTGCTCTGTGGACAGTATCTGAGAGTACGATGTTCTATGGACAGTATCTGAGAGTACGGTGCTCTATGGACAGTATCTGAGAGTACGATGCGCTGTGGACAGTATCTGAGAGTATGATGCTCTGTGGACAGTATCTGAGAGTACGGTGCTCTGTGGACAGTATCTGAGAGTACAGTGCTCCGTGGACAGTATCTGAGAGTACGGTGCTCTGTGGACAGTATCTGAGAGTACGGTGCTCTGTGGACAGTATCTGAGAGTACGGTGCTCTGTGGACAGTATCTGAGAGTACGATGCTCTGTGGACAGCATCTGAGAGTACGATGCTCTGTGGACAGTATCTGAGAGTACGGTGCTCTGTGGACAGTATCTGAGAGTACAGTGCTCTGTGGACAGTATCTGAGAGTACAGTGCTCTGTGGACAGTATCTGAGAGTACGGTGCTCTGTGGACAGTATCTGAGAGTACGGTGCTCTGTGGACAGTATCTGAGAGTACGATGCTCTATGGACAGTATCTGAGAGTACGGTGCTCTGTGGACAGTATCTGAGAGTACGGTGCTCTCTGGACAGTGTCTGAGAGTATGGTGCTCTGTGGACAGTATCTGAGAGTATGATGCTCTGTGGACAGTATCTGAGAGTACGGTGCTCTGTGGACAGTATCTGAGAGTATGGTGCTCTGTGGACAGTATCTGAGAGTACGGTGCTCTGTGGACAGTATCTGATATTATGGCACTCTGGACACTGTGGATAGTATCTGAGAGTATGGTACTCTGGATAGTATCTGAGATTATGGCACTCTGGACACTGTGGACAGTATCTGAGAGTATGGTACTCTGTATATTTTACGTGACTTTTACATTAATTTTTGCTTACAAAAGTAGTTTGTTTTTATATGTTTTTCAATCAAATATAATGCTCACAGTGTTTGGTATCTCAAAGAGAAAAGACTGGAACAGTTATGCATTTATTCAGCTGAGAAGCTACAAATTATTTTTGGTGACTTCCCCGCTAGATACAGCATCCCAGCCCCCATGCCCAAGCAAAACAATGTTGCTTGTTTATTGTACATCTGTAACTATAATCATTAAAATATGGGTGTTCAGTTGACACACATTTAGCGTCTCTATTTTTGTTTAAAAAATGGCGAACTGCAATGTTTTATTTCAATTCCATTTTAGTAACCACATGGATATTAATCTTTTATCATGGTAAAATTTGTCTCAGGTCGTTGACAGTACAGTTAAGCCCGTCTAAAACTTAACAGCCAAATCCATTTTATGTGTTGCAAAGTGTTGCACTGGGGTTTATAAAGGTTGCAAAAAGTTGACAAAGGGTTTCAGATAGTTGAAATAGTTGCAAACCATTTCAACATTTTAATAAGGTCGTGAAAGTGTGTGAAATGGTTGTTAAGCATGAAAGAAATGTTTAAAAGGGTTTTACTGCAATAGGAGGAAATGGTTTTGAAATAGTTTGGAAAGTGTTAGAAATGGGTTTGAAAAAGGTTTGCCTTTCACCCAAAAGGTTGCAAAAGATTGATGCATTTGGTGACTGTTAAGTTTGACGTGGGCCTAACTGTATATGTGATATGCTGTGCTGGCTTATAATACAAGTGATATACAGTGTACATGGTGTAAGTGCTGTTTGGGGCAGTGGGAAATATGAAATTAGTATTTGAGAGAAGCTGATGTGATTTCCACTCCAGTAACAGCAAGTAAAGGCTACTGGAAACATAAACACTCAACTCCAAAATAACTGCAATTGAACATTAAAAATTCAACAAAATGTTTATTTATTTAGATGTGTTAATTCTATGCATTGTATGTCAGAAAGCTCAATCTGTTTCATTTCTACAAAGAACAGAAAATACGGCGCCATTCATACTATGGAAATTTCCCAGGCTCCTGGGTGTTAGGAGGGTGTGACATGGCATTTGAGTTCCTCAACATAAACCAGGCCAGAACTTATTTATATTATCATAAGGTGCACACTTGGTACCCACAGTTTGTATCAGAGAATGCTGAATACAATCAATTGCTGTACAAGTGTGATATTTGGGGGATAGTTCAACAATGAAACCAACACTTGTAAAATTATGTACCGATGTGCAGTAGTGAAAAGTTGCATCAAAGGAACTTAACATTCAGCTTATTAGAAGTTTTTGTGCAGCATTTATACTGGATTAAGAATTCCCATGTTCTATTAACTATGTCAAGGACCCGAAATCAAAATCAGGGTCTGGCCATACTAGCACCAATTGTCTTGTGTACCCAGGACTGATCCTATATTGTCTTGGGAGAAATGAGCAAATAAAACTAGGCAAGATCGAATGCCGTAAACCCGCTATTCCATTAGATTGCCAAATTGATGTCGACTGGTTTTGTGACTGATGTAACTTGTCAGGACTGAGCTAATAGACACACGCACATCCTTTATATACTGGGCGTCAACATGTATGTGGCTAATATTGCATGTTGTGTAACGTCACTAATGTCAATGTTGGCAGCTATGTGTTGTTGAAATTGACGTGAATGCACGGCCAGATCTTAAAAAACTTTCTCTGAAACCACTCACCCAATTGCGTTGATATCACACAGGAGCACTCCTGGGGACTCTTTGTTCTTAAATTGTTCACCAGGGGGACTTCAATTTGAAAAAAGAAAAATAATTTTTATGTGTTTTTGCAATTTTCAACTTCTTCACCAGAACCGTCTATCAGATTAAGCTGAAACTTTGTATGTTTCTTATGAAAAGGTAAAACAAAGTTGTTCACCAGGTGGCACTGCTGTGCATTCCTAATTTTTGATATTTTTTTCAATTTGGGTACATAACAGTAAATAGTCCTTTCATATTGATTACTGTGTAAGTCAATGGCCGTTTTAATGCTAATTCACATTTTGGACTTCTCTTAAGAAACTGTCTATCAGGTTCATTTCAAACTTTGTGACAATGTACCTTTTGTGGGTCTCTAACAAGTTCGTTCACATGGTCATGCTCCAGTGAATTTTGGATTTTTTTATTTTTTTTTTTCTTGAAAATCTTTAAAAAAAATATTAATAGGAAATTTCAACATGGGAATTACTTGTAATGGTTATAACTTCAATAATTTTGGCAGATTTGTGTAAAACTTGGTAGGGATGTACCTTTGATATAAGTGTATACCTATTTTGTCCTGTCCCAAGTTCACAGAAGTACAAGTGTAATGAATCTCTAGGTCAGCTAAACATGGGCTGTTCACACAGTCCTCTTGTTTTGTGATGTAATAGAAATGCTCTCGCATCCTATCCATCAGTGTTCTACCTGTCTGGCCTTCATATTGTTTATGGCACACCTGGCAAGTTTAGAGGTATACTCACTTATGTTTGCATGTACATGCAGCAGGAGTTCGGTAAGAACGCCCTGTTTGTGTACTGACGACAATGCCCAGAGTGTCCATCTTCAGGCAATATCTGCAACCATCCGTGTTGCAGGGGTTGCTATCAGAGATACCAGGGACTCCTGGTATCATTCGTTGTTGAGGAGGGTACCTGAGCCTTGATTTTATTAGTTTGCCTTTGAGATTTTTTTTTTCGCTGATCTGAACCCCATAACTACTTGTTTGTTCTCCAGTACAGATGCATTCCTGGAAGGTTGGATGCTACCCCAGTTTCTCTGAATGATCTCTTTCAGAGGGGACAATGCTGGATTGTAGTTTATTGAGAAACAATTTGTTTCTTCATCTGGGCTGATTGAACGTATTCTGTCCAACAATGTCTGTCTATCAAGAAGACAGATTTTGTACAGTGTTTCTTGTAGAGTTGTGTGTGTGTGTGTGTGTGTGTGTGGGGGGGGGGTTATCTCCACATTCTGTAGAAGTTGAGAATATTTGTGGCATTGGTTTCAAAGTCCTCTGTGTGGGAAATTCTCTTTACCTATCACTATTGACTGTAAGAGCCACCCTGTTTACAATGTTTCTGGTGGGCTGACCGCGAGTGTAGGTACATGTATGTGTGTGTATCTGTGGCTTTCATGTGTAGGAAGGTATATGTGTTCCTATCAGTTCCTACCTTGACTCTAGTGTCCAGGTATGTGATCTCTGTTGGAGAACTTTCCACGGAGAATGTAATGGTTGGGTCAGGTGATCCACAACTTTTGGTCGAGTACTGAATACTGTTGCTGTGTCTATTGGATGTTAATATCACAGGAGTAGAGCATCCAAAATAAGTCCCATCATAATTTTGGACAGTAAAATACTTATCAACTGTGAGGTTTAGAAAGGTTCTGCTATTCTAGAAATATCTTAAATCATACAAAAACTTTGTGTGTATTTTTGCAGACATATTTGGCGCAGATTGGTCAATCATGGCGGTAAGGTACACAAATGCACCCGTAAAAAAAAGCTAATCACATGACACCCACCCCCCCCATCCCCGTTTTCTTGGTTTTAACTTGCTGGTACCGGTATAAACTTGAAGCAGAACAGAAAGGAAGTTGTGGTTTTACATTTCAAATGGGAGAAATAAGCCAGCGAATGTTGCTATTTTAACATGTAAGTGCATTAGGCCTAGGCTACTGGTCCAAGACCTGGAGTTGACTGGCACCATATGTCCAGGTGCAAAAAATGTCATCAGTGTACCCCCACCACACCATAAGGTGTAGTGGGGATTTCAGGAGCTTACTTTCCTCTAGATCTGACATGGATATATTGACGAAAGAAGGAATTACATGCGTGCCCTGGAATTATTGTCTCAGAGGAAGACACAACAAAGAAAAGCAGCTATCTGGTGAATTAATGTGTCATATTTGGCATACATAAACACGACTGATGCATGAGCATGATTGGTATGCATGAATGGATGATTGGTACACATAAACACATGATTGGCACGCATAAACACGATTGGTATGCATGAATAGATGATTGGTACACGTAAACACATGATTGGTATGCATAAATATATGATTGCTACACATAAACACATGATTGGTATGCATAAATATATGATTGCTACACATAAACACATGATTGGTATGCATAAATATATGATTGCTACACATAAACACATGATTGGTATGCATGAATATATGATTGATACACATAAACACATGATTGGTATGCATAAATATATGATTGGTACACGTAAACACATGATTGGTATGCATAAATATATGATTGCTACACATAAACACATGATTGGTATGCATGAATATATGATTGATACACATAAACACGATTGGTATGCATAAATATATGATTGCTACACATAAACACATGATTGGTATGCATGAATATATGATTGATACACATAAACACATGATTGGTATGCATAAATATATGATTCATTCACATAGAGACATGATCGGCATGTTCATGTTTCTGAACCTACAAAGAGGTCAATACCCAAAGCAAGCTTCTTGTGGAAAAAAAGTATCACCATCGGAATGAGATCAAAGTCTTAATTTGTGCATGGTCAAATATGTTGTAACTCATCCCATACAATGGTGACAGGCCTTGATCAGTGGTTCTGGCACTGCCTGGCAAGTCATGCTGCAGCTAGTATAGTATAAACATATTTATTTTCTCTGGATTGCCTAATAGTACACAAAGACTAATCTGGAGGCTCTCCAGTACATAAAAGGACGCACAGGAGTATATACAATACACACTGGACGAGAACAGAAGACTAAATTCACAGCTTGTACACGAATAATACAATTGATGCCAAATAGTGGAGACTTATAATTAGATCATATACTAAATTAGTACATGAAACGTTTAGATTCTGATAAGAATGTCTGAACAGCCTCAAAGATGAATACATTATCAGTGTCTGGCAAGTCCTCATTACCTTTCAAGAGAATATTTAGTAAAATGTCACTAGAGCACTGAACTATTAAAGTCGGATTTACACCTGGAGCGAGAAAGTGACACACAGTGTTCAGTAGACGGACCCTTTACACAGTGAACTTGGGGCAGAACAAAAGGTAATGTTCCCTTGTGGGACAGCTGCAGCATGACTACCCTTTAAGGTTCTATGAGGCTTAACCTACATTTTGTGACCTTTCTTTTTCCTAAACTTGTTAAAAATTAAAGTATGACATTTTAATTTTTCAGATTGCTGATCTGGATAGAAAAAATGATTAAATCAAACTTTACCAGTTTTATTCTCTCGTGAATGGCAATTCTTGGGACCTTTTGAAAATTTGTTGTGACACAGTAATGGCTAATTGGTAAATTGAACGAGCCTTACTTGTAAGGTGAAGTTTGATTGAGATTTTACTGAGCTGAAAGTAGAACTTAGGGATCATGTTAGATAACATAGGAGTCCCCATACTTCAGTCTTGAACATGTCATTTGGACACACCCAAAATAATGGTGGGTTCAGCATTGGGATTTGCAATGTGAGGTCATGTTGACTAGTATGCTGCACCTCTACCAAATCTCCTTGTTAACCCTTGGTACAACAAAGTTATGTGGTCACAATTAGCTATCGACTACATTCTCGATCTTGCTCTAAGACACTTTGCATCTCAGTCCTTTGTTGAGAATAGCTGCCAGATCACACCACAGTGTTCCTCCATGTCAAAGAAGCTCTGTAGTGATATACTTTGGCAGTTTTGTTGCCTTCTGATGTGATGGGCATGCTGCTGTTATTTTAATCTTTCCCAACTTCTCCTGTTCATCATATGCACTCTCATTGTCTGAGTATTCCTCGCCATCACTGTCATTGTTGCTCACCATCTCTTCGTCGCCATCTTTTATCTCCCCCCTCCAATTCCAAGATCTTGTGGTGGCCGTGATCATGTTGATTTATACATGTAGGTAGCTGGTCATCTTGGCTGCAGAGGCTGACGCTCATCGCAAGGGGTTTTCCTCTTGGCTTCTTGGATTGCGTGTCTGCACCCTGGGTTATCATGGCACTGTTAATATGCCCCAGCATAGCAGTAGACATGGGCCCAGGAGTGGGCCCTTCTTTTCAGGTGTGCATTCAAGCAAATTGGCTCATGTTTATTTGGAGTGGTTGCAACACATTACCTTACACAACTTGTGCTTGGCAGAGCATCTGCAATATTTGCAAACTGTTGTTACTATTTATTGGTGAAGCAGTTCCTATCGACACACCAGGAACAGAGTCAAAGGCTTGACCTTGATTTTGACCATCCCTCTTGTTTGCTGCCATGACATTCCATGTCAGTGTACTGTAGTGTTAAGGACCCTGTCTGAAGACCCTTCGCCAGTTCCCACTGCACCAGTTACCAGTCTCGAGCCAGATTCCTGCTGACTATCCATGTCAGATATTGTCAAAACTTTTTCTCAGCAAGAAAAACCAAAGTAATTTGCCCAGCCTCTCATGAACGCTGCTGTTGCAGTATGCTAATGAAAGCCAGAGGCCTTCAGCAAAAAGTGTGCTATCTGGGACAAATGAAAAAAACCCAGTTTCTTTCTAAAAAGTTCTTTAGCACAGAGTTCTTGGTCCCAAAACTTCCAGACCACTAAACTATTCAAATCCTGCAAATTTGAAACCTCTGAAAGAAACTTTGAAAAAAGTCTTTGAAACCAGGTCTAGATCCGTTGATGGAAAACTATGTACTGAAGTATGGGGACTCCTATGTTATCTCATGGGGTCTCTAAGAGCTATGTTAGTGAGGTAGAATGGGAAGTGGTTTGCCTTAACTAACCAAAGACAAATTTAAATGTAATCCTATATTTACATAATGGGGTTGGAAATCATGTGTTTAACTGAATTCACTGTCAGGAAGGTTAGCAGAGCCTAACAACTGTGAACAGACTCTGGTGTCCTGACAGAAAGTTTCAGTCTCACAAATTTCAATGTTCCCACCTTTGTAACCTGGGGCAGATGTGATTAATGCAACCTTCCACAGATGATACTTTTGAAGCAATATGAGGGTGTTGCCTCCAGATTGGAGCACTTGAAAGACCCTTTAAATGTTCTAAATAATTACTCCAATGATTGGGGTCTGAGAATAGTGAAAAAGGTAATAGTGTTAAAATCATAATAAACAGTTGATTTATACATTGAATTCCAATGAACTTTGTATGGAATGATTTTTATAATGTTTGACGTGGCCTGGCTGAGCAAGCTAAGACCACAGCATATAGGCCCATGGCCTTGTTATGGAATGATTTTGATAAGGTTTGATGTGGCATGGCTGACCAAGCAAAGGCCCCAGCATATAGGCTCATGGCCTCGTTATAGACTGATTTTGATAAAGTTCAATGTGGCATGGCTGATCAAGGCTACGGTGTACCCATTATGAGGTCAAACTCTGAAATATGTTCACAAAACATCTAACTGGTACAATTTCTGACCTTCAAGTGGTAAATTTTGTTCTCATTTCAAAGCACTACAAGCTAGAGTGCAAATTCTGTCTCCTACAATCAGTTAAACTGCCTAGAAAACTAAAGCCGAGTTGTGCATTACAGTGGTTGGCCGTAAACAGAGCTATCTTTGTACATGTAGCTTTTTGTGCCAATCACAGCTTTGGTCATCTGAAGCAAGCTGGCACTGACTGTGTGGAAGGTAATAAGGTCTGCTCACACAGACCAAACTAGACCAGTCTTTACTCTTTCAGTCCCAAGCATAACTAAAGCCAATCTACGTTAGTCAAATTAGTCTGAAATATTATAAGAATCTCAGATTAGTATTCCTCGTAAAAAGACCTTTCATTCAAGTACCAGCATGCCCAAGCACACACACACACAAAAACCATTGACTTGTTCCAAAATTTGTCACTTTAAGAGTTAACTTTGTTAGCAGACCTCTTGGTTGTGATGTTATCATATACAGCAGTCATGTGATAATAGAGGATGCTTGGGGAGGTATGCTGCACGTTACACTCTACATGTACTTCCTGTTGAACTGAAAGACACGTGACGCCACTTCAGCCAATCAGTGAACCTGGATGTGTTATCCCACTTGTGGCTCTACTTGTCAGCAGCTAGTTGCCAAGCCCGAGTTTCCAGTGGTGCGGTCTACAACACACGTCTTCTGTTACTTTGCTTTTGGCTTTCATTGTGACACGGGCCTCGCTTGTGCACCAGTGACTAAAGTGTGACCCCCTTGCGTCATTGATAATGTAGTCACATCTACCCCATACTCAAGGATTGGAACTAATCAGCCACCTGGTGGCCGGGACACTGATCAGTGCCTTTGAAATGAAATTTGGAAGTTCGTTTATGCTTTCATTGTATTTTCTCATATTCATGATTTTCAAAGAGCTACATACCAAAGATGACACCTTGTCATTCTTAATATGTGTGATATTGCATTTTATTATGTAAGGCTATTATAATTAGGTGAACAGAAGAGCAGCAATTGGTTGATGCGCTTTTTAGACTCTGAGTTAGTTATCAATTACACCTCCTGGGAATTCTGCATGCAGCCACTAGGGGGCGTGATTGAACCTTTGTGTTGACAGGTTGTGCAGTAGGCCTGGAGTTTTGTTGCTGGAAGCATCTCACTGTGGTGCGTTTACTTTGCATGTCGCCAGTAGTTATTGAATGCTATATTTGACACGTCATTGCTTTGTTTACCTACTAAAATAAGCTTGTATCAGTACACAAATAACGCAGGGAAAGCCATGGAATGGGCAAGGATATCAGTCTTCTGATATCAATAATATCCTTGGCTTTACTTCATGTGTTATTGATCTCCTCTGGCTGATAACCTTCCCAAGCACACGGGCTCCCTGACATTATTTAGGTAATAAATCTGTTCATTTCATGTACATTGGATCATGACAAACACACATGTGAAATAAATCAACTTTTTCAAAAAATTGAATGTAAAGAAAGCCACCATTGGTTGATTGATGTGTGTAACATCTAGTGTGGGCTGATTTTTTTTCTGAAAAAGAAGCCAGATTTGTTTTTTTTTCAGTAACTCTGGACATTTTACATTCCTAGAAATGCCCTGCCCCGACGCGCCAATTGCATTACAAGCAGCCAGGCCTATCGTGCCATGTCAAGGAATGCTTTTTATTGTAAGCCTGATGTTTTCGTGTTTCATGTTGAATTTAGGACAAAAAACTAAGAATAATATTCACTTCAAACTGTATTGTACATGAAAAAGTATTTTTTAAATTTGGTTACAAAGCATACCAATGACATGTTTACCATTTTGGCTGTTTGCATGAGCCAGACACGCTCTATTGAAGGGCACTCGCAAAAGTTTGATTTCATGTGCTGAAGCTTGCTTATAGAGGTATCATTGCCTCTGAGCTTAAAGCTTTACTCTCTATAGTGGAAGTGAAATTCTCTGTGACCATATGTGCGTATTCCATTTTTGGCCGGTTGGTTAGTGCCAAATGTTGGTGGTTCAAGAACGGGCTTCTACATGGGTTTAAAAAATTTTTATTGCTCTATTGACCTGATTGATGTTGGTGGACTTTCATATGTGCAATCCCATTCTCAGTCAGCTCGGAATACTGTCATTGTGCAGGATGAATGTGAATAATTTTAGTGCTTACTCTGTGATAATATGATTTATATACAATCTGTTTTCATGTGTACATTAATTTTAGCTTGGGCTAATTTTCTATGGTCGGTGTAGTACCTTCTGGCTAATGTTCTGTAATTTTCAATGTACCGACTTGAAATGAAAAATTGTTTCTTGTAACTTGTATGCCGTGATTATACTTTCAAACACTGGCCCATATTATAACAACACTTACACTAATGTGACAATATTTTTGTAAATGTTCAGATATATAAGTTTTACAGACAACATAAATTCACCATGTACGAATGGATTCACGCAGGCAACAGTAGGCAATACATATATAGAAATGCCGGCATGAACGTGGGCTTGAAATGTCCCAGTTGTAGCAAAATGGGACAGTGTAAGGGCAAGGTATGGCATTACATACAGAATACACATTAATGATATCCATATGAAATTTGATAATGGCTGTGCACCTTTTGTGTATCCCCTTGACCGTTTGCGGCTCCAGTTAACAGCCACCATACATGACATATGCCCGACTATCACAGAAAAGCTGCACAGACCTGTCATGAATGTGTGAAATATGAAAAATACATTATTTAATATTATTTCAGGATGAAAAAATTGTAAGCCCAAATCTTTTACACGGCTACCAAAATTTGAAGGAATACTGTAGAACTGCAGACACAGAAGTATATTTCCAAAAGATATGCAAATTCCACTCAATATAATCAAAGCTGCTTGCTTCACGCTAATTCTATGTACTGCAAATACCAGCACAATGGCGACAAACCGATCGATTGTCATAACACTTAAAACTACAGTGGAACCTGAGTATGATAAGGCACCTAATACCCCTAGGGCATCATTCCATATATTCGACAACCATTGCCCTCTATGCATGAAAAAATAATCTCTGAAAAAAATGTCAGCTGATGCGATAATTGTCAAATAAAATGCAATAAAACCATCAAACACAGCAAGCATGATTTTAAACAACACATTGATTTTGAAGTTACGTTTATTACTCTTACATATTATTACAGTCCCATTACAAATTGCACACCAAACCAAGGTGATCCAAATGCAAGCTCTTAGAGCCAACAAAGGAATAATTCGTTGACATGTAGACCACTTGATTGGTGCAGTGCATTGTACCTGTGGCACTGAAAGACAACAAACAGAGTAAGAATCACTCATAATATATTTAATATCTGACAAATGATCAAAAATCCCAAAGTCAAAATATGTTATCTTGTTTCCCGATAATACAAGTTTCTTCAGATTAGACAAACCTAAGATCACACTATACCGAAAGTGCTTAATATAATTTCCTGATAAATCGAGGTAAGCAACTTTCGTTAGCCCTAAAAGTGCACCATAAGTCAGTTCTTTTAAGGCTAAGTTATCCAACTTTAAAGTATGCAGGGAATACAGTTTTGCAAACATTCCACTTTGAATTGTTGCTATCAAGTTTCCCGTTAAAACCAGTCTGAATAGTTTAGAGAGATTATTGAACATTTTCCCTCTTATCATTTTAATACGATTCCAGCTTATATCAAGATTATGTACTCCTGGTATACTTTCAAATGCATTCATTTTCAAGGTTTTTATTGAATTACAACATAAATCAAAAGTAACAATATGTTGATAAACTATCATTCTCTGCTTTGGCCATACAGTAATGTTGCTGCCTTGAAGCACAAGAGCCTTCAGTGTGTCAGGAAATAATGTAAAGTACTCAGTTCCAGACACATTGATACATGATATAGCATTGCCTTCACACGTGCAACCATTGTGACAAGGCTGTAGGTCACAGAGAGCCTCATCATCCCTCGTACCACTGCAGTGGACCTCTCCATCACAAACTTTGAATTTATGAAGACATGTTTTGGTACCTTTGCACAGAAAGTGTGCTGGACACGTATACCAGGAGCAATCATTTTCATCCTGCCCCTTGGGACAATCCCATTCTTTATTGCATACGTCTGTTAAGGGTACACAATATCCATATGGACATTTAAACATTTGGGAGCACTGATATAGCGTACAGCCATCCAAGTGGTGCCCATTTGAACAGTACTTGAGCATACCAGAACTGTCGCGGTCATATATGCAAGACATGTGTACATGATAACATTGATAATAAGGTTCATCTCTGCATGGTAACCAAGCAGGTAAAGTGCAAGTGTCGGCATCTAATTTACCAAGCGTAAACTTATGCCTATGTGTATTAGTTTTTTCCACAGAATATGATACCATCTGTGAGTAACTGTCACTATGCTTATTTTTATATTCGCAATTTATTTCATCACTTTCATCCTGTGGATTTTTACAATTCATTTCACCATCACAAACCTGTGAGTACGAGATGCATCCTCCCATGGCACATTGGAAACGAAGCATAAGACATTCACATATACCTTCAGAACACTTCATCTGGCAATAACTTGCACCAGGGTCTGAACCATTTATAAAATGACATAAACCTTCACATTTCTCTTCATCACCTTTCGATTTAATTGAAGTCATGCAATCTATGTGTCCATCACATACTCTGTGTATCAATATACATTCCCCATGTGGGCATTGATATTGCCCTCTGTCACATTTTGCAGAATTTATGTGAATTGAGCTACGAGAACAAAGAGCAGCTTTTGCTGGTAAAAAAGTGTCGTTGGCTCCATACTCGTTACCACAATGTAAACGAAAAGGCACCATGTACTTGTTTCTACCCCATTTTGAGATGTATTGTACATAAGTGGCATATGTCAAATGATCCACCATGATAAAAGTTGGGTGAATTGTAACATAATGATCGCCACTGAACATGGAAACCCATATACGGTAGTGAAGATCAAACAAACTCCAAGCGGATATCAATGTATAAAGAGTATGAATAAAGCTTTTGCTTTTAAATTTGATCCATGCTAACAAGGGTGGCAGTATATTTGGGGTTACAAGGAAGTCGATGTCCCATAGTTTTATAGGCTCTGGAATAAAGCTCTCTTCAAATAATAGGAAAGGACATGAAAATACACGTAGGTCCATTAAAAGACTTTCTTTCCTTTCGCAGTACATCTTTGCCTCTGATCCTTGCATATTGTGGCCCGGATTTATATGAGAAAGGAGTGCCACGCAGTAAGCTTCTAACAACACCCATGACCCAGTACAGTCCACTTTACGGAATCTTATTGGATGGTTGTGAATAGTCATTAGACGCGGCCTAGGTTTCTCACAAATATAGGCGATATTGCTCAACCTCAAGTGACAAGGAATCATTATCCAATTGGAACCTGCATATTCTGTTAATGGCACCATGGCACCACAATCATGTGGTCTTGAAGATCGCCCTATTGACTTCAACAGCTTATCTGCTGTTTTCTTAGTAGTGTAGCGACCACTTGCACCATCATAAGTGAATACAGATAATGTCTGATTTGTTCTGGTGATCTCATCTGTCAGCCATTCTGGTGAAATTACTGTCTCATTTGTTATCCACCGTATTGTGCCTTTCTTATAAAAAAAAATTCCATAAAACCAAAAATATAGAGGAATAGGAAGTCAATTTGAAAATCTGTTGCCTATGGGGCAAAAGGAGATATGAAAGTAATCCTCTGGCAATATTATTAAGAAAAGAAATACCAAAATTTTATATAATGGCCGAATTTAGAATACTTCTAAAATAATCACCGGACACTGCCGGATGTTCTTGCTTTTCTGATCATGTCATGCAGCCTACTACCTACGTTACTTTTAAATGTTTATGTTGTTTGGAATTGTGCTATTTCAGGCTTATTGTGAGACATGTCACAGTCGTTTGTTGGTACAAAAACCTAATCAAAAGGTCAAGATCGTACCATTGATTCCTATACCAGCTTTTTATATTTTTTTTAGATAACTATCATAGATTGTGTAGGCCCATTGACCCAGACAAAAGCAGGGAACAGATTTTTATTGACAATCTTGGATACTGTAACCAGATACCCAGAGGCTATTCCTCTCAGTAAAATTAACACAAGGTCAATTGTGTCAACTTTAACTCAATGTTACACTAAAGTAGGGCTAGCGAAGGTCACAAGGTCAGACTTGGGTAGTAACTTTACAGCTGGTCTGTTCAGAGATGTTTTGAAGGAGCTGGATATTGAGCATATAACTTCAACTCTTTTTCATCCACAGACCCAGGGGTTAATTAAGAGGCATCACCAAACTTAAAAGAGAATGGTAAAACCCAATTGTATGGAGAATGTTCAAGATTGGGGTATAGGGTTCCAATTATTGGTTTGCTGTCAGGGAAGTACCAAATGATTCATTAGGATTCAGTTCTTTTGAGTTAGTGAAAAGTCATGAGGTAAGAAATCCTTTGATGTTGTTGAAAGAAAGTTGTTTAGCTCCTGAGCTACATATGTTGAACTATGTGCCAGAGGTCAAGGACATAGTACAGGGTGTGTGCCAGGTGGCCAATGAGAACTTGGCACCTGCACAACAAAATGTGAAGTTATGGTATGATAAGAATTCAAGAAAAAGGTCATTTTTCTTGCCTGACAGAGAAAATGTTGATTTTGTTATCCATTGCTGGCAATCCACTACAGGCTAAATTTACTGGTCCTTGCACTATACACCAAAGGTTAAACTCAGTACACTATGTAGTAAACACTGTGGACAGGAGAAAAAGTAAGAGAATTTGTCATGTAAACATGATGAAACCATTTAAGACAGGGAATTTCGAATGCCCTGTATAGTTGAGACAAGAAGGTGTCCAGATACAGAAACTGAAGATATAGATCCTGTGTTTGAATACTTGACACAGGATCTATATCTTCACCATCCTCTTTCAAGAAATATTAGCCATTGGAGCAGTTGGACAAAATGTTATTTCATTTAACTGAGTCACAGATGAAAGATATGTAAGAGTTGATTTTCTGATATCCCAGGTAGGTTTATTGCATTGGAACATGAGGTTAGTTTGCAGGAAGAGGCTGTTATAGTTTAACAACAGATTAAATTTCCACACGAAAAAGCAGCACCTTTAAAGTATATGTTGGGAAATGACTTCACTGAGGTAAGTGGCTCTCCATGGAGTAGCCCAGTGATTTTGGTGTCCATACCAGATGCCACTTGCAGGATGTGTTCTGATTTTAGAAAGCCGAATACTATGACAGTTACAAATTCTAACCCTGTGCCAAGAATTGAGAATTGCACAGACAAATTGGGCAATGCTAAATTTATACCTATGTGGGATCTTTTCAAAGTATATTTGCAGGTCCTTTGTTAAAAGACCCAAAGAAATATACAGCTTGTGTCACTCCTGATAGTTTGTATCAGTGCCAAGTGACAGTTTTTTGCCTTGAAAATGCCCCATCAAATTTTATGAGGCTTATGAACACAGTTACAGAGGGCTAAGAGTGGTGTTCTCTGTTCATAGATGATGTAGGGGCTCGTGTCTGATAATTGAGAGGCTCATGTAACCAGCACCAAGCAGTTCATACAAAGCTTAAGAGAACCCAAGTTGACTGCGAATTTGGTTAAGAGTGACTTTGGTCATCCAAGGGTAACATATTTAGGGTATGCTGTAGGTCAATGGGAAGTGATTCCAAAAAGTGCTATGGTCAAGACCATTGAGCAGTTTGCAGTGCCTACGTCCAAAAAGTGTACTGTATTATCATAATTTTTGCAAGGGATGAATATTCCCGAATTGAACTGAGGAAATCATGTTTGACAATAATAAAATCGGGAAAATTTGACTGAAAACTGAGATGAAATTGGGAAAACAAAACTCATGAAATTCTGATTAAGAGTGTTTTCCGGACATTTTGTGCCTGGGAATATTAATTATTATACAGTATTCTGCAATTTTGGGGTGTTATAGGCTACTATAGGAAGTGTTTCCAAATTTGGCACAGGTGTCAGCACCATGGCCAGACATGTTAAGGAAAGATGTGAAGTTCAGTTAGTCCAAAGATTGGCAGGAGTCCTTTGATGCTTTGAGCTATTTGAAGCGGTTGACGATAAAGGGTCCTGTTCTGGTTGTCCCAGATTACAGTAAGCCATTGAGACTATTTGTAGATGCCAGTGAAATTGAAGTTGGTAGTTTGATTACCTATCTATGGCAGGACCAACCAACAAACAAATTGCATACTTCTCCAAGACTTTGGACAAGCATCAACAAAATTTTTCCACCAAAAAAGGCACTTTTGGGTTTAATGTTGTCCATATCAAGTCAGAGCAGAGGTAGAGATAATGTCATATCTGGTTATCTCTGTAGACAGTGTGATGATTCCCAATCCATTGAGAGGGCCACTTATACTAAAAAGGGATGCCAGGTAAACCAGTGTGTTAGCATTTCTTTTCTTCTGACAAAAAGGCTTTTTTAGCTGTACTTTATTGTTCCAGAGTCATCCTGGAGATAAAAAAGATGGTAGGATCTCATATGAGACTGGGGTTTTGCATGCACATTATTTACTATGCACATCTACTAGTTTGTAGGCTAACCTAAAGGTGGGTTATATCTCACACCTGGATGTGACTGTTTTTGGCACCCGTGGTAACAATAATAATATAATATAATTACTCATATCAACTCTCTTTTTTTTTCTGCTGGGAGGTATGTTATGTCTGTAAACAATTAATTATATGTATATATATATATATATATATATATATATATATATATATATATATATATATATATATATATATATATATATATATATATATATATATATATATACATGAAAATTCAATGATTACAAACATATAAACGGAAATGAATTAAAATTTATAAGTCAAAGGATTTCAATATATCACTTATTGTCATGATTCAATGTAACCTTAGGCTTAACCAGGAAGTTGTAACAGTTCATAGAGTTAGTGTACCTGCATTTGCACTTGCACATGCATGGCATTAGTGGATCAAGTGAACACCTGGGCTAATTGGTTAAGGGAGGTGTAGTCAATAAGGAAAAGTGTTTTGAGTGGGGGAAAGTAATCATCCTGTCTGTAATAAAAAAGGGCCAGAAATGACATTTTGGTCAGTTTCACACAACTGGCTAGCCCATACATACATTGGCAAAGGTGTTTGTTCATGTATGCTAAATGTGAAGATCCTGTGGACTGCAGGTTCCAGATTCAGTAATTTATGAAGGTAGCGCAACTGGTAGTGTTCCATGTCGGATGTACTTTCTCAATGCTAAATATTTGGTCTATGAAAGCCAAACTAGTATATATCGTGAGCTGCAAGAAAGCTTTATTGTAGGTTGGTAATCCGAAAAATCAAGGAATATTTGTCTGAGCACTTAGGATGCCTTAGTTAGGTGCATTATGTTGTACATAGATATATAATTGTCCAGTTGTCGAGAGTGATTTTGCATTTAATTCCTTAATTAAGTACATCTTAAGTTTGGCAGATGGAAAGCATCCAAATTCTAAATTAGTTATGGAAAGATATATGTATAAATATCTTTTAAAATAAACTTATCAGACTCAAGCTTTAGATATATTTTTCCCTTGATACTGCACTTTGATTTGAGTTGCAATTGCAGCCCAGAGTGATTGATGGCAGACCAAGTGGCGTCCATACAGAGCTGGCTGATTATTAAACTGTGAATTTATTTGTAAGTGTCTTGATCAATATATGTATATGTACATATATATATATATATATATATATATATATATATATATATATATATATATATATATATATATATATATATATATATATATATATATATATATATATGTATATATAGAGAGAGAGAGAGAGAAAGAGAGAGAGAAAGAGAGAGAGAGAGAGAGAGAGTAAAAACTCGTTATAATAACACCATCTGTTGCCTAAGAAATATGTCGGTAAACTGAAACTGTCAGATACATGAGTCAGATAACAAAGAAAATGAACCTTTTCCAATGAAAATTTGTGTCGTATTGAATATGTTGGATATCTGGGTGTCGTTTTAATGATGTTTTACTGTTTGTATATATATATATATATATATATATATATATATATATATATATATATATATATATATATATATATATATATATATATATATATATATATATATATATACAACAAACAATAGTTCCTGTTTATGTCTTTTGTTCACAGCTACAACATTAGTGTACAGTTTAGTCTTGGGACACATTTGTGCCTGCCTCAGTAGAAAATTTTACGCGTTCAACATTGTAACAGTCATGAAAAATAGATATGGATAACAGTTTTCAACATTGTTAGAGAAGCTACATCGAAAATCCGAGATAATTGATAGAGAAGCTACATGGATAATCCATCCGATATAACCTCAAAGTATATAATTCTACGTAGATTTTGTCTATAAATATATGTCTTTGTGCAAAGCACATAAATCACACAAAAATACTTGAGCTTTAAGCAATGTACAGAACCGTTGTTATTAATGGTAAGATGTTTTGGTCCAACCGTTATTCATTCTGACATGTAAGTTTGTCATGCTGTACTTTCCACTAGCCTTGGATGCTTCTATTAATTTGAGCCACAATAGGGTTCCATTATGAGCATAAATGTAAAGGTGCAGAACTTTGGTAGACGGCAACATAAGACTGGGATGAAAAGACTTACGTTAACAATTACATGGTATATTTATGAAAACTATAAAAAAGTCATGCCTTACTTGGTTTCTTCGAAGTCCTAAAAATACAAGACTTGCTATAAGTAACGGTAAATGCCGTCCCCAAATTTGATTCTTACAGGACAATGTTCTACAATGTAAAAAAAATCTATTGTCTGTTTGGATAAGTTTCAGTTCAGTTTTACCATTAAACACAACAAGGTCAGCCTTTGACTTTTGGCAGCGTATTCTGGCTTCAGACCAGCACAATGTAGGAAAATTACTTTTATCAGTAAATTTCCGTGGATTTAAATAGTAGATGCTACATCCATACACAAAAGGAAAAACGCCTGGGAAACCAACCCATTTACATGGTGAATATAAGAATTCCGTTTCATGTAGCCGAACGCTGATATATTCTCTGATCTTGATGTCAAAGCCAGGCCTGTATAACGTAACACTCAGGTTACAAAACATTAAGTTTGAGGCTTGTATGCGTTTAACTTTAAGAAAATAGGGATATCCATGCTTCATAAGGTTCACTGATTCAAATAATATTTTAAACGTTGTCGGCTGTGGATGCTTCCATGTCCACATAACATAGTGCACATAAGTCCCATTATAGGATTGGTTAGGAATTTTGAATCTACCATAGATATAAAGCTGTACAATAAAGCCAGATAGGCAGATGAATGAACCAAAATGTTGTATTAGTAAAATCTGTGGCTGCTGCCTTTGGAAAGCGATTGAGGTAGGATAAATCCAGAGGAATTGAGATTTTGAATTTAGAAATATTTTCCAACATGGAAAATCATGTTCCAACAAAAACACTTTTGGATTCAATGAATCTGATAATTGCCTGCACCTCTGCATAGTGTGAAATATGAATGTAGCTTGATAATTCAGCAGGTCGCAAAAAGAACGTGATGGATAGGTGAATTTTATTGTCACAGCAACATCATGCCAGACAGGTGTGTCAGGGTGATAAAGCTTTTCTATAGCAGTCGATTCCACATGCCATGATGTAGCAATGCAAAGACAATGTCCAAATGCTTCCCAATCTTTTATGTAGTTTGTCCTTACAACCATATGCATGTGACCACTGCTTGAAAGAACCGTGAGGATGTTGCTTGTTGAATGAGGAATAAGAGAATTCTGAACAAGTTGTGGGTAGCGTGAGTAGGAAACACATGTATTGTACTTCATATTCCAGGATAGATCTGCTGTAAGGGAATCTTCAATATTTCTGTATATAGCTGGACACTGATTATTTTTCACTGACATGTGAATATACATTTTTGCTGTTATTGCAAAGATGTAATATATGAAGAGGAGGGTAGTCCCAGATGAATATATATATGTTTCCTTTGTAGTATTTATGTATGGGTAATGCCGAAGAAAGTCACAAAATGGTCCAATTGAAACTGAATGGACAATCTTGCAATTCAACGGTAAATGATTCTTGGTGTCATACACAAGTATTCCTCCGCAATCGCATTGGTTTGCATTAGGTCCAGTCCACACAAATTTATTTATGACAATTTCTATATTGCTATTACGTTTGCTTTTAAATAGAATTCCTTTAACTATGGGTATTTTCATACTAGTAAAATGGGTATCATAAAAATGAAAACGTAAGCACATTTTGGTCTTTTTATGTACTTCGACGAAAACAATTTGACTCAAAAGCACTAATTCTAATGATAATGTAATTTTGCCCTCGCCATTTAAATTTTCATGACAAAAGTGTATCTTTGAAACATGTCCGGTTGATAAGGAGTACACATTTAGGGACTTTTTTAGGCGTACAGCCACCACTTTTTTTACCTTTATGGGCACTTTTGAATCTGTTCCATCCAAAATTATTAGAATGACGTTGTTAATTGGTAACAACGTACCTGTTACGTGTATGACATGCTGAAATCCAACTGCACATCGTAGTATCCATGTAAGTTGCTGCTTTGATGATGCAGCAATATTATTTGCAAACATTTTTTCCTGCAATAAAATGTGTATCTTCTGTTGTGGTTTCTGAATCTTCTGCATTATGCCTGACTGGACAAACTCATAAAACAACTCAAAATTCAAGCGGGATGGAAACCTAAAAAACTTGCTTAAAAAGCGTACAGATACCTTGCTACAAAACGAAGTCACTGTTTCAGTGTTTGTTCTTCCGCAAAATGTACCATATACACTATAGTGTTTTCCTAGATACATTACTTGAACGTACATTCCTTTACAATTTGCACCTGAGTAAATCAAGTCAATTGCAGTAAAAGTCCATCTAACTTTCATGTCTAATGGCCCTTGAATAAACCAATGGACACACTGCACATTTTTCCTCCTTCCTGTTTCAGTAACTCCATAAACAATAGTTGACCAGTATGCTGTGTATGTGCCACCATTATTGCTCACAACTCCTGTTGTGCAGGTACTTGAGCTATTAATTCTTTGTACGGACTGTGAGCATTGGTATTTTCGCACTTTTAGACCAGTGTAAAGGAAGATTCTTTTTATTTGAGTCATGAAGGTTTGCTTCATGGGCAATATCTGCGTTGGTTTAGACAGATAGGTTGCAATCCATAAGCTAATATATTGCTTCAAGGACGGAACTATTGTCTTTGGAAGTTTTAGAATGGCTTTGTAATGCACAATTATGTCTCTGAATGAAAATAAATCATACCTTATTTCAGTGTTATTAAGTGAAATAGCCAGACACAAACTGCTTCCCTGGGAAACTACATCGAATTTGAATGATTGCAAAAAACAGTTTGAGAATAGAATTTGCCTATTGTTGCATTGGTCCTCCACATGAATGCGTACACAATCCCTATGTTGATTACAATTGTATTCCTGGGTTTTACCATTTAGCATTATCTGAACCCTATTCGTCGCTTTGGCAAAAATTTGCACAAACAGATATACAGATGGTATTATTTTTGTGTCTGGAAATTCTCTAAGTTTTAACATGAAGCATCCATAATTTACAAAATCCATCTTGTATGTCATTTCCTTTTTAAAAACCACATCCCTCTTTCTGTAAACATTTGGGCAATGAGTACTTGTGTTTAATGCTTTTAATGACATACTTGTCTAAGGTATTGTTGCAGTATTGTTTATGCATATACGGTGTTATTATTTCAGTCATATCTTACGGCAGAGCATAAAAGAGATTGTTTTTTGGTGCCTGTTTTATTTTACTTGTTGGACATTTGTACAGAAGCAAATTCCGTAGAAACAGTAAAATGTAACACAAAACCGCTCATGAATATATCACTGTTGTTTGTATCAAGCAGATCCCAAGCAAAATATAGGATTTTCTTGCTTACGTCGAGGCTGAAATTTTTATTATCACAAATTATATCTCTACATGCCGACATTGTTGATCCAAACACGCAAATTTTTCCAGTCCCAACCATTATATTTTTTGATAATAACGGTCTTTAATTTAGGCCATTGGTAATTTAACACACAAATGCATACCTATCGGCAATACGTTTGTAGCCTTTCTTATTAGTGGTAAAACACATAGCACTAAGATGTGTAAAAATATGGCAGAGTGGATAGATTACTAAAAGGCTACATGAGTCGCTTATTAAAGATACTGTCAAGCACTGTGCAGCAGAACTGCTGTCTTGGGACATTTTTGATGTCTAAAATTGGAACAGTTGAAGATTTTTGGTGCCCAACCACACATTCCGATAATACTGTGTAAAATTTATTACTGTATGGCTATACTAACAAAAATATGTATCAACTATTAACAACCAACTTCATAAGAAAGAAAAAGAGTCTAATTTTTTCATTCTTGTTCGAGCCAAAACGTTTCTGCTAAAAAGATTGAGTATTTGTATTTGGTATTTTAACGTTAAATTTAGAAAAAATACGATTTTGCTCAATACGTTATTAATTCTGAATTCTGTGATTTTGTGATCTTTTTCTATTGTGGTTGTAACAATTGACAGGGTTAATTTTGGCTCTGCTCATTTTTCAAATTCAATGTCAATATCAACTTGCATTAGATATATAAGATAGAGAGCCCAAACTGTTTTTAGATTTTTAGCTCAGATGACTGACAGCCTATGTGGTCGCCTACAATGCACATTTTCGACTTTTTTTCCCCCAAACTACAGACCAGATTCCTTTTAAACTTGCTGGGAATGTGCCTTGGGTAAATCTCTATCAAATCTGTTCAAATGGTCACGGTGCCGTTTTTTTTTTTTTTTTGTTAATTATTTTATTTAAAAGAAAAATTCTTTCATTTTTTGGGTTCTTTTTTGGGCGAATCTTAAAATCTCCGAAAATGCTCACCTAATTGCTTTGATATCACACAGGTACACGTCTAGGGACTTTTAGTCCATTTAGTGGTAATACTGCGGATTCCTGATTTTTAACGAATTTTTTTTCAATTGGCGTAAATGCAAGTGTAAAAACTGAATAATATGTACATCATTCTTGAAAATTTACATGATATCTAATAGCTTTAAAATATATTATGATTGGACAAATAGTACTTTGCATTTATCTACATTTGTCGATTCGGCAAAAGCTACATCTATCTTGATGTTTTATATGCACTATCATCTCTCCTGATTTGAATAATGTAGTTCTTGAGGTTTCCGTAACTGGGCACTTTCTGACAATACCCTTATGGTAGTATGACCCCATTGTGAAACATGTTTACTTCAGATCATAGTACAACACTGTTTTAATGGTAATTTTTCATATCGGGAGAGAGTCAGTTTATGTTTTCTGATTTTATTTTGCATATTGCTCAACTGGGAAATTTGGTGGTTCAACTTGCGTTCTTGATTAGTTATGTAACATTACATCTTGACCACTATTGCCAAGACCTCCATGCAAGGGCAGAACACTTGAAAAAATCAAGTTAATTTTACTCACATGATTGTTCCCAAAAACCTGACAGTCCCGTGGCAACATCTCCTGGGTCCTATGAATCTGACGATGACTCTTCGTGCACATACTACCTTGCATTTCCACCTTCTTTAGGCGCCATTACTGGCTTGCTCAATAAAGATGAAACAAGGCAAACTTTTGTTAGCCATCACTAATCTAGTACTTAACACACATTCCCGTTTGCTGAAAATCTTTCCTTAACGGTGTTAGACTGCTTAAAGGCAAGGATAGCTGATATATCTGATCTGTGGATACCTCTTAAATAGTTAAGAGTACAGCTGGTCTTTTGGCTTCAAACCTAAGTTTTGTACATGGCATCTCAACATTGAGATTTCAGAATGCAGGGAGACAGTGTCTACCAGCCAAACGCTGCTTGGCAGCATTCCGTTGATCCAGTGACCACTTTTCCTTTATCCTTGTTTGGTAAAGCCTAAAGCTGGACTCATAGAACCACTGGGATGACCATGAACACTGCTTTGGGTGTCGTAAGCCACTAGGTTGTGTTTGCTCTTGTGATAAAAGATGCTACTTCAGTGTAGACTTTTGCTGCTCTATAAGCAGGTACAAAGAAAGAGCAAGGAAGCGAGGCAAAGGCACCAAGCTATTGCTGCCAAATGCTAGGCTCTGACTCCTTCCATTCTTCTTCCAGGACTCCACTAGATAAGTGCAGACCAACTGATGAGGCTGGCTTGAAGGCTCAAGTGGCAGCCATCTCAACACCTGACAACCCCCTTTACGGGGGGGGGGGGGGGTAAGGAGAAGAGACAACATAGTTGCAAGCCAGGGAGCAAGAGATCACCGTCGGGAGATCATGAGTGCCCAGCCCAACACAAGAAGACCAGTGCTGCTTCAGCCACTGACCTGAGGGTTACTTGTGCCTTGTGCGACTAGCAAAAAGGAAGCTGGTGGCTTATATGCTTCAGGCACTGATCACCCTTTCTCAGCCTACTACTTTGGAGTCTTTTTCAAAGAGGAACGCAAAACACAGGTTAGAAGTCTTGAGTTCCTGGTCTCCCATGTCTGACTGTTTCTGGTCTAGAACATGTAAGTTGGTAGAGCCTGAATGGAAACCTTCAGTTTCTTGTTAAGGCATCCTGAAACATCAACCCCTTGGCCCCTTTCGATCACCACAGTACTACATTTGAAGCCTTGAGTATCTGTTCCGGCCTTGGCTCTCTCTCCTCCTCTGGGTTAGCCCCAGAAAGTGCAGCTGCGAAGCCCACTGACCCCTCCCATTGAGCCAGAAACCCTGCTCCCTCCCTGGGGAGCCAAGCAGTCAGCTGCAGCTGTGGTCCCTGCTTTGAGCCCTCCCAAGACTCAGACGTTTCCACAACTGCTGCAAGACCCCTGCAGCCAGTAGACTTGCAAGTCATCAAGAGATGTGGCCCCAGCACTGAGTTCCCAGGAGCATCCATCTCTAGCCCTGCATGGGCTGAGCAGGAGGAGGAGACATTGTAGACTGTGATGACTTCGGCATAAGTTGTTGCTACTCCCTCACATGGCAGTGCGACAGATGTGTTGCTGTCACAAGGGCCCCCACCCTACCCCCAAATGCACATGGACAATGAGTTGTGTGATGAGGCTTTGGGTCTCTCTGCTCGCCTCTCTGGTTCTGAGTCTGTGGACCTGGAGACTAAGGCAGAGGATAAGCTCAAGCCGTTAGACTGGTCCATAACCAGGTCCAGACTGTGGTCCACTGGTCCACCATGACGTCATTTTTGCTCAGAGTGGCTGAGCTCTGTGGCTTGCATGGTGCAGCCAGAATGGATTTTTGCCCCCATTATTAGCACTCAAGCTCTGCCCCAGGGCTTTCAGCATCTCAAAGCTCTTATCCAGAGCCTGGTGGGCAACCAAGCTGTGGTCACTCCCGAGGGGGAGAGTCACGGAGCCATTGCCATGTCCTGCTGGGGCTTGTCCCTGCAATGTATGTGTTATAGTATTTTATTTCATCAAAAACATCGATTGATTATGGACAATTCCAGTTATGATTTATAGTTCCTTTGTTTTTAGACAACAAAGATTCATTCTTGCATGTATCTGTGCAAATGTTGATTATGTGCCTTCTTTTGTCACTTGATACCCATTGATTATGTAAATGTCTATGTGAAGTGCATTTTCTTTGTCTTATTGATCAGTGTTTATTCCTGAGAACATTTGTTGAGAACAATTATAGTTCTCTAAGTCCATACGCATTTGGTTCCTTATTTTTCTTGTGCTGGATTTCCAAATATGGGAATGGTTCTCTGGCTTGCCATAACAGTATTTATCCTACAGACTGTAAATGTGCAACATACACTGATGTTGGGATATAAACTCAGAGGGATTTTAGCAAAATTGATCAAAACATTGTTGCAAAAAGTCGGGTAGCATAATGTTGGTGAAATGTATCAAAATGCAGATGAACACTGAGCTTCAGACTGAAACTACCTGAGTGATACATCAAAATGGTTCAGATGATATTGATACTGATGCGATTGACACCAAAGGTAATGTACCAGATCTTGATATCATTCATGATTTAGAACCACAATTGATAGCAAAAAAAAAAAAGACTTGAGAGGCATCAGCAGATCACCAAAGTCAGGGACTCAAAAAGTGATTTGGACAATGTTTCCCATAAGATACGACACTTGGAGTTCCACCATCATAAACAGAAGCAGAAAAAGGCTGAAGCCACAAAAGTACTGATTCCAAATGCCACAAATTTGGATCTCTATGCAGCTGTGATGGTAGACGTTCAAAAGGGAAACAAGTGGGACCAATATTTCTTGGACATTGAACATCGAGTATTGATATTACACAAGGTCAAACCAAGTGGTAATGGGGACAAACCTTGCAATATCTAGGGTAACACAGGTAAGGAGAAATTAATAAATGTGATGTTTTGTAAACCATTTCAGTCAGCAAACTGTAAGAAAAATGAAACACACAGTGTGATGGTAAATGAGAAAGAGAGAACAGTATTACATATATGCGCTACTTGCCGGTCGGTAGAAAAGATCACATCCAGAATGCTTTATATAACCCCTTTTTTCTTCTTGCCCTTTGTGGCAGAGTTCTACAATTAGCTTACATCCAAGACTTGTGGCACATGGGTTTCTGCGGAGCCTCTGCTCTCTGGCTATTTGTGGCAAAGCCAAATCCTCTCCCCGCCAGATGTCCTGGGATGATGGTACTCTGCACCTAAGCTTGTTTCTGAATTTGATTGGATGGAATTTGATGCTCGGCAGAGGCAGACAATCATTTCTTTTTTCTTTTTAAAAATGCTAGTTGATCCTGCAATACTTGGACTATACGTTTTTTAATTATGTATGCATCACATGCCTGTTGAAGCACTCCTGTAAGATCTTCTGGGTTTTTTCCCATGCTACCTTGTTCCCACAATATCTAATGCATTCTTTGTTACTAAAGGTATTTGTTTTTACACTTGAACACACCATCAACATCTGAATTATGTATGTCTATGGAAGTAAGTAAACAGCGTAGGAAAGACTACTTTAAAATGAATTTGGCTTTTTGGAATCTGATAAAGATCTACTGGGTGCTGAATTTTTATGAAATGTTGAGAATAATTTTGCTGAGCTGCATGTAAATGACAAAGCGGAAGCACCATTTTAAGTGCTGAGAACACAGAAAATATCAACAGAACTGATTTCAGTGATGTTTCTTTGCAAAATGAAGGCCCTGAGTTAAACCTGTAGATGAGCTTGACAAGGATGTGGACTATCAACTGCAGGAGATTGAAGCTCACTTTGTAGTTTAACAGAAATGGCTACCACTAAAAGAAAAGCCAGATTATTTACAGAACTTAGTAGGAGCCTAAAAATAGCCAGATTGAGAAATTAACAAAGTCAGCAAAATACCCGTCACTTAGCCACAAACTGAGGTTACCATCAGGGAGTTACAAACTAACACAGTTCGTTCCAATGACACTCGTAATCTCATGCAGTTTCACTAATTACTGGGCAAGGTAGATCAGGTAATTAATCAGCTACCAGCTCCACCTTTATTGAATCCATCACAGGTGGATGTCAATGGTGGCAAGGGCAAGACTGGTCAACACAACCAAGCAAGAAATATGAGGATACCAGCAAAGGTAATGTGCCAGTTCAGCTCACATGGATGAGTCAGTTAGCGAGATTCATAAGGTCATGACTGCCCGCATTCCAGACATATATGCGGACTTGGCTTGAACAATGATTGGCAAAGTAAATGAAATGAGCCAAAAATTGTATTGCCTCTGATGACAGTTCATCAGACCACTGCTCTGAGCACTCTTTTACTGATCATTATGACTCAGATTCAGACAATTTCTATAGTGTTTTATGGCAGCAAGGCAAGCAAAGGTAAAAGACATTCTGTAAAAAAAAATGAAATCCGACAGAAAAGAAGAAAGCAGTAATGACTGTAAAAATGAAGAGAGAAATGGCCTTAGGCAATGATGTCTTTGCAACACGCAAGCAAAGACTAGTCTTATGGGGAACTTTATATGCCTTTATTTGTAGCTAGATTTGTAGAGTCAGCCTTATTGGGTGCACCTAAAAAGAATCTCGTATGGTTAGGAACAAAATGAATCATTGGATTACTTTAATGTATAATGCTTTTCATTTTGATTGGGAAACTCTCAACATTAATGCTGCTATGGTAATTAAGATAAGGAGCAATATGGATCAAGGAGACTCATTTTGGTTGAGTACAGGCTTTGGAACACTCGTGCAACCAAGGGTAAACAATTCAGTAAACCTTCAAATTCAATGGTTCAGGTGGCAAAACATTATAACGTTTTATAATGCCTTTCAGTCTGGGAAGTGCACTAATTTGCTTCACATAGTAATATAAGAGGGAAGGAACAGACTGTATTACATATATATGTGCCACCTGTTGGCTGGTTGAAAAAGCCAAATGAGATCATGTAAAATCTTTTGAAAATTGTAAGTAGCAGTGTTTATGATGAATGCAGTCTATAGTGTCCAAATCAAATACGAAGGTTAAACTTGGTACTGAGCTTGACTGTGATAAACAAGAGAAGCGTGAACATTTTACCAGCATCACTACTTGTGAGACAGACAGAATAAATCGTACTTTCAGGCTTTCTATACTCCCAATTATAGTAGTCTCACTGGAGTTTATTCTTGACATCTTGATTATTTTAGTCAGGCTACTGTATTAGATAGTGTTATGGAGATACAGTCAAATGGCCGCAGGTCAATTCATTGTGTACATACATTTGCATACAATTGTCATGGCAGGTATGCTCAATTTTTGTGGATGCAGGTTACATCTAACTCCATGCTTGAATATTTCAACTTGGCAAGAGAGCTTAGTTTATGAGTAGTATCATGATCTGGCTATATGTGACCGTTTGCAGTAGCAGTTTTCCTAATGGCTATGTTTTTGCCAGAGTATGACATACATAATCATAGCAAAACACACCCTTTTCCAAGTCATGTAGATAAATTTATAACTAAAGAGCTTCAGTTACGAGGCTGTATTGGTCCTCTTGATCAGAATTTTTTTTATACAGATATATATGTTACACCTATGAACACTGCTCCCAGAAAGCATGTACAGTGAATGATAGACGAGGTATCATTGACTTGTCCTGGCCCATAGGCAATGCAGTTAATTATTCCATCAATGAAAATTGTTATTTGTGAGACTTTGTGCCACTCACTGATCCATCCATTGAAGATTTTTCTGATATTGTAGCTTCTTTGGTACTTTCATGTTCTAGCATGACTGACGCAGACTTTTTGGCAGTGGCCTGTTTGACCTGATGACATAGGTTTCTTGGGCTACTCATGGATGGAAAACAATTTATTAACATTGTTTTTCCATTTGGCCTTTGATCCTTGCCATACATTTGCCAAAGGCTTACTAATGCTGTAGCCTTTCCTTTTGGACAGAAGGATTACTACATTGTCAACTATTTTGCTGATTCTGGAGCAGCTGACAAGCCCAGAAGAAGCCTTCCATGAATGCCGTGTTATGTTAACCTAATCAGGTGTTGAGAACTCTGAGCAAAAAGCCATTCAGCCCATCACAAATATATTTATTTTATAGGTATCAATTTTAATTGTCTTAAAATGACAAAGACCACTCCTGCTGATATGATGGCTGAAATTAGGGATAATTCAAAAAAGTGGTTTGGTAAACTGATTGACTCTAAACATGAAAAACCAGGAATCATTAGTGAGCTTAAATTTGTTGCCAACTGTGTCTGCCAGGACAGGATATATATTTCTCAAATGTTACAGCATTTGAGATCCATTCATGTGTTGCTCACAGACAACTAATGCTTTTACCACACTTTTTCATTAAAAACCTGTTCTGGTGGACTAAATTTATGGATAGATATAAAGTAATTTCCATTATTCCCATTCTATAAACGTCACAGTCTGACGCCGTGTTGTGCACCCATTCATGTTTAACAGGATGTATTGGATTACTCCATTATCACCACATGTACTTCCATTCAGTATTATCTCATAGCATTAAGTGCAAATCTTTGGATATTAACAGTTTCGAACTATTCGAACTATTCACAAAAGTCATGGCTAGAAAAATCTGGGGACAGAAAAGTTTCAGTGGCTGTTATTAATTCAGGCAGATCTACAACTAGCTATTTGATTGCTTGCATAAGGGAAGTCGCCTTTCTGTGTGCTGTCTTTGAACTGCACTTTTCTGTTGGCACATAGAAATTAAGCAAAACATAATACCTGAAAATTTGTCTTGATGGCATCTAGATTTCAAGTACAAACAGGACTTTCTTCACAGTGCAAGCTTTAACTTTGTCAACTTTCCAGTAGTAGACCATTAAAATCAACCAACAGCAGACTGGTGTGCATTGCACACAAAGTGCCCCTAGGGAACCTGTTGACGCTGTCTTAAATCAGCGCTTTAAGGGTTAATGTTATGTAAATCAAATTTAGTGCTTTCTAGCAGAGCAAAATTTGAATAAAGGAAGCATTTGTCCAGGAGCAATATAATTGTGTGTGATACTGGGCCCTTGGTTAATATAATATGTTCCAAGACTAATCAATATGGAGACAGAATTTTGCAAATCCCTGTTATCAGGGTTCCTAATTGTGTTCTGTGTCCTGTTACAGCATCTTTCAAGTTACTCTGAATAGCAGCAGTGGTTGATAAAATGCCTGCCTTTATGTATGGTTCTTCCGTTGTGTCTCTTTTTATAAATATTTACGTGTTTTCCAAGCTTATTGATTAAGACTGGCCATAGTTTTCATATAAGTAGTGCTACTTACACTTTTAAAGCAGGTCTTTTGGGTGAATTAATCCAATTTGTGGGTGATTGGAGATGTGATGCATATTTGCAGCACTTAGCTATTTCTCTTAATTCTAAGTTTAAAGTTGGTCTTGAGATAAAAGATCAGATACTAAAGGTTTTGCTCTTATAGTTCTTTCATAGTTTTGATAGCTTTTGTAGCATTGAATTCTTAGCATGACGTTTCAATCCATAATGCTTAAACCATGTTTGTATTGACATATTCAATACTTTGCATGATTTATTTGAACGTATTGTAATTGGTTTACGTTTGTAAACATGGGGTTCGGGTAATACTACAAGTCACAGGATTTGCATCATTTAACTGGACATGTCAGGTATTAATATTATAAATGTGTTCATTGACATTGTTTCATTTTACTGTTACCCTTTTTATTGACAAAGACTTTCGACTTTTTAGTTCAATTCTTACATACCTAAATTGTTATATTTGGTATTACTTTAATCATTCTACTGTAACATTATATTTGTATATGACATCATTATTTGGATTTATATGTTAACACAGTAACTGACTTATTGTGTAGTTGATATTCACATTATGCATCCTTAGCTTGTTAATATGACAAACTGTGATGACACACGTTACAATGCAGTGAAACATTGTGATAGCATACATTGTTGAAAACACTTGATTGATTATATTGATGTACACAGTGCATTGCCAAAATGTTTTTATGTATGTATTGATGAAAACAGATTGATTATAATGATTTTACAGTGTAGTGCAACATTGTCATTATTGATGAAAGAAGATTGGGCTTATATTGATGAAATCAGCAAATATTATAGAGGTATATACATGTTAAATCCCTTACATTTATATACTTAATATATGTGTTGTATGCCATTTATAATGTATAGTTTGGTCGCTGTTTGTGTTTTTGACAGGCGTACTTGACAGTATTTTTATTTTTATTTGTTCAATTCTACTTTATTTAATTCATTTCTTTTGTGTTTGATGTTTGTCACTGGCAGAACACTTCAAATAGGCAAATAAAGTGCATTGAATTTAGTTTGTTTTGTTTTGTTGTTTGTCCTTAAGTAGAAGGAATTAGTCATTTGTTTCTTTACAAAAAAAAAAACTAATTTGCCCTACGATACTCAGACTATACCTTTTCTAATTACACATGCATCACATGACTGTTCTCATGAGATCTCCTGGTTTCCCCGCCTCTTTGTTTATATGTTCTAGGGTAATTTAATTTAGTCTTTGTTCATTCATGATGATGTATAGAAGTCTTTAATTATTACTTATTGTTTTTGTTTCCCCACCTACTCTCCCCTCTTCCATGATTTTTTTTATTTCCTGGAGCCTATCGGAGTGTGCTTGACAGTTCTTTTGATTGTGATATAATTTATTTTATTATATTATTTTTTTAATTTCGATTTTGTCGCTGTCAAGACACTTCAAGCAGCCATATAAATTGCATCGAACTTAGTTTACTTTATTTGTTGTATTTCCTTGTGTAGGAATAATTTCCCATATGTGCTTGCATTTCCTTGTGTAGGAATAATTTTCCATGTGTGCTGAACTATAAAAAGGTTAGAGGAGGATAGCAGGGGATTGTCCTCATGGCATATTATCCATATGTCTGTTTGACTACCTTGAGGTCTCTTCTGGATGACCTCAAGGGATCTGTGCATATCACAGAGACTGTGCAGGACTGGCTCGACCAGGCATCACTGGTTGTGGCTTCATTCTCATGAGCTGTGATCACCAGGTCCAAACCACCTGTATGTTGGAGGTGAACCTGTGTCTGCTACCTAAGGATGCCTACCTCCAGGGTCAGGCATTGCCTCAAGCAAAATACCCCAGTACCAGAACTGAGTCCCTCTATGCTGGAACCTCGTTCAGAGAAAAGATAGTGGAAGTAGTTTGTCAGGTGAAGGACCTTTAAGGCCATTTAATTGAAGCAGCAAGAACTGACCTGTTCAGTTGCTGTCATCCTTGCCTCCCATGGCCCCTGAGTGTGGTGCATACAGAGACCAGGCCTACTCCTTTGCCTTGCACAGGTCAAAGCACATGGTTTTTATGCAAGGGCCAAAGAGGTATGTTGACTGAGAAAAACAGCTGTCACCAAACTGCAAATTTTGAATAAAGTTCTGAAGACATAAAAGTCATAAATTCTATTGCTTCACCGACCCTCGTGTTATGGAGGTCAATGGAAAAGTGGCATTACCTAGACTATGAAAGACCATGCTACCATATTGGATTCATCATTTCCAAAAAATAAAACAGGGGCCAATAGGTCAAATGCATGTGGAGAGTTGAAAAAGAATCGATCAAATAAATAAACAGGACGAATGTGAAATTTGAAGGCATATTTAATGTACATTAGAAACGTGAAACGTGTTGGCCCATTAAAAACACACAGTATAGATTTTTATCAAACTGTACTTAGCTTTTCCCGCCTTTGTTAGTCCTGTCTCAAGTCAGGAGTGAAATGTGTTCCTTCACATTGAAATGGAAGATGAATTTTGATGCTATAATAACTCTGGCATCTTTTTGCTGTTATTGTTGGGTTTGAAATTTGTGAAAATAGATCACGTTTTTCTAAACTATCTGAATGTTACAGGAAGCTAATTAATATACTTATCGATTTATTTAATTTGTGAGCTTTAAACCAAGCGGGTAATGAGCTGAATATAAGTCAACGTTACCCAATATATTACCCAAAGTGAGCATTTTCTTTAAGCATTTTCTTCATATTGAAATGGAAGATGAATTTTGATGCTATAATAACTCTGGCATCTTTTTGCTATTATTGTTGGGTTTGAAATTTGTGAAAATAGATCATGGTTTCCTAAACTATCTGAATGTTACAGGAAGCTAATTAATATACTTATCGATTTATTTAATTTGTGAGCTTTAAACCAAGTGGGTAATGAGCTGAATATAAGTCAACGTTACCTAATATATTACCCAAAGTGAGCATTGTCTTTAAGCATATTTGGTGTAAATTTGAAGTTCCATTTTCATTAATTATCCCAAAAATATATTCCACATGTTTTGGCAGCAAAGGTGTTTCTTCCACTTCATGATACCAGTGTACCTTGTATTGCAAAGATGTGACCAATGATAATGGTAGAAGATGTATTCACCCAAAATTACATAAATATTTCTAAAATTAAACAAAATGGCCAAAATGTCAGCTGCTTTAACTACCCATCTTCACCTGACTTTAATACATTCGACCCAAAACTGAACTAATAGTTAAAAAGAACAAGAAAAATTCCCACTTTCATAAATCCCAACCCAGCAGCGAGAGGAAAGTTAAATACTATACAAATTTGGTATTTATGGTTTGTTTGACATGTGTTCTTCTTTCATAATGAAACTCTGCATTTATAAGCAAAACTTCACGTATTTAGCTAATTGATCAATTGCCACGTTCATATTTATTCATTATTATGTGGGTTGTCTTTGCTGGATAATGAAGGTTGTCTTTGCTGGATATTTAGCTTAGACAAGGATCCACTACTCAGAGAGACATGTACGGGTAAAAGGCTTCCGAAACATGTTGAGTAGTTACCCGCTGAAGACTCTTTAATTTATTATTTGGTCTAATACAGCCTATGTCAAAATTTTACAGAGGGACGTCTGCAATATGGACAATAGTACTTCTATGTATATAGGTTAGACAGGGACAGGTTAGCTTATGGAAAGTAAAGTGTTCGGACTGCAGAATAGGGTAATGACTACTAGGAAGTGGTTCTGGACAAAAAAAAAAAAAAAACACAAATACAATACAGCAAACCGAAGAAGTTCAAAAAATACCAAAACAGCTATGTCCATTTCAAATACCAATGTGAAGGAACACTTTTCACACCTGACTTGAGATAGGCAATCACCCATAAGTTGCAAAAGGTATTTTAAACCAGTCATCTCAACCTTTGAAATACTCTTTATTAACTACAGACCTATTTTTTCCCAAAACATGTAGGCCTTACCAGTAAAAACACTAAGTTTATTACTTGTGCTAAAGATGAAAAAAGACATGGTAGGCTTCCATGTCTATGCCTGTGCTGGAAATGGCCCAAGAATCAGTGACAAACGGACTGTCCTGTGGAAAAGTTGAGTGCTATGGAGTGGCGTATGTTTATTTTTACCCTATGAGGCTACAGGTCCCATTTTGCTCACGATGGCCGTCACCTTGATGTGTACTCTGACCTGTATTTTTGCCCTATAAGCCCACAGGTCCCTTTTTGCTTGCCATGGCCGTCACCTAGATGTACTCTGACCTATAATTTTTGCTCTTGTGTACAGTTTTCACATAATGAACCCTGTAATAACATTGTATTATATAAAAACATTTAGTGCGAGACTGATATTCCAAGTGACTGTTTCAGGGTAACATATAGTGCCCTTTAGTATCGTGGAGATAGTGCTTCATGTTCTCTTTAGTAAGTTTCACACTCTGTTGATTCTATTTATACCTGACAGCTGGAAGTCACCCAAATTTCACAATCAATATATTGATTCCACTAATCGCAATATAACCAGCAGTCAACTAAGTTTAGAATTCATTTACAGTACATTGATTTTACCGACTGCCCAGGTATCACATTCATCTCAATTCATGATCCAGAAGGGAAGCACAGTATAAAGTTCACCCCCACAAGTTGCCGTGGCACAGGCAGTCGGCTCAAAATAAAGAAGATAACATATTCCTGGTGACTGAGTATTGTAGGGTCCCAGCTTGCAATGACCTTACCAAATTGTAAATAACACAAAAACACCAGTTTCAGCATGTCATTGTACACAAACCATACCATAATGTCCCCAAAAATCACTAATCACGCACTTATAACGTATTGCGCGATCACTGAAATGTAATTGCCTTTACAGCCACTTTTCTCAGCTAAATATTCCATTTATGCAACGAATCCAGAAGGTGACATTACTTAAGGAAAAGCATGGTTTTCATCTGCATGGACCTAACGTTCCTATAACAAGCTTTTGCCAGCTTAACATTTTTTTTTCTGCCTCACTTACAGTGACCATTTCGAAAATGGCCATAAGTCCCACAATTATTATACTTGTATAAATGTGACCTTTATTTTGAAGGTCGCCATCTTTTCATAACTTTGCAATGTCTAAGATAATCGTAATTCTGTATTTTCAAAGACTTTAATGACAAATGATAATATTGCATAATAGCTCTACAGCCATTCTGAAAAGAAGTGCATGAAATTTTACTTTCCATCTAGCCCTCTACAATTTCTCTTTGTTACCATGGAAAGACACATCTTGCAAGTGTACGGAATGGACCTCCTGTCATCTCAGCCAATAAGACATATGCAAATCTTACCACTATTATATTGTGTTTTTTACTAGCTAACACTTGTAAAAATACGTGCACGTGCTGTGGAAATGCTGTGCAACTCTTGTACAATTTGTCGGAAAGATATAGCCTCTCATACTCTTAATCAAATACACAAAAACTCTCCAGTTAGACAAATCAACATTCAAAACAAAGCAACGAATATTTTGAATTTCATTACAGTATGGTCGTATCTTGGATTGAATTCTAAGACGATCCTGAAGAAAAAGTATATGCTTTATTCCACATGCAGGATAAACACACAAACTCTGTATCCCGGGTTCGCATTAATATCCATTAGGGTAAAGCAGTATTGAAGTTGAAGGTTAAGAGAGTAATACCGCCAACAAGGGGTTTGTGCCTGTACTCTGACCCGGCCATTAGTACAACACCTTAGCCAAAGGCACAAACCCCGAGTTAAAGGTTTTAATCCTTTTTCTATCATGATGAACCACCTAAAAGGCTGTAAAAAATTACACCCACACAACAAAATCAACATCACGTCCAGGCCCATCAGTCTGTAGATGAAGATTAATGCCATCTAGTGGATATTTCCGAAAGAACTGCCTCAGATAACAAAGACGCTATGCATGGCAACGATAATTTTCATAGCTCCAGGATTGTGACAATTTAACATGAGACAAGTAAACTTTAAGGATATACTAAGCCACTATAATAGTTTATTGCAAGCAGAGAACAAGGGGATATCTACAAGGAGCACTGCAACATTTTGTTGTGAACGTAAATGAAAGGAGAGCATGACCATAATGTTACTTTTGAACACGATTTACAAGGTCATGGCCATGGAATTATTGACATTTTCACACAGACGGCGTAATAAGCATGTAAACACGGGAGTGGAACTGCTTTACTCCCCAAGCAGTTTGCCTGTCGGTGGACTTTGCTGTACTTTGCCAAGCAATATTGTTCAATTCTTTGTGGCTTGGACAATTCAGTGATTATGGTCATAAGAATGTGATCGCTGCTCTTAAAATGTACAATTGCGCCGACTTCACCCTGGAGAGGACCCAAAAGAAACTGTTCGTTAGCCATGTAAAGAGAAACTGCCACGGACCTGCATATGTACATCACTTTGCAAAAAGCATAAATTTATGCTTATTTCATTCAACTTTCACATGAATAAAGCTCAATTAAAAAAATAATAAAAGCTGTCATTACTCTCTATTTGAACAAATAGTCTGGGAGGTTCCTTGTCTTGGTATTATGACTTGGCAATACTGTGTTCATATTGATGGTCCTTGGTTACCAGGTAACATCATGATAGAACTGTTGGCTCTATAGGGTTTATCATATACTGCTGTTCAATAAAACTACTTTTTTATTAGGAAACAACTCGTGACCAATTGGACAGGCAACAGGAAAGTCCTGTGACTGTAAGGGCTTATTTTTCTGTTAATAGGAGATTTATCGTCCACAATTATCAACACACTACTGGCAGCGCTTCCTCATGCTGTATACCAACTTCCTAATGAGCCTCTCAGGTATGTTGTCCCAATCCTTCAATCTTGGATAGACAATGCTTTGGCGCCCAAGCTTTTTCCGCACTGCAGAAAAATTTTTGTGCTAAAACAATGATCCATTGTGACCAGAATTAAGCATAGCAAGCCTCACGGATACTGTACTCCACAAAGCCTTTGTATAAGGTTGGGATTTTATGCACCTCAAATTTAGCCCATGTGCACTAAAACATGCCCTAATTTTGCTCATCTTCATACACGTTGCACCACGTTGTACTATTCCACATACACAGGTGAATATTTTAAAGGTAACTGAAAAAGGTATGTACGTAATGTTAGATTTTAAAAGTGGATAATTGTTTTGAGCAGTTTAAACCGTTGTTGCTGCAGTCTATGGTTGAGTGGTGATGAACATCCACACGACAAAAGGGGGGGGGGGTTGGGTTCATTGTAGCCATTCTCCACATTGCCATTGGCGAATGCTATCTCCATGTGGCAATGAAACATTTAATTAACACTGGAAGCCATCCTCACGGTTACAAGAGCCAAATTATGCAAGTGATGAGGTTCAATTCTTGCTGTGTGTATTCTAGCGAAAAGAAAAATTCAGTATGCTGATTCTTACGTTTCTTCAAGTTACTCAACATCAGCTAAATCTGAATGCTGTCAACACTAATGTAGTAAAAAATAAAACTGTTTGAGAGCTTGGAGTAGTAAAATACGTGGGTGTACATTTCAACTAAACTTTATCATTCTATAAGCAAACTGAGTACATAGCCCGCAAGTTAAACAAAAGGCTTGCATTCCTTGGCATGGCATCCAGGTACCTAGACGCTAAGCCACTGATAACTCTGTACAAGGTTTGACTCGACTACGTTATGAGTATGGCAAACTAATTTGTGACTATTGTGCTTTACGTCATAAGTCAAAATTATGCGTTCTCCACAAGGCCTTGGAACATTTTCAATACAATTATGCATTAGTTCTGATTACTCCGTTACCTGCACACGTAAGCCCTAAATTCATTCTAGCTTTCTATGTACAAGGCTGTGGTACAAAGTCAATCTCAACCGGTCTTTTACGTATACCATCAACTAAAACATATAATAGAAAATTTTGGACATCACTTAAGAGCCCTGTATTGTGGAATAGAACTCTACAGCAATCCACACGTCAGTCAAGAAACTGTTTTGTTTAAAAAGTGAGTGTCATAGGTGGACTATCCCTTTCCATCTACCTACATAAACTGACCACAAGATTAATGAATTACCCATCCGATTGAAACTTATTGACAGGCTGTCTACCAGAAATGGTGTCACATGTTTGTTTAGGTCAACAAAAAGTAGCTTCACATGCAATTTCCTTCCCTACACATTCACCATTATTTGGAATATTTCCTGCGCCACACACACACACACACACACACACACGCATATATATATATATATATATATATATATATATATATATATGTATATATATATATACATATATATATAAATATCTTTATCTATCTATCTATCTATCTATCTATCTATATATATATATATATATATATATATATATATATATATATATATATATATATATATATATATATATATATATATACTGGGCAGTCAGGTAGTGTGCGTCTTCCCTGTCCTTGTAAACATCCATCTCAAAACAATTAATGCTTTTCATTTCATGGCATTTATGTGTGCAAAACATTTGTGGTTTTACTGCTTATAAATGCTGATAATTGAGACGTCAATCAATATGGTTAAGTGATTATATGACAAATATAATTGTCATCATATTGCCAATAATTTTCAAGAGACTGTGATACACCCAAGCTGTGATAATAGCCCTCATCATATTGCCAATTATTTTCAAGAGACTATGATACACCCAAGCTGTGATAATAGCCCTGATTATGCAAGCTTATGTCAAATTTGACCTTGCTTAGTGAAGCGTGTCTTTTTTTTACTAAAATCTAAATCAAATGATGAGTTAATGAAAAATCTTTAAATCTGGTTGGTTATCCTTTGTTCACAGAGAAGCACATGGAGAGTTAATGGTGCCATCTAATGACATTTTTGCGAACAGATCAGTACAATATGTTCTTGCGATATTTTCGTTCTATGGCATTATAATTTATTATGTACATGTATTGAGTGCATACCTATACAGATATTGTGGAAACAATGAGAGAGAGAGATTACAATGAGTTTTCGTTTTGTGGCAAATAGCCTTATGTGCATTAAAATAACGACAAAAACAGTAGAGATCGACCATATTAGTTTATACTAACAGAAACTAGGACAAATGTATGAACTGCATGACTGTGTTGGCTGGACTGAAAATACAAACTACTTTCTCGCCACGCAGGCCTAGATCAATAACGAAAATTCTGAATGCAAATACAGTTCGAAAGAAACCGCCTCCAAAAGACCTGTTCATATCGAGTTGCACCGAACTTTTCCGGACCGTAATGTTTGATGCATTCCATTGTTGGCATGATTCTCCATTCAACAAGTAGCCGAGTTGAGCCCACGCAGTCACAATTTTTTCAACGGATGCTACTGCTAACGCTAGTGATTACAACATTGATTGTGTTGAACAGTGCAAATCTGTTACCTAACATGTCACATCAGTGGTGTAACGTGCATTTATAGTTGGCTGACAGTTTAATTTTTCTTTAAACCCATCCACATTCTGTGTTTTACTTTCTTATGCTTCCTCGTGTAATCCGGCCAGCGTAGTCGAGCACAAAATGTAAAGAAAAGCAGGATGTGCTGCCCAAAGTGAACTAAATAAACCTGAGTCCTATGAACTGGTCTATTGCAGCACTGTTGTGTACTGATGAATGGCGATAGATCTTGGATGAGAATGGGTCATTTGCAGCTGTTGCTGGAGGTCTGAATGAGTGTTTGTCCTGCATAGCAATGCCACACTGACGGCAAAGCAGTATTGTGTTGAATGCTGTTGCTTTATGGGTATTCTTGCAAACCTGGGAAACTAACTTTGTGTGTGTGTGCTAGTGTTTCACAATGAAGCGTAGCTCCTCTTGCTCTGGAGTTGAGCTACAAATCAGATCTTGTATTCTATGGTACCACTCCTCTCCATCATTGCCTTGTAATGTTTGTGACATGTGCCACCTGTCTTTTCTGCATAAGAGATATGTATAAGGGTCTCCCTGCTCCAAATCGTTGAATTAAAATATGTTTATACCCAATCAAATCATATATGTATATAGGATATACAAAAAAATTAAATAATGTCAAAATATGTCTTTGTCTCAGATATACGTTTTTATTAAGTAGTGAACTTTTTTGCCAGGGTGAGATGTGTTTTTTTAATGATACTTTGTGTTTTAGAGCTATGCTCTCATAAAACTGGGACTGAGTAAACAGCTTTCATCAGCACGCTTTGGGTGCAATATGCTCAAAAGAATAACGAGGAAAGCTGTTGACCCAGACAATTTTATTTTATCGGACTATAGGCATACTGGTACTGAAATGAAAGCTTCTTTTTTGCAAAAAATATTTGTATAGTGACATGTGCCCATTGGTGCTCATGGGGTCATGAGCACCTATCCCATGCCCCCCCCCCCCCCGTCTCTCCCCTACCTTCTGTTTTTAGTTCTTAATGACTTATTTCATAAGAGTGCAAAATTATGTTATAACGGTGCTTGTCTGCCAAACCTTTGTGCATTTTTATATGGCATAACTTATGCAGAGGTTTTTTATGTTTATATTGCTTGAATATTATTTCAATGTACAATTTTATTTTGATATACTTTTATTCGTATCCCCAACTTGGGGGTTTAATAAAAATATGAATATAAATAGTATGCATTTGATAATTCGGAGAAGTTCATTTTAAGTATTTTGACCTTAGTCACAGCTGGCAGTGAAAGAGTTAAAAAGAGTATGATCATGATAAATGTCTCCTTATAAACACTTACTTGTGTGAGCGTGGAGTGTAAATGGAAATACGCACCTTGGTATAATGTGTCGACTTTGGTTTGCTTGTAAATATAATGCTAAGGTGAGGTATTATATGTAGCTGTTTGAACTGCCATGGGCCTACTGGGACCAATCTGATATATTTTGCCACGATACGGTTTCATTTTCAAAAATGTTTTTTTTTTTTAAATAAACCATCTGGAATAAAAAGTACAGCTTTGTTCATTCTACAAACAAACATCCAACTACTTATTATTTTACAGCATTAAATCTGTGGCAAGATCAGTAACATTTGGCAGAAAAAATATGTGCCACGTATCCAGCCAATTGGGCAATGGGACCATCCTTTTGGGAGCCCACATATCTGATTACGCCACGAGTGAGAATACCAAAAGCTGTGTCATATCTGTTACCCTCCATGGTTCCATAGTTGCCATATGATGCATTTGTTGCATTTCCAATAGCGTTAGCTAATTTTAATTTTATTATTTGTTATATATACAGACTGACGCACACTTACACACACACACACACACACACACACACACACACACACACACACACACATATATATATATATATATATATATATATATATATATATATATATATATATATATATATATATATGATAGAAATTATGTACGTGATTGCATGATTTTGTAAATTGGTAAAATGGGATTGTGAATTCGAAATGATATGACAAGTCCCAGCAAAACAAGTGTTGGCTACAGGTAGGATCAATCTATGCAACAATTAATTGTACCACACTGAAACGTGCAACTTATGGTCGCGACTGTGAAATAACAAGACAGCTTTGTGCTCATTGTAGGTTGAGCCAGCTATTTTGACTCGCAAACAAGCTCCAGGCTCGGCCACTTCATCTAAGCTGAGGTTTAGTTTCAGCTTTAGCTAGATGATGAACTATGCCAAGAGGCGCATAGACTACTTTAGCTGAGCTAGAGTCACATCTGGTGGTACCAGGCTGTTACAGGCTCGGATGCCTGACTTAAGGATCGACTACAACATGCATTGTAGACGCGGCACATGTTTGCACATAAGGGGCATGAACAGAAGCAAGGGACACAGACCAGAAGGGACACAAACTCAAACAGCAAATGTCTATCACTGTTACCAACTTAGTTGACCTAGCTGTACTTCATGAAAGGCATGTTATTTCTCACATATATGTATGTGAGTACTATGGAACTAAATTAAAACAAGTAGAAGACTTACCTAACAAAGGAACAGTTTATGGATATATGAGTATCAACCAATATATGATCTGAGACCAAGGTGCCCCACATGATTATTATCTTATGCCTAACAATTCTTCATGCTGAGATGAACAAACGACATACAGAATCCAATAATCGGGACCAATATTGCAGAAAGCATTGCCACAATTTCCACAGATAAATTACCCCAAGTGCAAAGTAGAATGCATCTACAAGAGGTCTAAAGAATCGGTATATCAAGGTTTGAAAAGGCTGATTACTAGTAAAGCAATCGGCTCAGATGCCTTGCATCCAGCGTTCTAACAATTATTTCAATAAAGTTCAATATCAGACTATATCATGACTTCTGGGCTGAAAGGAAATGCTAATTAAAGTTGAATTAAATCAATTGTCCAAGGAAGAAATGCCGTGAGATAATTTATTTTTTATATTACGCGGGACTGGTTGCTTTAAAACTGCATCACCAATTGTGGATTTCTGCTTATTCAAGGTAGCTGACTGACCAATTATAAGCAGAGGACTGCAACCAAAACATTAGGTGCACATGTGCCAAGTTTCTTCTATTGTAATTCACTCACCATTAACATTAATAATGTTTCGAGACATCATTTTTTTCAGGACTACTTTTTCCTTGGAGCACCTGTCGGCTGTAGGTGGAGGTTCATGTACCTTATCTGTGCTGTCCACCTGCTGTATGTAGAGGCACCTAGCAGATCAACAAATCGAGCTTCATTCATCTGTTTACAAAGCCATATGACACAGGAAACAATAGGGAAAAGTATATTTGACATGTTCAAGTTTTGTATGAGAACTCCAGTAAAGGATTTCTCGAGTAATTGACCAGTTAAATTAAATTTATGTGTTCTAGAAATAAAATGTTTAAATTCAATTGAATCTTTGATCTGTTGTAACATAATATAAAATAACCTATTTTCTCTTAATTATATCCACGACCAAGCTGTTGACTATCATACATTTTATTCGGGTCAATATTGATGTCATCTGAAATCATCAATCAAATCCGGAATAGAGTGTGAAAGAGAAGAACTATAGAGAATTTACTACCTTGGTATCATCTGCATATATTATGGAATCAAATTGCCATGATTCAATGTTCATATCACCTGTACATGTTAAAAAGGGAAGGCCGAAGTATAAATTCTCGAGGCATGCCATTCAGTTTTGGCAAGTGTTTTAAGCGGGTATTATCAAGGGCGGTGAAACCGAGCCCTGTTAGGTTAATGAAAGAACCAGCTCATAGATATGAGATCAAAGGCATACCACATAACTTGTGAAAAGCTAATCAACTTGTAACTGTGAAATTATTTTGTTAAATCCATATAGATATTGATATATGGTTTTGCAGTGTCAAGGAACTCAACAGTTTTATCTGTTATACCAAATACTGGTGTCTGAATTGAGTGTATCCTAAAGTCGTTGATAAAAGTCACGTCTATTCACAACTTTTGTCGGCACATGTAAATCCATGCGTTTAAGTGACATTGCTTGTCCTTGCTGCCTTTGTACACAAAGTGCTCGGTTTTTTATGGTGGGTTGGCAGTGTACTTAAGTTTAGTAAGGACTATTATAAAGACACACTATCGAACCGAAAACATTGTTTGTGATGTAAGCCATGTGCCCTTTGTGTCAGGGGCTTCCGCCACGACGAAAATAAAGTTATGATAGTAAACACATGTGAATGATAATATTTATTCGATAATATTTCACCCACAACACAACTTTAACAATGGTAAAAGAACAATAAAGGGAACATTCTTCGTCCAGAGCAAAAAGGGTATTTGATGTTCTCAATGTTATGTTACAGCAGACGTTTATGAACGTTAAATCAAAGCCAAAGTAAGCGATCACTCATATGTCACAAGTGCCACTATAATAGCTTCATTGATGTGACTTCTTGCTAACAGGAAACCATGCCTGTAAATCGTCCTTATATTTCTGTCTGATAGCCTCCATTATGTTATAAATAGCTCTCCGCCTATCCTTTACATAGAATATGTCTTTGTCCACAGTGTGAATACAGGGCACTCATAAAAAGACTGTGGTAGACTATTTCATTTCCATAGGGACGTGTGTACATGTGATTTACAGTCAAGTCGTCCCACTGTCAACTTATGCCTGGCCTTCGTGTCCAGATCCAACTCATCCCCATGCGAAGTCGTCCCCATGCCATGTCATCCCAATACCAACCAATCCAAGTACCAAGTCGTCCCAACACCATCTCATCCCATTAACAAAGTTGTGCCAATACCACTTAGCCCAATTCCACCATTTGTTCTTGCAGCGGACGCCGGACTCCAGATCAGGGATTGGGCTGGATGCTGGATTCCCTGATTCAGTGTGATTCCCACAGGTACATATTGCGTTTCAAATACTATCTAAACAAACAGGAGTGCAGGCATGAATGACAAAGGCACAATTACGTATGGCAGATAATATTCGAAACTCAATATTTTTATCGCCGAAATATGGTACAGGTCTTTCAGCATACCTCAAACCCTTTCAATTCTAAAACCTATGTATAAAAAACAATAAAGTGTTTCTTTCAGACTGATCCCTACTGGGTTTATTGTCGTATGGAAACTTGATCTCCGTGTTGCCATCGGGAGCAAAGACTGATCCCTACTGGGTTTATTGTCTTATGGAAACTTGATCTCCGTGTTGCCATGGGGAGCAAAGATAAGGCATTCTAAATGATTCCTCCTATAAACAAACTGCAACACGTGTCCATTACCGAATTGGATTCTAATGTGCAAAAATGAATTAGATCTGGTGCTTTAAACTATACATCAACAGAAAAAAGTCACGATTGGAAGTAAAGCTCTCACTTTGACACTTATTCAATGCTTTTGTTCTTTAAACAATCATATTCACGTGTTGGTAGTGTAATGTAGTATTCCAAGCTAACCCAATGGGAGGTGTAAAAATTGGCATTGATTTTACTGAAACTGGATAGCTCTTAATCCCGTCGACACGAAAATGGAACGAAAAGTGCGGCATGAGTACTTAACATACAGTCTTTACGAGTTCTGGCGCTTAATGAAAATCACAAGATTACTTTTGTCTCAATCAAAATGTTGGGATATTTCTCCATAATATTAAACGACATGTAACTCTTAAGCTAGGCAATTTCTTTCCAAAAAACACTACTCACAACTATGACCTTCAGAGACGCAAAGTGTGTTTGGATGATTTTTCCATGAGGTCCAACTGATTCTGTTGCTACTACTTCGTTCAGAAGTATCAAACTGAAGGAGTATTTACATGAGACTTTTGCTACTATAACAACTTTAAAGTTCACAATCCGAATTCAAACATGTCCAAAAATATGGATGTCGAATTCGAATTAATTAACTGGTGAAGACACTTTATTTAACTTTCGCGAGAGCAACCAAACAAACGTATCTCAGGCAATGTGGCAACCACTACTTTCGACCCTGTATGTATGTATGTATGTGTGTGTGTGTGTGTGAGTGTGTGTGTGTATGTATGTATGTATGTATGCATGCACGTCTAAACAGTGGTATCGCTAAAAAATGCCATTTCCACATGAGAGGTACTAACAAACAGTAAGATTTTTGTCAATTCTTACTGAATTGTATGCTTGCATGCGACCTTGCAGTCGCGCTATTCACTTCCGGTTGAACTCAACCGTGTTTGTAACTTTTTATCGCCCATTATATATATTTCGCTATGTTCATCCCTGAGCTCCAACATCAGCTGGGGCTGTTTATATTGGAAATACAAACATGGTTCCGTCAGTTGGCAAAATCACTTGTGCAAGGACCGAAACAAGTTTTGCGCTGGTTCCCCGCTGATAAACTGGTTTGTTATTAAGGCTAATAAAACACCTAAATTTCAAATATTATGAATGTGAATTGTTCCTTACACACCATTATTTGTTTGATGATTTAGAACCATGTAGTTTTGCACTGAGGGGTACCTTTACTCTTAGAATGTCGGACTTGATAGTATTCAAACAGTATTTGGGCTTACAAGTTTTTGTTTGTTAAGTTTCTTTGTATATTAGCTACACTTTGACCTCTACACATAATACTGTAATAAATTTGAATGCCTTAAAAAAGCCAACCAACATCGACGTGAACAGACGTAGTTTCATATGGGATTCCACAGAAACAATAATCTGCAGCTCCTGCCACACAAATGCTGTGGAATTATTGTTCTCAACTTGGTTGCGGTTGCTATTCATTATAAAGAGGCCACCTAAGCCTGTTTCAAAGTTAAACTAATGCTTTCTTTAAAAAACTGTGCTTAACCAAGATGATATTTGTAATTGAACAATGGTGTACTTCATGAATTGCCGTTACTGGAGGTATACACCCTATTCAAAAGTCCCTGTCTTATTCGGAACAGTACTACCCTCTGATGGCAGAAACCAGAATTAGGCTAGGCTGGAAACCAAATCAAGTCCCAATTCACTTACATGCTAGATATTGCTTACTTTTCTAGCTTATATCTATCATTTAAAAATACTTTTGAATACACCCCTTGTGTTATCCTATCAGGAAAACACTAGGACAACAACAGTGAAAGGAAAAACGGGTCTTTAGGGTTTGATCCATTGTTGCAAAAATTACTGTGATGTAGTCTGTTAATAAGAAATAAGTTTTCACGTCAACATTTTCATATCATCTTATTACAAACATAATTTGTTGAATTCATATTTTAGAACCAGTCATTCATTTGTGTGTGTAATGTTTTCTACATGGGACATCAAATGATGAAAACATGGAGTCCAATACTCGCATTTCATCGGATTTTTTTAATTCCTGATTAGAAAATGAGGTGTCTACGGATCAATTTGGTCCATTAACAAGTCAATTGAGCTTTAGAATAAATATATCTCTGACAGCTCATTACATATCCTTAAAAACCAATTGTTATTACACTGTTGATGCTGGAAATTTCTAGAATGCGTAGATAGTCAACTCGGTTATTTTGGCTTAAAGTCCAATTGTGCAGGGTATCAAAATAGCAGTGAGACGTACAACAGCGGCAAGCAGGAAAAATAAAAACAGTGAAAAGTTTTCCCCTTAGGTTATATTCCTAGAGCATTCATAACAGAATGACACAATGGTCATATTCAAAAGTTTTTTAATAATAGATATGAGCTAGCAAAGTAAGCAGATATAACATGTAAGTAAATAGGGAGTTGAATGGGTGTCCACCACAGCCTGATTCTGGTTTCTGTCACCAGAGGTCCGCAATGTGCCACATATAGCAGGGAGTTTTAAATAGGGGTGATGAGGTCTGACTGTGGATTGAAAGAACGCGTCATGATCAAAATTAACTAGGAAACATTTTACAAGCCTTCTCTTGGCAGAATAATCGGATTAGTAAAATAAATGCACGGAAAATGAAGTAGACTTGAATTCATGTTATCCATGGTGGTTCTACTTATTGAAAAGCACATTCCATTTTCAAAATTTCGATTAATTTTTGCAGTATGTGCCACCCATAGACATTTTGCTACATAGGTCTGTAGCAGTCACTATAGGTCGACGCGCAAGACAAGTCGACAAAAAAGACAATATAAATATAAAAATTACAAAATACGTCACCTATGTACACTCAGCATCTGTGCTCTCACGCTTAACAGCACTCAAAAACTGAGCAAAAGTGTCGCCAGTACGATACTGCCGTGAATACTTTCAATTTTCACAGACTGGGAGTCTGAAAAAATACAGGAATATACGCTTACATAATATTAATGTTATGCAGTTATACACAATCATTACAAATACAAATTTCACTGGCCGTCATCATCGGTCTCATTTCCTCTCAAAATTCGCTACACCTTATTGTAGAGACAATATAATGTCCTACAGCATCCATTATAATACACCTTGTACCATATGAAGCAGATGGCGCACTAAACAAAAGTAGTTATGCCTTCTCAGACTGTTACAGGTTCTCAAACAAAATACCTATATCATCAATTCTAGGAATGTTGGTAACCATTGTGAACATCATTGCCTATGATCGTTAAAAGTGGGCACTGCAATATATGCAATGTTTTGGTCTGGAAACTGCAATTGCAAGCTGGAGAATCACAAAGATTGCAACAGGTCCACGTCTTAAATGTCACAGCTTTAAGAGGAAATATATCAGTTTATTGATATTCTGAGGGTGCTTACAGAGGGTGCATTTCTTATGTACAATGGTAATGTGCTCCCAAGGCGAGTTGTTGGTCAATGAAAATCTTTCAAAAGTTAATTTGTAACATCACCAATAACTCATTATTGTTAGGCAAAGTATAACTATTCCTGACATAGGCCCTTCACAATTTTATAATGCATTGCCAGGTTCAGATATTCATGCCTGGCTTTTAGACTCGCCCATCCTACACAGTTTAATACCTTTATTCCACTGGATGTTTTCATTGCACCTGATATTTGTTGAACTGCTCTATACGCAACTGATTCTGCCATTTATGAGCATTTCTGTCAACAGTTGCTAAAATGAGTCGAATGAATAATGCATAAATACTTTCTTAGGCCTTGCACGATAGAAGGAGAGAACAGTATTTGATATGACCGAAACGCGATGAATCTTCGCTACAAATGAGCTTGACGTGACTGTCACAGGACAATATTTAGATAGAAAAAATCGGAGATATTTGTGTTCGTTAACTCGTCTTACAGGCTCATTCTCAAAATTAATCGTTTTTTTCCTTTTGCGAGTTGTTTTTTTTTCCTTTTCCGAGTAACCTCAATTTGTCACGTTTCTGGGATAAAAATCTTCCTTCCACGTCTTTCCCCAATCTTACACAAGAAATAAATATTCATTAAGGCTGATGGTTGTTTCCTTGGCTGTATTGACAATAAAACTGCCCTAAGCCACGCCATTTACTATTAATACTCAGTCTGAACCATAACCTTCTAGTACCACTCGCTGTTTTCTATCAGTTATTTACTATTTGAACTAAGTTCGCGTAGCTTATGTAGGAAACCACAATGTCAAACTCTATCAAACCCTTAAGGTACATTGAAAGAGACCACTCCCATTTCCTTACCCAGATAAATTGCTTGAGATAATTCATGAACAATAACAACTACATGTACAGTTGAGTCAAACTTTCTGAAGACCGAATTACAATGAGTGAGTATGTCGTTAGAGGCAAAGAAATTCTATGCTTTCTTGAAAATACATATTTCCAATACTTTAGACATTGAACATAACAGGCAGGCAGGTCTTTTGTACAATGAGGATCATCTTTCCTTAATAGAGCACCTGCATTGACTTCTTTCAATGTGAAAGCTACAGGAGCTCAGAGACAAATTTAAAAATCTGGTTTGCGGAAAAAGATATATGGTGCAAAAAGGCGCAATACCTTATTCGGAAGACCGTCCGGGCCACCTGTTTTGCATGTTTCCTTTTTTTTTTTTTTTTTTTTTCAAAATATCATAAACCTCTTTGTCACCTAACAAAACGGTTTGAAGATTTCAGTCTGGCTTGAGTCAGGGGCTCGGTAGTTCTGAAGAAGGATCATCAGGTATGCACTGACATGAGAAATAGTTATTCAGCACTTGTGCTTTCACAGCAGATTTTTTTTAATACATATTTCCATTTTCTATGATAGAAGGTACACGTTCAACCACAGCACGTTTCAAAATTTGCCATCAATTTTTAGTTTCAGTATTTTTTTTCAGCTTAAATTTCGTAAACTGTTGGTACCTTCTTAGCATATCAACAACCGCATTTTCATACAGCAATATTAATTTCACTCAGTTTCATCACCCGATTTCTTTGCCCTTTTGTTATCCCTGTCTCTTTCTATCATGTGATACCTCAGAATATTTCAAATAAAGGGCTTGTTATGAGGTCTGATGGTTGCTTTTTCGTGAGGAATGCAATCGAGGGTACATTATTTCTTAAAAAAGATTAAAGTTTTGCAAATATTGTTGACATCATCATCAATGAATATAGTATCCCATGGAGCATCAAGTTGAACATTTGTTGACACATAGATACACTAATGGTCACATGTGGCTTTATGGGGAAATTTTGTAACTCTGTGCTCAAGAGAATCCCTAATGACAAATATCAGATCAAGCAGTGACTGAGCTCCCTAATGTTCAGAAACTAGCTGTTGCAAGTTGAGTCTATGAGTTGCCTTCAAAAACTCCAGGTCAAAAACCGATTATAAACCCGTCCAATTGATAGCAGGTAAGTTAAAATCTCCGGTAACAAAAAATGATCTTCGAGATAGCAGTAACTTTTTTAGGTACTGCGTCATGAAAGCATTCAAGGAACTCCATACTTTTAGCACGAATCTGTCCTGGAGGTCTGTAAAATGTAGCTACAAGATTTTTGTGTTTACTAAAATCAGTTTCAATTACCAAACACTCTATGTTTGGCACACAAAGATCATGTCTGACTTTACCCATTAATGATTAAAAAAATATATGGCCACGCCACCCCCAAATGTGTCATGCTCGCACCTGAAAGGCGTTTGAAACCAGGCAATTTCAACATGGACACTTCAAATAGAATACTAAGTAATTAAGCTTAGTCTCGTTCAAGCAGATCACATCAAAACCACTGTGTATAGAAACTGACTCAAGCTCATCGAGCTTGTTTTTGGCCGCAGCATTATTGGCATTTAAGTAAAGAAAATTTAATGCGCTCTCATCCGACAATGAAATTTGGATATTGCATATTGCAAACAGAACACCACATTTCATAAACATTATATATGATATCCAGAACTACATAGCCAAATTGTAACTGGAAATGATTGTTTACACTTTTCTGCAGTTTTGCATCCTCAGGACGTGTTTCTGGCTGTGATACTGTTTATTATGTAACTTCAAACATCGATATAATATCTAGTTTGGCAATTACAGCAACTATCGAACACATAACAATGTCCGTCATTGGTCAGCCAGAACAGATAACAGTGTGCGTCATTGGTCAGCCAGAGCACAATAATCGACATAACTGTTCGTGCTCTGACAAAGGATTCACACAATTACACGCCATATATATATATATATACAAGAATATATGGCACATTGACACTGTGATTTGTATAGTATTTGACTGTATTACACACTGGTAACCAAGAAAAAATGCAAAATGGAAAGAGTTCATATTATTAATACGTAAGTGCAACAAACGACAACGTGTTGCAGAAACATTGTTGAAAAATGGGGGGGGGGGGGGGGAGGGGAGAGCAGTTGTAGTCTGTGCCAAAACAGAAGTTTGGGCTGAAACGTTGTTGTGTTCCTGTGTACAAAAAAGACTCTCTATCCACCAAAAGGAAACTGCATTTTGCGTGTTTTCCAAAACGTTTAACACGAGTTAGAAGGCATATACAAGAAAAGATAAAAAAAAAAAATAATAGCAGAGTCTGCCTGGACAAAGTTACATTAGAAAGTTATTTTAAGGAATAAAGCATCGTGCGTACCAGATAAATTGGATGTGCCGTAAAACCAAAAGAAACTAAAGTGTGATGTGTACCCCGTCATGACCCTATGTACAAGTTTTATGCGGTAACCAGTAAATCATTTTAATGGCCAGAGTAAAGCCCTTAGAGGAAATTAAATATGACGGCCTTGAATCATAAAAACCAATCAAGTTGAAAAGTTGCTTGAGTTGACACACTGGAGACAATCTCTGAAACTTCATGGCATTTTCTTTTGTCAATTTTATGTAACATGTGAAACAAAAAAATGATATATAGATATCAAAGACACCAGCTGTTTCAGCCTTGTCAAATTTGATCGATAAATATATCAGTGGATTTTCCTTCACTTGGTGTCCAAAACATTGTCAACGCATTTGGAATAAAACTTTTTCCTTTTAGATATACCGTTTAACATTATGAGGAATACACACTAAAACAAAATGAGAGTGATATATATTATACAATAACACACTTGTACAAGGAATTTGGGTTGTAAGACAGAGTCAAGACGATTTATAAAAGTTCATGACATTTTTTGTGAATTCATATGTAACACGTTGGGAAACAGATTAGTATAGAAATGCGGAAGGGTGAGCTCCTCAAACGTTTCCGTTCAATTTTTGTGCAAGATTTCTAAGAAATCTGTCGATCATAAAAGCTTCCAAATTTGAGAAATTATGCTGAATAGTTTAACTTATGGCCAGAGTTTTGCATCAAGCTGCATCTCATACTGTCTTCGTTTTGCAAAAAATTTCAGTATTGAACACGATCCAAGTAGCGTTTCCTCATTCCTAGGTACCACAATATATATAAAAAATCGATTATTTACAAACCCCCAAATCCCTCTGTAAGATTTATTTAAAAAAACGTTTACATCATGCGAATCTATTGGCCCAAATCTAGTTAAATTCGTCAGGTATAATTATCTTACAAATTACCTTCTGAGACCCTCTCAGACATTCGGTCTTAAAGCTGTATGCTATTTAAAGTAACATTTGGACTCAAATCAGTTACGTGGATTTATGACCAGTTTGTTTTCCTAATTCCCCCATACCCTGTCAAAACGAAGTGGTCCATTGTTATTAGACATTGAGCACTCCTTATTAAGAAATAGAAGAATACACAAGTGATGAATAACTACCACAAGAGTAGGAATTGGCTTTTGGCCATGACAGGGACACAAGCCAGATCAGTTCAATGAAATATGCGAGATATGATGCACAATTTTTGTTTCAAATTGTTCATAAATGAAGAAGTTTTTTTGTACAACTGCTCTGTATGAAGAAGGTGTTTATGAGGATACAGAATACTTAATTGTTTGGAGTATTCCCTCATAGAGGCACACGGGGTTAAAAGGTAGTCTTGCCTCAGTGTATCTATAAGATACTTTACTTTTTTAAAGTCATCATCCAGATGGATGATGACCTCTAAAAAGGAAAATGTAGTAACTTGGTGCGATTGCAAATTCCTCAGATCTGTTTTAATGTGCTGATGGTGATAAGCAATATACATATACACATCTGTTTCATGTTTTTATGATTTGGACAGATCTGGGGCCTAGTTCGAGCCTCTGGCCATCAATGTAATGGGGCACATTATGTTCTATTACCGACTCGTAACTATGAGGGAGCGGCAGGTGGGATTCATTTCTAGTCGGTAGCAGCTTTCGAGTGTCGAGCCTGCAAAGCATCAGCGTCACAAGTGATTCTTTAGAAATGTAAAACAAATTACACACGTTATTAGTGTGAAAGTAACTATGAACTCCTGGTGTTGGGACAAATTGGAATTGGTACAACTTGACATTAGGACGAGTTTGTAATGTTAGGACCTAGCATTTGGATGAGATGGTTTTAACAACAGTTGACCTAAAACGACTTCGTTTTGGGATGATGTGACGCGTTACCATATGGCAATATGTACAATGTTTACATGGGTTTACCAGGCCTTTATCTGCCATCTGCAATCAACGCTTTGTTTTTAAATGTGTTTATTTGACTATTTAGTTTTAGTGAGGATATGTATATGGCGACTTAATTTTGCCTGGAAATGAAAATTGATTTGAATAGAAGGGCTTATAGAAAAATCGAATCGAATCATGTTTACATTTGTTTTCATTCTTAGAACAGGTTAACAGATTATAATGCAGTACAATATCTCACTTTTCCACTTTTCCAGAGACAAACGCCTTTATTCTAACAAATTTTCCATATGAATATATAATATTCTCAACAGAACTGTAGCAGGTACTATATGTACAAAAATGCACGTGCCTCTTTATGGCACGTGAAGTTAGTTCCATTTTATTGGTTTAAGATAGTGGCATGGATGGAGCTGCGTGCAATGGTCCCATGACTTTTGATTTGACCCACAAAAATAATTTTATTTATCGAACGGAGGTCTAAAACTATTAGAAAAATAATCGTATCGATTACATTTAATGATAGCTGACGCACGTTTCAAATTGAAAATAAAATTCAATGTCCTATCTTATATTAACAATTAACATCGTCATATTTCTGTAAGGCATAAATACTGCTATAATAAAACCTGCAACCGCACCCGTTATTCACAGCAAAGCTTACTTTGTCAGGTTGGAAATGGGTGCAAGCAGGTATGACCACTGCTTGACAGAAAAGAACACATTATAAAATGTTGAGCACGGAATGCTCGTTTATACTAAAGTTATATTTATTTGAAAAGGAGCAATTTCCCTAAGTACAATACGATTATTGTGCAGAGCATTATGCAGGAACATTAGATATACTGTACCCTCTGTTTGAACCATTGCAGTCTTCATCAAGGAAACATAATCATATATGCATACTTATGTACGGCAATAATATTCCGACAGGAGGGGACTAAATGTGAGTGGCGGGAATTTTCAGCTGATACAATTGAGGACGAGTTATGGAAGTAATAAGCTATTAGTAAAGATGTATCATTCATTTTGTGAGTAATTATTGACTTATTAATTGTGCTTCCAAATCAATCGTAGACAGCATTAAGATTATAATTATGGACATTTTTACAGAATATTTATCATATATTATTACAAACTTGTATGCATTGTTTTGGACCAAGGTCGATAAACTACAAATAGTACTATGATAAGTCTAAAAGACTTGTATAAATATTAGCAATAAATGCAATAGAATACATGTTCCTCCTACATTAAAATGGCGCAAGTGTGTTTGCAAAGTAGCAATTTCTATTTCCTGACTCAGCTTATGACATGTAATAAACACTTCCCTCTCACATTTTTACACTGTGAATAATATAATTCCTAAAGGCTTAATATATACCTTTGCAGCACGTTACAGATACACTTCTCATCCAGATACACATATGACTTTATGATTTATTTTATGATACTGGAGATAATTGCAGATTAAGGACAGAGGCTGCCTCCAATACAGGAAGACGTGTTATTAAGCTATACTTACATCAAATTCATAAATTGAGTGTAAGAATTATATATTTATAAAAAGGGTATTATCTCTGAGTACAATATTCTCTCTTATTTTGAACATTTTGCAGCCATACCAAGTAGACTGCAGTCACAGCTGAACACATGCTGCTCTTCATCACCATGGCAACGGATACATAATTGGATACGTTACCTAATTATAACATATTTCATAGCAGCATTTCCTCTCTGGACAGTGAATGCATGTGAGGAGCATTTACACCCACTGTATAATAGTGTGGGGGCATATGGAGTCCCGTGGGCTTTTGATGAAGATTTTATAAAACCTACTCAGAAATGTTCAGTACATCTGAAATAACAGAAAAAAACATGTTGGCACTTTGCCAACCTGCTAGATTCACAATGGCCGCCATTTTTTTTCAAAATAGCTGCCAAATTTCCAATTTTTGTCCAATTACAAGTCCCTTGAAGGTCTTTGCAGTATAAAGCACCTTATTTGGGTATTTATTTTCATAACTCCCGGCTATAAAGTTGGATTTTTTTATCTTCAAATTGAATCTTAGTCAATTTAGGCTCATATTTGTCTTAAAAGTATCAAATCATTGCATCAAAAGAATGTAAACCGAACCGAGATAAATGACTTTATTTTGAAACAATATTATGACACTAGTTTATTACTACAATAAAAGGGCATCATCACCTCCCTTACCAAGTTCATACCTGTGTGACTGGGGGACCTATTTTAGATCATTATCATTCTCACCTTCATCATTGTCACTCTCATATTGTGAGTTTACACTGGAACAGTATTATGAAACAAGTGTATTGCTACAATAAATGGCATCATCACCTCCATTATATAGTTCATATTTGTATTATTAGGATAAGTATTTTAACTATCATTATTCTCATCTTCATCATTGTCACTTTCATATTGTGAGTTAACATTGAAACAATATTGTGTATGACACATTAAAGTGTATTGCTACAATAAATGACATCATCACCTCCATTACCCAGTTCATATTTGTATGATTAGGATAACTATTATAACTATCATCGTTTTCATCTTTATCATTGCCACACTCGTATTGTGAGTAAACATTGAAACAACATTATGACACATTAAAGTGTATTGCTACATTAAATGACATCGTCATCTCCATTACCAAATTTATACTTGTGTGGTTAAGATAGCTATTTTAACTATCATCGTTCTCATCTTCATCATTGTCACTCTCATATTGTGAGTTGTGCTGTCCAGCTGGCGACTGTCCTACACAGTGGAAGCTGGCCGTATCTGGTGATTGCCATATACAGTGACAGTCTGCCATAACAGTTGGCTTGTTCAGGTGGACGATGAAGATGAAAGCAGTTCATCATAATTCCAGAGTTATCAATATGTTGGATCTACTTTTGGTACTTCATCCAAAATCTATCATTTATGCCAGTTGAGCCACAGGCAAGAAGTTCACCAAGATCAAACTGTAGTACACAAGTGATATGTGAACTGTTCTACATGTGCTGTACATGGCAATGACCAGCTAGTAGGATAAGCTGAGATATACCTTGCATTATTATCAGGTGGGATGAATATACTGGGTTGAGGGTGGGGGGAAACCTTACAACCAAATTTAGTAAATTTCATTTTCTAAACACATAAATTCTGACTACAAAAGTTTCCATTCTGTTAGATACTGCCCAGATTTGACATTTTTCTAGTGGTTGACTGGGTGTTTAACCCACTCTGGCTGAGAATAGGCCAATAGAGTTGGTATGTGTGTACATTCGGCACATAAAGCGCTGGAGGGTATTGTCATCCCCTACATCGTAAGTCCATCTGTTCAGCCATCTTGTCAATGTTACCTTGATATTTAAAACAATATTCACCATAGTTGTACCAAATTTTTATCGGAGATGCAACTTGTAATGGACCAGTTTGCTATAGAAAACTAATATCCTCTTATTATTTTTAAACTTTTAATCAAACTTTTTAAGAATTTATTTCAAGGCCGTCTGAGTGGCATGCAAGGGGACGATGTTAGCATATTAAATAAATAAATTCCCCATAGTTTTACTAAACATTTGTCACAGAAGAACCTTATGATGGACCAAGATCCTATCGAAAACAGGCTTCCGTTGATTATTTCTGAACTTTTTATGAAACTTTTAAAGTATTTATTTGAAGGCCGTCCTAGTGGCGTCAACCACGATGCTGCCGCGATATCTCAAACTATTTTGATCACACCTTTACCACGTTTTTTTCAGAGATGCATATTCTGATGGACCAGGTTCCTATTAAAAACTAGCATCCTCTTGGTAATATAAAATTTATATGAAACTTTAAAGTATTAATTTCAAGGCCGTCTGAGTGGTGCACAAGGAGACACAAGGAGACAATGTTACCATAATATCTCAACAAGGATCTATCACAGCTTCATCATATTTTCATCAGAGATTGCTAAAAACAATGATAAATTGAATATTCACAGAATAAATTGACGGTGATCGGTTTGGGGAGAGAGGAAAATTAATGTATGTTTAGTTCAATATTTGAATTTTCAATCATTGGCCAAGAGAGTGAAATGAATCAAGGCAGAGTCAGATAATGTACAAAACCAGTGTATTTATGATCATTATAATTTTCTGTTGTCAGTAAAAAAAATATTAAAAAAGAAGAAAATTTTATAAGAGATGCACATTATAAAGGACTATGTTCCTATTGAAAACCAGCTTCCTCTCATTATTTTGAAACTTTTTATAAAACTTTTGAAATATTTATTTGACGCTCTCTGATCATGATTCAGATTCAGATTCTTTTATTCGGCAACAAATTCAATACATTTCCATTGTTAGGTAATAATGACAGAAATATATATAAACAAATGCAAAACAAAAAATAGGAGAAATAGTACATTATTACCACAGAGAACAGATAGTCAGGATGACCCAGCTAAGGATGAAAACATCCGCTCTCGCATGGGCCACCTAAATAAATTTACTTGGTAAGTTAACACCTTGCTTCAGGACAAAGCACCACGTGTGTTAGGACAGTTGAACTGACTGACACAAAGAAAACACAATTACATACAAATATACTTTATAAATCTTCATTACAAACAAAGCAATTTACAATAGTACAGGTTTCAGAGTATTGTTCTATGTACAGTCTTTTAACATATTGAGAGAGAGAGACAGAGAGACAGAGAGAGAGCATGAGTGGCACTAAAGTGGACAATGTTACCATAATATCTCAAGAAGGATTCATCACAGCTTCATCAAATTTTTGGTGCAGATACACCGTATTATGACACCTGCAGAGTCTCAAAAAATGCAGAATTGGGGAAAAACGTTGTGGGCGCCGAGGGTAATCCTTATCTGAACGCAATTTTATTATTATGAGGTGGGCACTAAAACACCTATTCCATGCTTTGAAAAGCTGTAAATTCATGGGGCATGTTATCTCTGTTTCGCTCTCATCTATACTATAATTGTTATTCAAACTGTTTTCTTTGGACAAAAGTTAATTGAAGACATGAAAGGAGATGACTTTCTATATATTTCCACTTTTAGGGCAATTAGAGGACTAAACCCCAGAATTAATGGGGTCAATCAAGAGGCCTTGCTACAGTCATTGTGCAAAAATGTCTTTGCAAATAAATGTGCTTGGATTATGGCAAGAATGTGTTCAGTCTTTCAATATAAATGAAGGCTCAGCAAGTAATCTAAAAGCACTTGAGACACTATTTCTCCAAGCAGTTAGCTCATGCAGATCCACCCATCAGCATGCCAGCACCATGCATCAGTCCACCACTTAAGCTACTATACAGGGAATCATTCTGTCAGCACACCAATACTACAATACAGCCCTGCAAAAAACATTCAAACAACGGGTAAGTTATTATAGGGAACAATGATTTGAACTGATGATCTTGGGTCAGATGAGGAAAAAGTATTGATCTAGACTAAAAGGGTAATGAGAGATATAGTTAAATATCAACAAGTTTTGATGCATATATTATATGCATGCATTTTTTAGCATGTCAGCCATCTTGAAATTTGGTTGGCAACAACTGGTGCTAAGTTTCAAGATTGAAAATCATAACACAATTTTGTTACATGGTTGGAGTATGATATATAACTCTTAGATAATGTTAGTTGCAGAAAATTGGTTCTTTAAGTAAAATGACATAGCGGTTTGTGGGGGGTGGGGGGAGTGGTGGGGGGGCAGCCATTTTGAGGAAATTGTGGCTATCTTGAATTGTGATAGCTACAGTGCTATACATACCCTCATTGATGCCAGTAACAACCAAAATAAAGACCAAATTTAAATCAACTATTTTAACGCTAAACATTTATAAGAAACATGGAAAATATAGATAACATTTTTCAGATATTTTAAATTTTGGTGTCTGATAATATTCAGGTTTAAGGTAAAAGACATGAATAATGTTCCTGCATGACAAAAGGTTAAAATTTGATCCTTAGATCTATTAAATCAAACATTTCGGACACATTATGTAACATAAAATATCATTATGTTTGGAGTTTGGCGGCCATTTTGGAAAATGTCCGCCATTTTGGAAAATGTCCGCCATTTTGAATCAAACAGGTTGGCGAAGTGCCAACATGATTTTTTTATAAACTTTAGGGTATAAATAACATTTCTGAATAGGTGGCATAAAATCATCAAAATCCCACGGGACTTAAAATCATGATATATGCTCCCACACTATAATACAAACTAAATACTTATATTAGGATCAATAATAAATGCAGTAAAATCTATCATTTTCAGACTATAAAATGTAAAGTTGGTGGCAAAAATAACAATTAATGATTCCTGACTCACTTAGTAAATTTCTGTAAGGTAAAATTATCACTGTGAAGCAAATTGATGCCACGTGCATTACTCACAGCAACGTCTTACTTCACGGGGTTAGAGATACGCTCAGAAAATATACAGCCACAGCATCAAACAGTAGCAGAAATGATAAATGTGAACCATGCATATGTTGAGAACATTGTAGCAGTTTATATTTAAGATAAATCTATTTCGAAATATGCAACGTCCCTCAGTACCACGCAATTTTTTGTAGAGCATTCTACAAGCACACTTCTCATACTGTAGCCAGAGATAAACACATGCTGCTCTCCATCACAGATATATAAATAGATATTTTACCCAATTATCAAAATATCTTCAGCAGTACAGTTAAACCGGCCTTAAACTTAACAGTATCTAAACGCATCAACTTTGTGCAACCTTTATCCAACCTTTAAGTGAAAGGAAAACCTTTTTCAAACCCATTTCTAAGACTTTCCGAACTATTTCAAAACCATTTTTGTAACTGAATTATAACCCATTTAAACACATTTAAACCTTTCTCTGATTGTTAACAACCATTTCACACACTTTCTCAACCTTATCAATTAAATTTTTGAAATGGTTTGAGATGGTTTGTAACCATTTCAACCATTTGAAGTTCTTTGTCAACCTTTTGTCAACCTTTTACAAACTCTTTGTCTACCTTTTGCAAACCGTTTACAACATTTACAAACCCAGTGACAACACTTTGCAACAAAGAATGCATTTGGCTGGTAAGTTTTAGATGGGCTTAACTGTTTTCCACATTGGACAGTCAATATAATGTTTTTTACCCCCTCAATCCTGTATAAATATAGTAGAAAATATGATTTGGCTGGTTTTAAAATGCTGAAACTTTGGTTGCAAACGTAAGAATTCATGATTTCTGGCTCACTTTATAAATTGGAAGAATGCTTTAGTATTGTATTATAGCACTCAGGATGATCATATTTCTCTAAGGAATAAATAGTGTTGTGGGGCAAGTTAAAGGTACATGCGTTGTACAGAGGAACATTAGATTGGCAGTGCGTGCAGAGCATACACAAACACTGATTAATAGAGTGCAACACATGATAAAAGTGATGTCTACATATATTGAGAACATCGCACCGGTTTTTATTTATGCCTTACAGAAATATGGTCATATCAGTTGAGTATATGCGAAATTGAAGTATTCTTTTTATACTTTACAAAGCCAGTCAAAAATCAATAATTGCGGGTTTTGTTATCCCATTTTCAGCTTTAAAATATCATGGTTATCATATATTCCTCTGTATTTATTGCACCTTGCCAAAATTACATGGTTATAATTAATGTATATAAAACATTGTGCACTTCAAGGGGAATGAAGCAAGCTGATTGGGTCTCAGCCTTGTTGCATTTGATGTAGCACCATGATTACCCTTGATGACGAATAACAATTTTTATCTCTCACATGACTAAATGTATGACCCCGAGCCGTGCACCTGTCTTTGAACGATCATCGATTATCAGGGTGGATTACATTTTATACTTGAAATAGGGATTTATGCCCTGAATGAATGTGTTCCATTAAAAAAATTATATTTATACCATGTGAGAATTGATTACCGAAGCGAAGCCTTTGTCCACCGTTTTGATATCACAGCTTCAAGTCAATATGTCACTGCATGTCACAGGGTAATTTCCAGCAGTGCAGCTAAACCAATCAAATTTGCACCTGTGTAACTAGCCACATGTAAATAAACATTTAGCCACTTGTACCTTTTCCTGTAGTGTCCAGGTGTTTCTTTAGTGACTTGCTATCCTTCCTACTATCAGTTTCTTTGCTCAGAATTTTCTTTTCTTTCCTGTTGATGTTTCCGTTTGTTTGCGTGCAGCAGTAAGACTTTCTGTGCAAGACAATAAACGTTGACCTTGGTGGTGGGCAACACAGAGAATGTAACCCCTTGGAAACCATTGTCAACCGAGACCTAAGGTCGAGGTTGATAATGTTTTTCTTGGGGTGAAATTCGGTCTGTCACCTCCCACCCAGTTCAACATTGGTGTATTGATGATTAAATGGGCCCTGGATAAATTATCAGTCAGTCAGCACTACCGGGAACTCGCCCAGATTACCAGTAATAGCCCGAAATTATCATCGATTGCTCTCTATTATTAATGAGCATAAAAGCAGCAAAAGAAGAAAGTAGGCTGACGATAATAAGAAACATGGGAGGCCTTCTTCATTGCAGTTCTCCTGACTTGTCAGTCCGCTGCAGCAGCAGAATACCGTCCAAAGCTTGGCAAGTCCTTCAACATGAGAACCAACAGACACAAGAGCAAGAGACAAATATCCATCAAGCAATATATTATTCATTGAATATAGATAGAGATGTTAAGATGTCATATTGACAAGATAAAAATGAGTATGAATGTCATGAAAAGTAGAAGAGGGCAACAGTTTTCAAGAAGCTAGATTAGATGCAACGGAAATCCTAGCAAAGAATGATTATCCATGATCGAAACCCAACAGTCATCAAACAAGCAAGGTCGAAATTCAAAATTTCAAGATAGGCATATCAACAACTTTATGGTATTTTTATATATCAGTGAATGAATATGAAATATTTTACATATGAGAGATGTCAATATATATATATATATATATATATATATATATATATATATATATATATATATATATATATATATATATATATATATATATATACATACATACATACATACATACATACATACATATAAAGGAATATTTATTTATAAAGAGGAGAAGGCCTAAGATGAGGCCATTTTAAAACGATTACCTTCACCATTCAACTGCTCTAACAAGATATCCAAATAAGATAAATTCCCAAAATTGTTAGTACTGGAACATTCTTCTAACTGACCACAGTGCTTAAACGATAATAATCCATCCTTCTTTAAGCTTTTATACAACAATCTGACAATTTTTTCCCATAGGACATTTTTAATTTGTTATAAATGGGACACAACAAGGATTTTTATGCAGTTTCGGAAATGAAACAATGTTGGGTACATGGATATATATATATATATATATATATATATATATATATATATATATATATATATATATATATATATATACATATATATATATATATATATATATATATATATATATATATATATATATATATATATATATATATATATATATATATATATATATATATATATATATATATATGTATATATATATATATCGATGTACCCAACATTACTTTATTTCCGAAACTGCATATATAACTACATATATATATATATAATTCAGGCCAAATGAACATAAAAATTGCTGGTGTGTGTACAAAATGATATCCAATGATTCATTCATTTTTTCATATGTAGGAGAACTTAAGTTGGTCAACAGGCCCAATTAATAAAACTGTTTCCATAAAAATAACATTTTCTAATGCTTTATCAACAGATGCCAAAACATGTTTATCATGTCTCTCTTGCAGCAACCAACAACTTCCGGATTTGTCAGAACAGGATTTGGCGATTGTTTGGTTGCTATCTGTAATCTTCGAAAATTTATTTAAACAGATATTTTACCATTAAGAAATTGGATTATATTCATAAGGTAAACGACTAAGATAGAAAATATAACTTGAATAATTATATTTGGATATCACCAAAACCTGGGACCATTTAATTAGAATAATAATGGTGCATGCTGGAGTATACCAACTCTTGAACTTATTTGTAATTTAAGTGAATTTACTGTGCTTTAAATACAGAAACGTATCATGCAGTGCATAAATCAGTGATAACCTGAAGTAGATCTTAAAATGATTCATAGTTTTGTGTTTTTTGCATTATCACCTCTAGATGAGATAAACATTACAAAGCAAAAGGTTAAAAACCAACAAAACGTTTTATGGAAGATGACGTGTGACAATAAGTACAGTACAGATTTCGTATTTAAAAGTAATTCAGAATTATATACATAATAAAATTTAATACATTTGCCACAAACATATGCAAACCAGGTGTGTAATGTCAGGGTTGCAGAAAAATACATTTTCTTCCATTCCCATTCCATGGAATAAAAAGTTCTAGATGTAAAACAAAAACAAGTTCATGTCCTAGACACATCTAAAAAAGTCGTCATGTAACAAGCATAATGCACGTACTGGTCATAATTTATTCAGATATTAGACATGCTTACGAAGGAATCCCTTCCTAATATGGTGCCATATCCTGTGCCTGTAAACTTGCATACCGCCTATGACACGGTACATTTTAAGAAACTTGCCAACCTGGCAAAGTGACTTCACTTTCGGGGACAAATATCACAGAAATACGGAGTCCTGTATACTAAACTACCGGTATATAATCAGTTGACCACAAGGCCTTGCGGATTCTGTCTGCACTTAAGGTGGCATTCTACATCCAAAGTTGTTATACAAGCGTATTAAGTAAAAATTAGTTCTCGTGAAATTTTGATACTTCTTGAAATACACTGAATATAGAATGGCCACATTTGTGGTATTATGATTGCAGTACAAGTATCTACAGGAACAAATCAGGGATTTTTATAAGCTCATTTGTTGTTTTTTGTTTTTGTTTTTGTGTATGTTTTTGGGTTTTTCTTTTTGTTTTTTTGATTGTTTTTTTTGTTCTTTTTACAATGGTGATACGAAAATTGTAATTTTGTCAAAATTGATATAGACTCTTCATTTTTGACACACATTTAAAGAGGCACTGTTCATTTCTTGGAATATCCCTGATTTTTTTCTATAGATATCTAAGAGTAAATCAGTTTTTATTTTATCAAAGTCATGATTAGTTTTAGAGGAATAACCACATAAGCTAGCATTTAGGTGAAAATACCTTTTGCCTGCAATCAAGATTTAAACGTTAGCTCGGCCGAATGATCATCATGTTATTATTCAAAATACTTTAACAGTTTCTTAAGATTGTGTTGGGACAAGGACCACAATATTTTCAGTACTGATAGATTATATATATACCTACCAAAATGAACCGAAATCGCAAAATGAAAAAAGTAAATGTCCAAACCTGGTTGGACATTACATATATAGTCATGAACTTCATGAGGCAGTTGAACATACGATTTCACAAGACGCCAGAACAGATAAAAAGTATTCTATTATCAATGTTAGTCATAAGGATGTTGTAAAATATATTTATTTGTCCGTGCATACCATAAAACACTGCCTGACCCTCAGTTAGAAGAGGATAAATTTTATGCGTATGCTGTCGATAATTTCAACTGCATCTGGCAACTCAGGGCAGGTTCACCTCATCACCAACTACTCCTTGCTGTTTGCCCAAACAATTGTGTGTGCATAATTTCTCCAACGGATTTTTTCAACTCTTCCATAACTCTGTGCACATTTGTCATAGGAATTTCGAACCACATTAACACTGAGGAATAAAGGGGACAGCATATCAGCCAAAATAATGTCATTATTATTTGTGCCCCTACTTAGATCTCGAGCCATTCCTACACAAAAGGGTTTATTCTTCTGAAACATTTGTTGAAAGGAATCAGTTCTTTCCATATTCGTATTGCATGTATATCTATGTGCCAGATATCCTTTTAAGGTACCATGTCCTAATAAAAGCAAAAATCTATTCAAGGCCCAACTGAGAGCACCGAAATAGTCCACTTTGCTAGTGTTACCTACACATCAGCATTAAAACATATAGCAAGAGGAGACCCATTACATTTGCCATTTTACACCCGCAGTGGCAAGACACATATGACAATCCCTTGTGAGCTCAAACAAAAAAGCTACCTATCTTGAGGCATCTTTTAGTTGAAAATACAGAGCATAAACGAAAACAACCCAAAAGAGCAAAACATCTTTCTCACAAGCCATCTTTGACATGTTGTTCAGTTGGAAAGGTCCCATCCAGATTAACAATGTCATTTATAAGAAGTAATACCTTTCTCATACCATTTCGTATAAAATATAGGGTTTTTATCTCGTGTAATATGCTCATTGTACGAATAACTTAGTTCCTGGCCTCTCTAGTCTTCTGATGATGGGAATACAGTCTACACCATTACAACACTATATACGTTGCCAGTACTTGTTTCTTTTCCCGGTCAATACAGCATCTACTCATGCATAGGTCTTCTAAATTAATGTTTGGAAAGAATGAGTGAAAGTCAGCTTTTGCATTGGGTCAATTAAACAAGGGTTTCACCCAGTTCAGTAAAAACACCTATGCTTGGGTTTTAAAACGTACAACATATAATCAGCCATCGTCGACTTTTTATGCATGACACCACCTCTGCCTTTTACGATGCCACCCTTCCGTGTAAACTTGTAAAAATCTGATTGCGCAGTTTGTACAAAGGTTGACTCTACATATATCATTGACACTGGGTTAAGTAACTTGGAAATTGCTGGGGGTTTTTATCACCAAATTTTTTTACCAATTAGCAATAGGTTGCTCGTTTTCCATACCTTCAATATTTCTATGAAAGAATGCAGTCTTACAGGGAAATTAAAATCCCTCACCTGGTCATTTTCGTGCACGGAAATACCTAAAACCTTGAATTCATGTTTACACCTTTTAATTGCTAGGTCACCATAAACATTAACATATTCACTTACTCCAATCCATCTTGCTGAACTTGTACCAAGGTAACATATTAAACCACAACATTGTTTGAAATCGACAACACTCTCAGTACACGTTTTGCTGTTTCTAGATCTTACATTGAAAAAGAAGTTGCATCTGCAAACCGCAAATATTTAGATTAATTGGCACTGATTTTAATGGCATTTATTTTGATGTCTTTGCTATTATTGCTCCTATGAATTTTATTTGCCAGTTCTTCCACTGCTGAAGCGAAAAAGAATCGGAAACATGAACAGCCGCATCTTACACCTCTGGCTATAGGAAAGAATTCACTAGTGTATGCATTGTTGATTACGCAGTTAATTACTTAAAAAGTGACTTAAGATTTGGCCCTCGATCCTAGAATATCTACGGGAAAACAAATTTTACCACCATATGTATAGAAGCTGTTTGATGAAAGCACATACAAAAATCTGTGCAACTGGCTGCAAGACAGAATATTACGGCTAAAAGAAATGAAAAACAATCGATCTATCCATCCGTCCGTCCATCCATCCAACCATGTATGTATGTATGTATGTATGTATGTATGTATGTATGTATGTATGTATGTATCTATCTATCTATCTATCTATCTATCTATCTATCTATCTATCTATCTATCTATCTATCTATCTATCTATCTATCTGCCTGTTTCAATGCTGAGACTATACTCTTTTCAGTGTCGGTGATCGCATAGACGGACAGGCCTGTAAACAAAAAAAAAACTGATGACATGGGGTGACTCGTTGAAGATATGACATTTTTATACTGCAGCACGATATGTGAACACAGTGAATACTTTATGATATCTGGGGATAGATGCTGGTTTCTCTCTCTGTCTCTGTGTGTGTGTCTCTCAGTCTCTCTCACATACAAACACACACGCATTATATATATATATATATATGTGTGTGTGTGTGTGTGTGTGTGTGTGTGTGTGTGTGTGTGTGTGTGTGTGTGCGCACGCGTGTTTATGTATGTATCGGGTTAGGACTCAATATCAATCAACAAAATCACTGAGGTAACGCAGAGCATCTTTGGTAGTTTGGTTCAAAAGCTATACAAAAACCTGGTTCTCCCAGCAATAATTCCCTTCAGAAGGAACATCGTTAGGCTCATGCTGGGTGTACTAGTATTACATCTAGGCTTAGGTCCAGAAACCATTATCAAACGACAAAATATATATTCCATGTTTTGCTCTGTTTTGAACGGAACAGAAATTAATGGATCATCGTCATTTTAAAGGGCATATATTAACAGACAAGTAATACCACTAATCATACAAGTTGGCAGATCTTAATCAGCGCACAGATCTGATGAGCCAAAGACTTTCAACAATCTTTTTCATTCCAAAATTTAGAATTTTAGCCATACTTTTTACTTCAGAAACTATATTTGTAATGTGTAATACGCATTTGCTACGCCATACCATAACTTTCTATACGAAAAAAAACCCCACAGATATATATTTACAGACAAGTAAAGCCACTGTTCATATAAGATGATAGATCTGAAATAAAGCACAGGTCAGATGAGCCAAAGACTATTATCAATAGTTTTTTGGGTTCCAGATATCAGAAGTTTATCTGTGCTTTTTACTGCACAAACTAGTTTTTGTAACGTACTGTATGCCCGCGTTACCCCATGTGATACCTGTCCATACACTGGGCAGTCCTTTACCCGTGCATGAGCATGACAGAATGCACAGCAATGTACGGGATGATATTGGCCCTGTGGAAATTGCGATACAAAAGATACAATATCAAGCTTCAATCATTTAATATACTGAATATGGAGCTCACCATATTAACCATTAAAGTGCATATTGTGGTTCAAATATGCTGCTTTAATCCTTTTTGGCCTTTAACGTCAAATTCCGATCGCATAGCTCGCTGCGTATAGTCTAAAAGCCCTGTTCGTTTGGTAACATGCTCAGGGAGCCATTTACTCAATGCCTAGCTCAACATCAATGGCATTATAAATTATAGCCTATTTCTCTCTTTCTCTCGGAGTTGTTCATCGGTAAGCTTATACCTTGTCTAGATCTTCATCTGTGAATAATGAGCATCGACCTAAAGCGTTTGGAAAAACAGAAATGTATCCAGTATGAAAGGGACACGTATAGTGAGAGCTCTACTACCTGAGTTCGTATAATCAGCTGCTCTATTTCGGGGAACATGAGAATTGAATAGTAACCAGAAATTATTTGCCAGTTCATTTACCTTTCCATGGAATTAGCAAAAAGACAAAACTAAACAAAGCTGTACTAATCTTTCATTGGAATAGGGAACCAGACAAAACTAATGACATCTGGTAATAACTTATACCACATAATAAAGCAGATTAAAAATTCCTCATTCACCTACATTTTTTTTCTTTGAAAAAACAACATAGGGTAATGCATATGCTTTAAATACCTTTGTGAGAAAAGAATGTTGTGCTAGCTGGCAATATGGGGATGTGATAATGATGGAAAAAAACATTAATCCAACATGAAAAATGACTATCTTTGGCTGATGTAAAAAATTCTTAGAGTAAAGAAGCAATCCAAAATCCAAAGAATCACACGACTATAGGCTAAAAAGGTGTTTACTGAAGAAAGTGTGACTATTCTGGAATGTTATTTTCTAAAATGAACGGGACAAGTTTTGCTTATATATGATTGAAAAAAAAAGAAAGAAATTTAAAGATATATGTCACTTTTTGCCACGATAAAAGAGATATGTTGTTTTATTCTGTACTTGCATCCTTATTACCTTGAAAATTGCCCTGGTGCAGAAAAAGTGGTCTGATGTTCCATTCTACATTGAGACTCCCCGTGAATAAGTCTTTAAATCCTAATTAATTATTGTAGGAACTTTTTGTACATACCACCTTGTAATTCGATGAAGGTAGGCCTAAGCATGTGTGACCTTTCCACAGTGTTTCTTAGCATTCTATGTATTTATAAAGTTAAATTCAAATATACACTAAACAGTATTTTGCCTAAATATATATACTGTTCCCATATCAAGATGTGTTGGAAAAGCACTATCAAAATAATATTTAAAGATAACACCAATGTTAAAAGCCGGTGTTTCAGTAGGTCTCGTCTAGCCTCATGCTTTACTATGCACATGGTAGGTAGGCCTATCCAAACACTTTTCCTCTTCCATTCGTAAAATCAGCACATAATACCTACACCTATTAAAAAGGGGTGTTCCTTACTTTCAACAGGGACAACGTACCCACTGATTCCAAGGGTTGCTCTTCAATATCTTTTGAATAGGCCTATAAGTGACGCCTGAAGTGCCTCCCTGGCTGCCAATGTTCACGTTTTGAAGTGCGACTTCATGACAACGTCCTGGAAGTGCATCAATTGATGTGCCTGTAGCGCTAAGTCTCTTCCTGCCAAACGTAAGTTCATAGGCCTATTGAATGCAAAATGAGTATCTCTGTTGTTAACATAATGAGTGCGTTGTTTCTTTCAAACACAGAATAAAAATATATCGAGCCGCAGTTGCCATCGGACCCGTCCACTACTTCTGTCATGGTGACTTAACCTTTGCATATGCGCGGTCGAGACACACTGGGAGTATGACTGTTCGATGGCCCCCTGGGTGGTTTTATATCATTCACTTACTATAGTATATGTCTTATATAAATACGGTGTTGTGAAATTTCCAAACTTGATATTGGGTATGTAAGACACACGAAATTCTCCTCTGTTTGTCAAACATCATGTATGTAAGCATGTGTGTATTTTTTTTTCATTCTTTGAGAATATTCTCTTGGTTTTCTCGAATGACTGGCTTTTGCACACATAGAGAAAACACATAAACATTCACACAAATATACCCCCACATATGGGTGTATGTATGTATGTATGTATGTATGTATATATGCATATACGTATGTATGTATATAAGGTCGATGTATGTATGTATGTATGTATATATGCATATACGTATGTATGTATATAAGGTCGATGTATGTATGTATGTATGTATGTATGTATGTATGTATGTATGTATGTATGTATGTATGTATGTATGTATGTATGTATGTATGTTTAAAACCAGCTGAAATGCTCGAAGTGTTTGGTTGTGGAAAAACCTAAACAGTTCTTAAATGGAAATGTTTATTTTTCAGTCATATTTTAACATGAGTTAGTTTGTTAGCAATCGTATGCTTCATCTTTTCGTCACTCAACAATATCGGAATTTCTAATGATGATACTATGTCGGGACATAAAAAGGCTTAAACTATAACTCTATTGACAGTACATACAGATGTGGACAAAACCTGAACAGTTCTCAAATGGAGATGTTTATTTTTCAGTCATTAAAATTTAATGTCAAATTGTTCTTGTCTGAACCTGTAGTATATAAATTAGTAATAATATTTTGTTTGACAGGTATTCTTCTTTCATGTGAAGCTCTGTATTTATAAGCAAAACTTCACGTATTTAGCTAATTCATTATTTGCCACGTACATATTTATTCATTATTATGTGGGTTGTCTTTGCTAAATATTTAGCTTGGACAAAGAGCCGCCACTCAGAGAGACATATTCGGTTGATAGGCTCCGAAGCATGTTCTGAATAGTTACCCACTGAAGACCCTTTAATTTATTTGGGCTAATACAGCCTATGCCAAAACTTATATATATATATATATATATATATATATATATATATATATATAAATGCCTTCTTCATACAGAGAAATGTTACAAAAACACCTTTTCATTTATATAAATATATATATACATATATTCATACATACATTCATACATACATACATACATATATATATATATATATATATATATATATATATATATATATATATATATATATATATATATATATATATATATATATATATTTGTAATTGTTCAGTGCAATATCATGTAGATAAAGGTATTTTAGATCAAATATTCCAATATGGTCAAAGCTTTAATGCATGTAACTATTCTAGGTCATATACAAAAATACTTTTCCAAAATTGATAATTTCCCTATGTTGTTTTCATTATGCCTATGAACCCAGGTATAGCTTGCACATGAATACTCAATAAAGATTGCTCCTGAATGCCTTCAATAGAGGTAGAGTGACAGCCCGTGTTTTTAGGCAATGTGATTCAGCTTTTGACCAATTTATTTTCATTTCATAGGAGTAGTAAAATATAATATTGGCTGGAGAAGCCGGGCTTCCTCCCGTCATCAACGCTGGGTGTGTGTTGTAGGAATGTGTATGGAGAGTTCGTTTAATGTATTGTACCCGCACTTTTATTAAATGTTTTGAGCGGATGTAGTGGTCCTGAAAAGGATGTGGGACTATGAGTACTACCCTTCTACCAGCAAGCCTGGGCCATTTTACCATGCGGGTGATGAGTTTGACTATCTCGACCTATGAATAATTTGGTACCACTAGTCTGTGGTTCACTGTACCAGTTGGTCAATGGTGGCCCGCAGGTCCGTTGTACTCTTTCCTCACTCGATGACCAAGCACATCCCACAAATGCTCAATGGGGTACTAGTCAGGTGATCAGGCTGGACATGGTAATATTTTGATGGTGTGCTGCCGAAGATACTGCATGTTGCTCTGTGCAAACAAACAGCAGTAACTCAGGAACCATTTATTCTTCGGTCTTCTGCAAAATGAACAAGTTCATGTAATATGGCCTGTGCAAAGTGAATATTTGTACTACAAGTTGGGGTGCAATTTCCTCACATTCCTATGAATAATTGTAAATTATCTACGTTGAGGTTGTGTTTAATTGTGTTTAAGAATATATATTCTTCATCTAGCAATTGGCATAGTTGATATCGGGATATGTTGATTGTTCATTAAGTTGGCATTTTCTTTTTTATGATCGACGTTGTTGATTAATGTAAACTTAATGATACATACAGTATGCTGCCTACAAGCAGGAAACAGAGAAGAACAAGTTTTGGAAATATTGGCATGAATATGAAAATATGTCATTCGCAACACAAGTGGATTGCGTTCAGCTGACCTGATATGCCCCGTGACTGTACCCGAATTTAAAGAAAAAAATGTTGACAGTCAGGGATTAAAAGAACAAGTACCCTATCAGGACCTCTGTTTGATGAACCACTTTTAAATTTTCGTCAAGTTTCAGTGCTATCGGACTGATGGCAGAGACGTAAGGTAGCAGATGGGATTCGACCATAATGGCAAAATCATCATATGTCACAGATTGCTTTTTCCATTACATAAAGTTCAGCACTTTACCTTTCTCATCACCCAATATAAAAACTCAAAAAGCAAAATTTTTGGAATAAGAAAAAAAAAAACCAGGACCATATTTTAGCCAGTTTGAGCATGTGCATGACTCTTCACAAACGTTTACTAAATAATCTGCCAAGGTCTGCTTTCCATAAACTAAAACCATAGCAATGGCGAGCAACAAGCTGTGACCTTTGACCTTTGAGGTGCTGGTAGCAATTCTTGTGTAAATTCCTTGACAAGATCAGGACTACCGCTTATTTGGTTTATTGTAGTGACCAAGCAATCGTAAAGATAATTTAATAAATGGGCTAATATTTTATGTCGAACTTACAATGCATGAGAGGAAAAGAAAAAATAATCTACGATACTAGATGACGATATTTGAAATGATATCTGTGACTAATGTGGATACACAAATTGAATTATTTCAAAGTGGATTCAACATATGCGTACATTGTCCTTCAGAATCATGCAATTGCAATCATTATAAATCCAAAAAAAACCTAATAGTCTAACACAACCTATGACCTTGCTTGAATACATAGTACCATAGATGTCCGATTGTGCATGGAATCACATGGGATGAAATGAAAAAAATGACAATATACACATTTTGAAACAAATTGAACGAGAGTTTTGTCCAGCAGCTCTCAAAATCTTTCGACATAATTATGGTGTGTCACAGCTAAACAACCCTTTTTGACAATATCTAAACCTATATTATATGGTCTACAGTCAACGTGTTAGACCTGTGTATGTCTTGCTGATTTCATATCATGCAATTCGTAATTAGCTGGACATACGGCCCTCTCCTCGTCACTGCACTTAACGTGCTTTATATATTTCGTGTTGAGCGTCAATATTGGTACGTATAACGCTTTTTTTGTCTAATACACGAAATTGTGACCTTGTTAGTTATCCTCATCGATATCTATAATAATTCTTCTATCATGATGTTACCCCGTAACTAAGGAGTAACAAATAGGAAGCCTGAATAACAGTGCGTTGTAGGGCCGCAATGCACTCCAGAAAATTACAAGACACTGTTACCCTGATAACTAAAGAGTAGGATATTTCTGACATGGTATGCGACAGAGAACACAACTATGTAGGCTAATAATTAACATAACCAATGAACTTGGTCTCAACAAATATGATTTACTAGACTTAGACACGGGCAGTAATGTTGCCGCTTTCATAAATGAACTGGAAAAGCAGGCTACTTATGGCCCAGCTATTCATAGATGAAGAAACTAGTGCTACGGCGAATACCGGAAGTGTGCCTGTTGATGTCCCAGAACGAAATGTACCCGACAGATTCACTTAATTGACAGCAGAAGATCTTGATAATCTTGCTGCAAACTGAAATAAAAAAATTCACAGACCGCCAAACAGTGTGCGGAATTAAAGTATTCACAGCTACCTAGGTTTTTGAGGCACATGCAATTTGTTTACCTACATGCCGTGCCGTCTGGTAGTAATGTTCGGATTAGAACATAACCTTGACCTTCAAAAGTCACTTTTGTCGAACGTACGGCTGCTCAAATTTCCCTGAATGGGCACAGTATTTTATGTCCGTCCAAATGATCATATTATAGTCAACTTTTGGTCATTAAAATGAAAGTATTGTCATGTAAAATAGGTGTGTAATTTGTACAACTCCGCTGGTAATCCCTTAGCCCCAAGGGACCTCCCCTCGCTCTGTTAAGCTTGCGGGTGGGTCCCAACTCGACTCCGCTTCAGCCAGGTAGTTGACCCTTCTAACCGAGATATCTCCCGTACTACGGCATACCCCAACGAAATCCACCCACCGTTTTATTCCTTAGGGTGGTGGCGCGCCGGGCGCTATATAATCGGATATGTTAGAGCAATATTATATGCGATATTCCATGCATTTACACGCTAACCTGAGAATTCGTCTGTTTTTGCCGGCCATGACGGTTGACCAGTTATGCGTCTACGCATGCGTGACTGGAAAAATGCGAATATCAACAGACCGCCGTGTGTGAGGCGCGCCACAACAAGGATGAACGGAGGCGATTCTTCACCTAATGCGGGCAACTGCTTTATAAAATGCAGGCAGCGGAATTATATCGCCTTGAATATATTAACGTAATGTGAATAAAAAACTATCACAATGTCTGGCAGATATGTAACAAATATTTACAGGTAATTTGGATACAATACAAAATTCAGTATTAAAAGATACGATGGAAAAAGGTACAGAGTTTCGGATATTAACCTAAGTTGAATATTGACAGTATTTTTCAGGATACAAGTATTGCTTTTGATTCCTACTGTATGAAATGGGAAAAGAAAAAAAATTGAATTTCAGAAATTTGAGGGATAGTTATCAAACTTGAAAAGAGTCTTTAGCAATAGAATTTATCGTTACAAAACCACCTTAAGGATTTCAGTACGGTAAATTTAAAGCGTGTTAAGGTTTCAAAAGCAGTCAAAGAACTACAAGAAATTTAAGATTTATAATCACTACCATTGATAAGGCAGGTAACAAATTTTGGGATTATCTGCAAAAGATATTATCTGGATTTTTAGAAAAATGAACTTGGCATAAACAATATTTCAGACATATGAGGAAATGGTGTATACAAATTACACAAACAATCCATTGATAATTTGATAGATACAATATCAAAATTTCTGAAGAGGACTCTATTCCACTCTTGTTCTGGATACCCAGATTACATACAAACCCTTTTAAGTCAAGAATCATAGCTGTTGCTTCCAAATGAACAACAAAACAACTATCGAAAGAAGTAACCCTGTGTTTGACTGCAATTAGGAATCTTTCCATAAATGCTGTGATGCAGTTTCCTGAAACTGTGAAATAAATTGCTTTTGAAGTATTAACAATTCTCCCGAGTTTGTATCTAAAATCAAAGATTCAAAAGCAAAAAATATCAAACGTTTTATTTCAGCATTAATCACAAAACTGTTTGAACATAATGGTAAACCATACATAAATATTATTCAAAGAAAACATATTGGTCACATAATGAATATTAAAAAATTAACGTTAAATCTCATACTGTTGAATCTTTGATACATGCGATAAAATTTCTTTTGGATAATACTTTTGTTCAATTTGGACCATTGGTTTTTCAACAAATAAACTACATGCCAATGGGTATCACATGCTCCCCGTTATACTTGCTGATTTATATTTAACCTGGCTTGAATTTAAGTATATGAATAAACTGATGAGAAAGGACTCTCGGATGGCTTCAAAATTATCAAACAACGCAAGGAATATTGATGACACTGTTTGTGTAAATGTACGAAATTTCATTGAAATTTCTGAAGACATTTACCCAAAAGATATCCCTTTGGAAGGTAACAATTCAGATTGTCTCAGAGATGTGTTTCTGGACTTGGATATTCGGATCATTAATGACAGGTTTTGAATTAAAGTCTATCACAAAACTGATGAGTTTAACTTTGAAGGAGTTAACTATCCTTTCCCTGACAGTAATATTTCGGAAGCTGTTCGATATATTATAAATTTTTTTTTACAAAATTTTAAATTTGGTTGTATTTGTTCAAAATTTCGGGAATTTGCAACTAGAAAAAAAATTTACAAGGGGATTCAAAGAGGTACTTTTGATCAAACATTTATACAAATTTTGCTGTAAATATCCAGATATTGCTAGAAAGTCCGAATTCGATAATTTTAGAGATTTTAGACTTGACAGTTTTGCTAATTTATTTTATCTTTTGGCATCATTCTATTTTAATATTCACATTTCGGACATTTAAGGAATGCTTGTTTTCTGTCAGGTTAAACACCGTGGGGCTATCGGTAGCAAAGAGCTGGCCAACGAGAGTTACAAGTTTACCTAATTGTTCTTTACCTGGTTATGGTAAATTGTCGGTATGAGATCCAGATATTACAGAAACGTTTAACAAAAGATTCCGCTATTAATACATTTACTGAAAAACTTGCCACTCTTGCATGGGGTAATGTTTATAATCTATCTAATCCTCAAGAAGCGTACACATAATTTTACAAAGACTTTAAATAGGTATATGATAACTGTTTTCCTATTGTTAATATACGAAAGAAAGTCAACAGACATAAACCTTGGATAACTAAGGGCCTGATGAATTCCATGAGAACAAAACATAAACTAGGAAAGATGATTTGCTGCATAGCGAATCAGTGTGTGTGTCTTCAAAGCATATTGGTATGGCAATGTACAACTATTCCATAACGGGTAGAAGTTGGAATGGCGTCTCTATCTTTTATTGCTTTGACGTTATTTAAGATTTAAAACTTCGATTGGTGCTATTTAGCATAATTTAAATTGTTACAACTTTTATTTGTAATTCATTAGGTGCGCAATATTCAACAACCCCCTACAAGAAGTTGCAATGACATCTCTATCTATTATAGCGTTAAAGATATTCAAGATTGAAAATTTCGAATGCTGCTAATTAGCATAATTTATAAGGCTACAACTTTTGCTCTAGATTCATTACATGCACAATGGTCAATAACCCGTAGTAGAAGTTAAAATGACATCTCTATCTTTAATAGTTTTGAAGATATTCAAGTTTTAAAATTTCAAATGCTGACACACACACTTTAATTATGTGAAAAATCCCTAAGCAGTCCAACACCTCTGCATGTGTGGCAGTATGTAACGTATAAAAATAAACTTCCACACCTAATAAGAACTGCAGAAAAAACATATCATAGTGAGTTACTTGATGCTTCTAGAAATAATTTGAAAGGAACTTCGGGAGTACTTAACATGATTATAGACAACAAGAAGAAGGGTGCTACATCAAAACATTTTAAGATTGGGGAGAACCTAGTTTCTAACCCCCAGCTTATTGCTGATCAATTCAATGATTAATTTGTAAATGTTGGTCCATCTCTGTCTAAAAATATCGAGTCTACATATAACAATACATATGTATTGTCATTTCTTAAGGAAAATTAGGATAGCTCTATTTACTTGACTCCAGCCTCAACTGAGGAAATAATAAAGATCATAGAGAATCTAAAGCACTCAAGTCCAGGATGGGATGAAATAAGTTCTAAGGTTGTTAAAAGGGTGGCACAAGATATTGCTAGCCCTCTTACGCTTGTGTGTAACTTGTCTTTTTTTGAATGGTGAAGTACCAAATGAAATGAAAATAGCTAGTGTTGAACCCATTTATAAATCCGGTGACCTGTCAGTCTTTATTAATTATAGACCAATATCTGTATTAACAACGTTTTCTAAAAATTTTTGAAAAAGTTATGTATGCACGTGTAATCGCATTTTTAAACAAACGTAATATCCTCTGTAAATACCAATTTGGATTCAGAGAAAATCATTCTACAGCTGCTGCTTTGTTGACTCTAACAGATTATATATCCATTGCCTTGGATGAAGGTGACTATATACTCGGTGTTTTCATGGACTTAACAAAAGCGTTTGACAGTGTAAATCATAAAATATTATCAGAAAAACTCAATCATTATGGAATTAGAGGTATTGCTCTTGAGTGGTTCCGAAGTTACCTAACCGGCAGATGGCAATTTGTTAAATATGAAGCTGTAAAATCAGGTGAGAAAAGTGTTACTTGTGGTGTTCCCCAAGGATCAGTGTTGGGCCCACTTTTATTATTCCTATATATCAATGTTTTAGCCCATGTATCGACTAAACTATTTTTAATTTTATTTGCTGATGATACATGTTCGTTTCTGAGAAATAAGAATTTACATAATTTATTCAACGATATGAATTGTGAACTGTCTCATGTAGCCAAGTGGTTCAAATCAAACAAGTTAACTTTTAATATTTCAAAAACCAATTATATTTTATTTCATACTCACAGGATAATCAATGCCGCTGATTCTCTCAATTGATGGTGAACAGATAAATCTTATTTCTCATGTAAAATTTCTAGGTGTGATTTTAGATACCATGTATGATTGGAAACAACATGTAGTTTATACAAGTAGTAAATTTGCAAAATCCATAGGCATCATTGTAAAAGTTCAACGCTTCTTATTAAAAATAGGTTCTTCTCAATATGTATTACACTTTTGCGTATCCGTATCTGTCTTATTGTAACATTGTTTGGGGAAGCACTAATGACAGTACGCTCGAAAAGCTGAATGAATTAGAGGCAAATTATTCGTATCATAACCTTCTCACATTACAGAACTTCAATGAAAGCATTATTCAATAACCTGCAAATTTTGACACTACAACAGATTAATGTTTTTCAAACAGGTATTTTTATGTATCAACACACTAAGGGAGAATCTCCAGATGCCTGCTTACAAATGTTTGCACAGAACAGTTCTATCCATAATTATTATACACGACAATGTCAGAATTTACATGTAATAAGATGCCGAACAAAAGTTAAACAGTTGCTATAAAATATAATGGTGTGAAAATTTGGAATGACATTCCACCACTCATTAAAAACAAGTTATCATATGTTCAAAAGTCAATTAAAATTGCATTTACTGTCACTATGATCCTTCGATCCGTACTATATCCTCTTGTGTCTGTGTTTGTTTATGTGTATGTTTGTTTTACTATTAGGAAAATAATCTATGTACAGTGTTATGTAACTAACGAATTATATATATATATATATATATATATATATATATATATATATATGTATGTATATGTATATATATATATATATATATATATATATATATGTATGCATATATGTATGTATGTATTCTGATATTGCATCAGTGTTCCGTAATGTAAATGTATTAATTTTATCATAAAGGAGATTCTATAAGCATGTATATGCTTCTTTCCCTCCTGCCAATATTTGTGTTATATATTGTACATATTATGATTTTATTAGGTTGTTTGGCGAATAAACAAATCAAATCAAATCAAGAAAGATTACATTTTCGTAACATTTTCTTAACTTAAATGCCAATGACTTCCATTTTTTCTAACATGCCTCAGTACATATTTACTCAATGTCAAATATTACTCCAATTTGACAGTATTTACTCATATGTCACAAATTTGCTATATTATGTTGAAATATTAACTCAGGGTTGTCAGCGAAATAGAGCTTTATTGTTTATTTTAAAGTCAAGAGAACGCGATCAAAATTTGACATTTCTTAACCAGATGTCAAGTACAATTATGCAAGCTTGTAACTGTCGTAGACCACTGCTTGCTACCGATAGCCCCTGGGGGGTTAATTATATTCAGGGTGGCATAGTGGGGGTGGTGTACCCTCAAGCCTGTAGTGCACATAAATTTCTTAAGACAGACCCATTCTATTCATCCATTCACATTACTTAAAATTGATCATATTTTTTTTTATCATAAAGTGACATTTGCTTTGGTGTAACTAAACCGAATTTTAAAATTAATCTCTATTCTCAGCTTCCCGCTCTCTTGCCAAAACATATCACAATAGTGATTTCACCACTTAAAAGTCTCATGAAAGGCCAACTGAAGAGATGGAACAATGTTGGTGCTAAAAACGCTGCAATTATGGGTGGCTCTTCCCACTTGTACTTCTAGGACAGACTTTAAAGGAGGAAAGTATCATTACATTTCAAGTAAATCAAGCAATCCTTTTTTTACATTTCCACCTCTCGTTTTGACATGTGTAAAACTAAAAGAAATTCTTTCCTGGCAATCCTCAATCTGATTTTTTTTTTGCAGGGTTGGGTTGGGGGTGTACACTGTCTTCTATTCCTACATTTGTTACATATAAATGAAGTCTTGAAGAAAGACCTGCGTGACAGTTTTCCTGGGAAAACTTTCCCAAAATAACTGGAGGAAGTTTGTGAGGTTACAGAATACCTTGAATATCCACCTGTCTTCCTCTGAAATCCCCCCCCCCACCCCCTAGTTGATGCACACAAAACCCCATTTCGATTTTATGAGTATTTACACTAGATTCCATTTTCTTAAATTTAAGATTCCTTAAGTGATTATTTACACTCTTTACCCATGTCAAAGTCTTAAGCAAACCACTATACGTATTTACAGAGATAAAACACCACAAATACACTGCACACGTATGGAAAATACAACTCCTCCATTCATCCTTGTTGTGGCGTGCCTCACACACGGCAGTCTGTTGATATTCGCATTTTTCCGGTCACGCATGCGTAGACGCATAACTGGTCAACCGTCATGGCCGGCAAAAACAGACAAATTCTCCGGTTAGCGTGTAAATGCATGGAATATCGCATATTATATTGCTCTAACATATCCGATTATATAGCGCCCGGCGCGCCACCACCCCAAGGAATAAAAGGGTGGGTGGATTTCGTTCGGGTATGCCGTAGTACGGGAGATATCTCGGTTAGAAGGGTCAACTACTTGGCTGAAGCGGAGTCGAGTTGGGACCCACCCGGAAGCTTAACAGAGCGAGGGGAGGTCCCTTGGGGCTAGTAATCCCTGTACGTTGCTGTGGCCTCATGCCCATTCTCTGTCACAGGTACTCTTAGCGAAATAAATTATGCAAACTAATGTTTGCATGGGCCGCCATGGCTATTTGCAAGGCCTTCCCGACTTGCTGGGCGCCCAACTGAGGGTGCTTGTGGGAAAGGTTTGAAACATTCGCACTCTAACCCGTCACATCGAGCGCTTCAGATCAGGTACCGTTTTGTCACGGTCATGTGTACATTTATGCACCCACGATCTGTTTTTTGTGCGTAATTCATAGTCCTTTCTCATATCCAAATACCCACTGGGTAAAGGGCGTGAAATATTCCATGTGTCCATCACAAACCGTGACAAAACGGTGACTGATCTGTGGCGCTCGATGTGACGGGTTAGTGTCCGAATTTGAACTTTGTTGTGAATGAAGATTTTTGCGGAGCCGTGAACTCGGAACAAAACAAGTCGGGGAGGCGTGGCAAATAGCCATGCAAACACTAGTATAATTTTAACACATTATTTGCATAATTTATTTCGCTACGAGTACCTGTGTTCTTTGTTGACATCTGAACGGTCGTTATGAAATTTGGAATTGCAAAATCAGTTGACAGGTGGCGCTGCAATCGGCGATTGCAGATTTATACATACCCGTTATAATATCCAATGAATTTTTGCATGCTAGTTTAAAGTGTTATTTCCTTTTTGTGTTTGTCATATGAGGTACCTATATTATGTTAACATAATTTGCTGGTGATAGAAACAGCTTTAACCTCAGAAGCCAGGTTTCTCATTGCTTGGACTGAAATTTCAAGACCGTATCTCTTGACCCTTCACCATGATACGTCCTGTATCTTCAGACCAAAATTGAGAGAAAATGTTTACCCTGGTCCTAATTCAATTTTTAATGTATATATATATATATATATATATATATATATATATATATATATATATATATATATATATATATATATATATATATATATATGTATATATATATATATATATATATATGTATGTAATGATGTATATAACATGTAGGCCTAGATCCATGGAAACGATATAGACGGTATCCTGTTCGAGTTCCTTTATCCGAATTCTTTTTTTATGTATATACAATTTTTTGGAGAAAAATCATATTTGGTGAATGATGCAGACGATGCATATTGATAAATCAACGAATACATGTGGCTCAGGTGGGGACAGAGAATAATGAAACCAGCATTTCTTGGCTTGTGTAAGTGTGTTCTTTTTATTTATTTTCTGTAACTCGTGTTACCATGGGAGAAAAAGGATTGATACCTCAGGTTCCTGCGTTACGGTTGTAGCCTGCACTGACAGCGAGTACAACACATTCGGCTACAAGGCACGAACCTGCGGTATTAATCCCTTAAACACATGAAATGTCAAAAGTACAGTCCATATTGTCATAAAATATCATAAAATTGCTTTGTCACAAATGTCAAGAAAACCCCGTATTTCTAAGCCATGCAGAAAAAATAGTTCAATGAGCAAATCCAATGGCCTAAAAGAACATAGGACTTACTGAGTAAAATGGGCTTTTGAGATGATATGGTGCCTTTTGTGCCTGTCCCAATTACGTCACTCTTGATGTGTTAACACTACTGCTTAGCATAAGAACAAAAGTTTGGGCCCGGATACATTTTCAATTATTTATCTACCAAAGTGAAAACTATGAGATTCTATTCTTCCCTGTAAGATGAATTCGATTATTTCATAAATGTTGACATCAGGATGACATTAAAATCAGGCTATAGCCCATGTACTGGCGTAGACAATAACTAGCCCTAAATCATTTGCATGTATAATGTGTTTAACAGGTCTATCCAGTAGAGGCTTAGCATTTTCACAAGGTTTACTGAATATGCGCCGATGACGACTGGGGTGTCTCGACGAGTTCTCAGGTAGCGTTACTGGCTATTTCATGTGGCATGGACCTTAGCATATTACTGGGTACAGCGTCTTACGCCTATTCACAAGTTCATACGTAAATGTGTATCTAAATGAATGGTTCATTCTGTCAACATACATATTAAGCTCCAAGTAAAGGTGGCTTTGATTACCATTAAGCACCCATGGTACAATTCAATGCAAATGTGGTTTGGAAGGAAGCTTTACCTGGTATGAAACACCTTTCGCTTCAAGTTTCAGTTTGATGACATTAGTCGCGGGAATGAAACAAAATGCAATGGAAGGACATTACACCCTTGTTTGATGGTGTTGCCTGAGAATATTTCATATGGTAACATAAAATAGACAGCACACCTCTTAATATCTTTCAATTAAGGAAACAAAGAAAGTTCATGAACCTGGGACCATTTTATAATGTCAAGGGAAGTTTCCATGGTGCTACCGGTTATAAGGTCATTACCTGGGACCATTTTATTATATCAAGGAAAGGCTCCATGGTGCTACCAGTTATAAGGTCATTACCTGGGACCATTTTATTATATCAAGGAAAGGTTTCTATGGTGCAACCAGTTATAAGGTCATTACCTGGGACCATTTTATTATATCAAGGAAAGGTTTCCATGGTGCTACCAGTTATAAGGTCATTACCTGGGACGCGCTGCCCCGTTTGTTCTGCTTTGAAATTCCTCTGCACTTGATTCAATGTTTAGATAAACATCGAGATTCTCTGAACCCAGTTTACAGTTAGAGCCAACTGGTGTGGGTTTTCTTTAGAAAAAGTCGGATTTTGTACGTAATTGCAGGGTTGTGTGTAGAAAGTTTCGTTTTATTACAGTCAAGTAAGCCTACTGATAGTAGAAGATGGTGTACAAAGGAAGTCAAGATGCACCTCACAAATGCAGAGCACCATTTGTTTTATTTACACCAGCCCAAGCGCAATGATATATACATCTCACGTGAAAAGTACAAAGTGGAACTAAAGTTCAATATACTAAAACACATGTAGAAATTACACAGTGAAACGCTAGACCTACACACTAAATTAAACGTCTTAAGAGGCAGTTTGTAAAGCTTAGTGTATATAGCATCGCGGTAACATATATATCCTCCTTTCTAAAATATTGCTGTTAGCTCCTCAAAACCATACATTTTTTTTCAGATATTGATCTATACTTTTTTATGTGAAAAAAAATAATCATATTTTCTCGTTATTTCAGGTGGTAGGGGACATACTGTAACGGGGTCCCCTTTAGAGGTTTTCTGGGCTTACAAAGCATTATTTTTTTTACACAAAATGTTCAAATTTGGCATTGTAAAACTTTGGTCCATTGTCTAGGAACACTTAACACAATTATAAAGAGGCACCATTTAAATTTTCTACTTTGCATAATTAACATCGAAAAACACCTTTAAAAAATTAAAATATCTGTAAACGCCACATACCGCTACTTGGCAAGAATGTATATTTCTGAAAGCTTTTTATTTCATCAAAAACGGTTAAACCATTTACGAGCAATAGCTTGAAAACCTCTGGAAAGTCAAACGAAAATTAGAATTGTGAGAAAATGTAATTAAGGTCGAATTTGCTCTCTAAGAGCCGAAAGCTGGCCATTCTGGAAAATGCACTAACTCCTATTGACCTATACTTGTCTTGTGAAAAGTACACTTAGAATACTATACCTTTGATGTGTTGTCATGAACATGTATCTTTCAAATCTATGTTTAAAAAGGAATCTTAGATGTTTTTTCTGGGAGAAGTTCCAAAGGATGTGGTTTCCTAATAGCTGGTTTCAGTCGTTAAAATAAATGATAAGGGGTGACCATTGTTCTCTCTCTAGCCCACAGGTCCATTGTTCTCTCCCTAGCCACTGGCCCATTGTTCTCCCCAGCAAATGAGCAGCTTGATCACTTCCCATTGCCCAGCAGACCCAACTCTGACCGACAGCTTACTTACATTCTGTTGTAAATACAGAACCATGTGGGTGTTTGCCTAAAAGCCATGATTTTTTTCGCTCAAAAATTCTCATAAAAATTGACATTTCTCAAACTCAACATTTGGCCGTATTGTAGATTGGTACATAATCGTCCCTATTTTAAAAAAAAACCTCCTGATTTTCTGAAATTAATACTGCAAAATAGCTTTACAGACGGCCCCCTAAAGTCAACAGTACAACTAAGAACCACAGTGACCGAATTTTTTTAAATGAAAGCTTTTATGATTGAACTTGCGGACAAAGGGTCATTATAGGCAAATAAACGTTTGAAATTTCCCATTAAGTGTTTTGAAAACAAAAGACCAGGCAGCATTTTGATGGAATGTCATATTTTTTGGTCAATTTTGCAAACATAAATTTGGGAAAAGATTCAATGTATTGATGAAAATTAATGTGAATGTTACGAAATTATATTTCCTCTGAAAAAATGAGAACTTTATGGTTGAAATTAGTTGCTGTTGTGAATAATTTCAACAACTAAATATGACTGTACCTTTTATTATTACTATGGATATATGTACATGTGTAAGTAGTGTATGCGGTATTCTGTCTTGTATTGGGTTTTTAGTGTTCAAGTAAAATGCCGCTACTTTTGTATCGGAGATGTAGCAATAAAAGTTCATACATTTGTGCGCATAGACCGCCAAGGAACAGAAATGACGACATCACACTTTTCATATCTGAGCTTTCACGAATGATATTTCATTTTGCAATGGAAAGTTCTAATAATATTTTTCTGGAGAGTTTTATTCAGGGGTACCGCACATAAATTCAATGGCAGATTTTCCTGAGAACATCAATCGCAAGCTAAACAAATTTATGCCCCAGATTACATACTAACAGAAATATCTGAAGAAGTGCTTGTGTAATTGATAATGTACTTTGCAGAACTACTCATTGGGGAAAACTTTAACCAGGTGCTTACAAATCTATTTAATGGTCCCCCACTATTTACTTGTCTGAAACAAAAAAAAAGAACTAACCAGTCCTTGGAAAAGGACAAAGTCTCTATAAACAAATTCTACTCAAAGTGGTACAATACAAATTGTTTTGCATTAGTTTGATACAGATTGCATGAGTCACACAAGTTCTGCGAATTTTTGACAGCAGAACGTTGCCTTTGATGTGCAATTTTACTACAAGATAATTATTTTTCCCCTGGAAGCCTTATCTCTTTGATATGTGTATGGAATCACGGCAGAGAGGAAGTCTGGCTGACAGAAGATGAAGGAGTTAGTTATTGTTAAAACAAAACAATCGCAGTATCAGCAAATTAGCGCATGGGTAGCCATGGCAAACAGCCGTCGATTTTGTGCGACAGTGAAGGTCACAAGGGACAGACAAACCCAGGCAACGAGTTCAGCATGCATCACCAAATTCAAATATAAACTATGAAAGCACCAAAGCATTTTGTGCAAAGCTAAAGAGAAATACTTGCCAGTCGAAACTTACGTTCAATAAATGCCAACAAAATCACTTCTCGTGGATTATAAAATGCGTTCAGTGTTCTCTTAAATAGATGGCCTCTATTAATCCCTTATAGCCATACCTGTATATTCGTGATGAGGTGGTTACCGTTGGAAAACGCAACTTCAACGTTTTTAGTAAAATACTTGAGAAATAATTAGCAACAAATGGATTTTTGTTGTCACAGAGAATATGAAATTTTCAAAAATGATAAAAATACTTGGAAAATCAACTCCTGTCTTCCCCTCAAAAAACCAATTCCTCCTCATTCCTCAAATTTTAAAACATTTCATTAACAAACAGAAATAGTGGAACGCTACAATCACTCGTTTGCAAGTATTGAAGTAACACTAGGCGCTAAAATTAATTCTAAAAAGACTTAAGTTTTATATCAATCGCTAACTGGGGCAAATTCCTCAACAGCTAAGCTCTTTATCCATTCATAAAAATGATGAAAATACCTTTACAAGAGAATTATAGACTAATCTGTCTTTCTCCTGGGTCATGGTAAAGGCTGGAACGGAAACACCGTTTCCGGGGACTATATGCCGTAATGCAGCTTGCCTTGGCCGCAGCGCTTTTCTACATAATGGCAGTGTAAGGTAAAATGAAACAAAAAGGAAGATCCATCTCTCTTTTTTGTCGTTCCTGTTAAAAGCTTGAACGAGACTACCGGCCTGGGACATATGCCAGAATGGGACTTCCCTTGGCCTTCTCGCTTTTTTGCATAATGACAGTGCAAGATAAAATGAAATTTAAAAAAGGGAAATGTCCAAATTTCTTCATTAGTTATTTTTTCATTTATTTGATCATGCATTCATATACTTATCTAGGCTCTCTTTGTTCAATGGGCAATTATACTGGTCAGCAAATCATAAGTTGAGACTGATTTAATTTGGGCATTTGGAGTTGTTAACTTTGCGCATTCTGAGATGAAAATTTTTCCGTCAGTTGGTGAATTCTCAGATCTCGTCATATCTAAAGCAGAAAACGCCTGGCATGGTTGTGACAAATTATGATTGCTCACTGTGTAGAATTAGCCTCGCTTTTTAGCAAAGACTTAATACCTGAGCTAGAATTTATTAGGCGTAGCATTTGAAGCAGTGCTTGTTTGTGCATTTGTTACGGAATGTTGCAGAAGTATATGAGATTGGCAGACATGTATATATATTTGGAAACGACATTTATGAATTTTGATTTTCAAATAAATCCGTTCCAAAGGAAAATAAACCCAAACCCCCCCCAAAAAAAAAAAAAAAAAAAACAAACAAAAAAACCCCAAACAGACAAAGAACCAAAAAAAGCAGAAAAAAACAGAGACAAAGAACAAAAAAAGACAGACAAAGAACAAAAAAAAAACAAAAACAAACACACAAAAACAAAAAAAAACAAAAACAAAAACAAAAAACAAAAACAAAAACAAAAAACAACAAAAAAAAAAAAACAAAAAAAAAAAAACAAACAAACAAACAAACAAACAAACAAAAAACCCTACCACCTGCCATTGCCTACATCAGCATTGGGAATAATAATGGCACGTAGCTGGTGTAAGACCTGAAATACTTTTTGACATACATGAAACACAAAGGTGACAAGTCTAACGTCCAATCAACATTTTCCCTTAGTTTATTAATGATAAATTAGTACAGGATAATTAATCCAAGGGACAAACAACTCTCCAGGTGCACACTTTCATAAATATTAATAGTTATTTCCACAAAGTTTCATAGTTGAACCTCAAATACTTTTTGAGATACATGGGGCACAAATGTGACCTGTGTAACGTCCAATCAGCATTTTCCTTTAGTTAATTAATGACTAATTAACACATATTAATTAACCCAAGGGAGAAATAAAAGCCCAGGTGCACACCTTCATATTTTGATAGATTTTTTACAACAAAGTTGCAGGGTTGAAGCTCAAATAACTTTTGAGATACATACGACACAAATGTGACAAATCTAACGTCGAATCAACTTTTCCCCTAAGTAAATGAATGATTAATTAGGATTGTATGATCAACCAAAAAGACAAACAGAAACCCAGGTGCACGCCTTCATATATTGATAAATATCTCCACAAAGTTTCATGGCTGTACCTAAAATGCGAATGGACGAACAGTCACACGTCTCCTTTAAAACTGTAAAGGTTCATACACTATTCCACCTTACTGACACTTGTATAAACAGGTAAATAGTAATACAATTTTTAGCAGCATAAAGTTGACTAGAGGTGTTTTGAGGTAAAGTGTACTATTAGCTGGAAGCCACATCTTCTACTATACTGGATGCAGATTGAAAAGAAATAAATCCTGCAAAAAGTGAGTATGATCATGGTTTTGCGACTTAAGAAGGACTGGAGAAAATTCTCTAGGTGGGTTAAGTATACTTTACCCTGGGTACTTTCCCTGTTACCACTCTAAACACTTTGGGGACTACACTTTGTCATTTCAAACTCCATCTTGACACAGGTTGACTAATGTCTTTGAGTTAGTGTTGTATTGATGAAGTATTGGCCATATCTCTAGAAACATTTCAACAGAGTATTGTGTAGTGCTGTTTCTATAACATTTTCTTGTAGTTTTTGCAACAAAAATCTGAATGTATTGACAAAATCGCTAAAAAGTGTGGTGATTCTAGCATTACGTATCACTTGTCCGATATAAATTCCATGTGCTTGTTTCTCTGAGATGTTTCCTGTCAGATCAGGGTAGGCGATAATATCAAATTTGAACTGGTCTCTCTTGTCAAACATTTTTGTTACATAGTAATTGTTCTTTATTTCTATATCCAAATCAAGGAAAGTAGCTTTTGTATCAATTTCATTATGCAGATTTAATATTATTTCTTTGGGATATATGCTTTTCCAATTTCCCTTTATTTCATTTCCATTGTTTAAAGCACATCGGTTATCTATAAATTGTCTGGTGAGAGAATATGATCTTCTTGCAGCTGTAAAGTTGACGCTCGACCGGACAAGGGCAAATCAATATGCCCCCCCCCCCCCCGTGGGGGCATAAAAACATTACAATATAGTCGGGGGTAAGTCAAATTGGTCTTATATAACCTGCATGATACAAATTTAGTAATTATGTTTTGTTTGACAGGTATTCTTCTTTCAAAATGAAGTTCTGCATTTATGAGCAATACATCACCAATTTGACTAATTCATCATTTGCTACGTTCATACCTATAAGCTGAATATTCAGCCTAGACAAGGAGCCGCAACTAAGAGAGACATGTACAGGAATAGGCACCGAAAATATTGCCTGAGTAGTTATCCGCTGAAGACTCTCGAATTTATTTGGGCTAATACAGCCTTTGTCAAAATTCTACAGACGAACATGAGCAACATGGACAACAGTACTTCCATATGCAAATAGGTAAGACAGTGACAAGTTAGCTTATGGAGAGTAAAGAGTTCTGACTGCGGAATAGGTTAATGACTACTACAAAGTGGTTCTGGACAAAAAGACAAATACAATATACAAATGCTCCTATTTGTCAAAATAAGTAGGGGCACAGTAATTGCCTGATGTGCCCGTGGCTGGTACAACAATTAAGTGGCATCGCTCTTTGAATAATTGAAATAGATAATCTCTGAAGAGCACTGTTCAAATATAGGACGGAAATGAATTTATATACACATTTTTGTAACTCAGCTGACTGACTAGTCAGGCTGAGCTATTAGCAGGCCCAGTCGTCCATAGTCCGTCCGCCCATTCTTCGTCCATCCATCGTGCGTCCGTCCATTTACAATTACATTTTCGACTCCTCCAAAAACGTCAGCCAGATTCATTTCTAATTTGGTGGCAATGTACCTCAGATGGATCTCTACAAAGTTTGTTTAAATTGTCACGCTCCAGTAGTTTCTGTATTTTTATGACTTTTTTTTGGGGGGGGGGGGCAAATATTCTCAGGAGGAACCGCTCACCCAACAGTTTGGATGTCACACAGGAACTCTGTCAAGGACTCCCTTTTCTTAATTAGTTTACCAGGTGGCGCTGCAATGTTTTCTAATTTTTAAAGATTTTTTTGTGTGTTTTCGCTATTTTCGACTTTTCCTTAAAGAAGCATCGCTCAGATTGAGTTGAAGCTTGTTGGATATGTTTCTTGTCGAAGGGTCAAACAGAGTTCAGTAGGTGACACTGCTGTACATTCCCAATTTTTAAAGTTTTTTTTTTTTAAATTCGGGAACTTAGTGGTAAATGTACTTTTCCTATTGATTACTATGTAAATCAATAGGCATTCTAATGCTAATTCACATTTTGAACTTCTCAATAACCGTCAACTAGACTGACTTCAATCTTGTGGGCAATGTACCTTGAGTGGGTTTCTACAAAGTTGGTTCAAGTGGTCATGCTACACTGATTTTTTTTCTTCATTTTTGGCAAATCTTAAAAAATCATCTTTTCCAAAACCACCCACCCAATTGCTTTGATATCACACAGGAACACTTTTAGAGACCGTTTGTTCTTAATTTGTTCACCAGTTTGTGCTGCGATGTTTTTTCATTTTTTTATTATTTGTGTGTGTGTATGTAGGGTTGTTTTTTGTGCTTTTTGGGACGTCTACGCCAGAAACGTCACTTAGATTAAGCTAAACCTTGGTGGATATATTTGTTGTGAAATGGTCAAACAAAGCTGTTCACCAGGTGGCACTGCTAAGGATTCCTGATTTTCAACGATGTTTTACAAATTCGGTTACTTATTAGTAAATGCACCTTTCCTATTGATTACTACATAAGTCGATGGGCATGCTAATGTTAATTCACATTTTCATATTCTTCTCTACAACCGTAATCCAGATTGATTTCAAAGAGGGTGGCATTGTACCTTCGGTGGGGCTTTACTTACTTTGTTCAAATGGCCATGCTTTAGTGATTTTTAATTTTTTATGAATTTTTCGTTCATTTATTTGGGGCAAATCGTAGCAAATTTTCTCTAAAACCGCTAAGCCAATTGCTTTGATAACACACAGGAACACTCCTCGGGACTCCTAGTTCTTAATTTGTTCACCAATTTTTAGCTCAACTGAGTTGGTAGGCCTTGTCAAATTGTGCTTACCTTCAAAATTATAATTTTGCAGGTACAATGTGAAACAAGAACCACCAGTAATACCTGCGCATGTGCTCCAGTCTCATTTGAGATTTATGCTTTTTCATATATAGTCGTTCCACTCTTGAGATATGATTCCATTTATTATGTCCAATGTTCTGGCTTTTTCAAGGTTCTTGCCTTTCTTTATCATTGGACCCCCTGCTTTATGCAACCACCGTTTTTCCTTTCCTGAGATGATCTATTAAGGGATGCACAACTGTATACCGAGAGTAGCAGCGCCCAACTGCATAATTGTGATTAACATTATGGCAATAAGGAACAATTCAAGTAGCATGATTGGCTTGTAACAAACAACACAATAGTTGCCACCAAATTATGAATTCTGCAGTTTTGCATCATGATCACACCACTGATGTTACAATGTCACATCAAGAGTGGGGACACGATTGGATAATAGAGTATACCCTCTTAGCACGGATATCTCATTGGACAACTGAGACTCCACATCACCGTTTTTTTCTTCACCTACAAAGAATTATATGTGCGATTAAACAGAGGAACTATTTTCACAATAACGTGACTCTACATCATTTTAGTCCCCTTCAGTTAAATAAATAAATAAATAAACAATGATAAAACAATATCTTTTCATTCCTTCATGTCCATAAACTTATTGATTCAATTATTTCAATGTATTACTCCTTATTAAACACCGCACACAGAGACCTATTGAGTTTACATATTGGTGAAACTTTTATTCGAACCATAACAACATAGAAAAATAAGATGCATGTCTATTTTGCCATACATGGGTGCATGCCATACCACGTGCTATGGTTTTTAAGCAGTTTCACCTAGATAGCTTTTCCATGCATAATGTATACTGTATGTTTCAGGTTTTTGCAGCCAATGTAGCTCCCATTTGAACTTCTATTCAGTATTATTATCATACATCAGGGGGATTCTGCACTCGAGATTCCTTAGCTCGGGGTGGAATTTTTTTGTCTCCCACTGAGAAATTGCTATCACCCTGCACGTCCCGCTAGATAACACTGTAATTCTGATTGACCAAATTATTATTTGGAAATTTTGTTGTTTTAATGATTTATTATTTTTCGGTGTAACAACGCCAACGACATCCTTGGTTTTGGGGGTCAGAAAGAATTGTGAACCTACGGGATGGAGTGTCAACCCTAAGCTTCACGTCGGGTTGACAGTCCATCTTTCAAGTTCACAATTCTTCCTGCCCCCCCCCCCCCCCCCCGCGCAAAAGGCTTCATTTGTTTACTTTACCTTCATGTGTTCGTGGTTTTAATATTGATTTAATTATCCAGCATACATCACGTTCGATGTATATCTAGCCTGTTTATGATACAGTACGCGTCATCCTTGCCTATAGTAGAGACAAGCTAGGTAAGTTTTATGTGGTAGACTCAACGTGGGAAGGCAAAACGGAAGACTTGGTTGGAAGACACAGTGTAACGGTCCATTATTACATGAATACAGAGAGCTGAAAGGGTTAACCATCTGGCTAACTCTTACTGTTGTCCTCTACAATAATGGCATGACTGCTAGACAAATTTAAAAATAAATAGAGATTCTCATATATGAATTGATGTTATATAAGACACACGCGCGAACACAAACAAATACTTTAAATATTCAATAGAAACGCGTAATTATAAGTGATGATCACGCATAAATTATTTCATGAATGAATACATATGCTTTAGGGCATAGTGATATACTACATGCATCTCTAATAATTTCACCCAAAAGCCGCATAATATATATGACAACACATAACCTTATTCTTTTCCACATATCAAAGCAACACATAATTAATTAGCTACGCTACCAGCATTCAATCTTTCGTGTAACTGGAATCACATGTGCCACATTCAAGTATAACAGGGTCATCTGGCGAGAATGAGTGCTTATATAGACCAGGATAACTGGATTTTGGTATACTGGACTGATCTCATATTTCGTGGCATACACAATTTGACCATATAATTAAATATACAGGAACCAGCACTTTATTAATTTACTCGCTACTTCAATAAACCAAATCATTCGTGGGGTTTTGGGAAATATTTACAATTTAATTATATGGGAACGCTCAAAATCATTACACCATTTTATGTGAGACTTTTAACATAAGAGGAATTCTCAGGAATATTTTGGGAATAATTCCAGGGAATAACTCACACACGGCAGAAAACAACAGAGCAACATACAATACGTTAGAAATATATACTCACAGCAACATTTAGTGCAACACCAAAGACGGACTCCCACAAGAGAAAAACTACAAGTGCAGTAATGTCTCCTTATCCTGCGAAACGTAAATGTTGCTCTATAATCACACCAAGCAGACCAGGGCAAACAGAATTCGGCAAAGGAAAGGGCGTTCATATGCGTGTATACTCCTTCGTGAATGCATACACAGAAAAAAACACGATAACTATAGTATCAACCAATACATACCCGCATGGGTAGTCAGATGTGAGCTTGCAGTGATCCAAAGGCCCAGAATGACCGGTTGGGCGTCTTTATGTAAGCACCGAAAGGGTAACAGAGACAAACAGAACATCACGAGCGACGGAATATACAGACTACCAAAAACGAATTGAACCAAAAGAGACCACAAGATGCAAAAAATCTCAAATGCTTCATGTGGTATTGGGACAGCATTTTGACACGGTTAGCCACTTTGAGCCATCTGGTTGGTTCTTGGCTCAAAATAGCCACCATTCAGCACACCAGATTGGGGTGGAACTATGCTGCTTGGGCTAAATTGACCTAGAATCCCACCATGTGATTAACTGCGCCATGGGAAACCTACAGTTTGAAAATCACGACTTTTGTTCGGAACGAGCGGGACTCGAACTTGCAACCTTTCGCACCAGTCGCCTAGCTGAAATGGAAAACGCACATATCCACTCGACCAAATCCCCACTCTCAAAAAGAATGGTTCAATGGAGGTAGTTATGTGCAAGTGCCATATCAACACGGTTATGCAGAACAAGTACTGAGTCGGCATTTGTTTTTAGAATCGCGGAATTAAATCCAACAACACTAAGGAAATGCCGCAAATATATGTTTTATGTTCGGAACGAGCGGGACTCGAACCTGCAACCTTTGGCACCATAAATGTAAACAGGTGTTTTAATATGGGGAATATCTCCAGCTTCACACACACACACACACACACACACACACACACACACACACACACACACACACACACACACACATTTATTTATGATGGACAAATTGCCTATTGCACAATGCTATTTATTATTATTATTATTATTATTATTATTATTATTATTATTATTATTATTATTATTATTATCATTATCATTATCATTATCATTATCATTATCATTATCATTATCATTATCATTATCATTATCATTATTATTATTATTATTATTAGTGACCATGCATTTAAAAAAAACAACAACTTAAAATGGAAAAGGTCTTAAATGTCCACTTTACTGCTATGTCACGTGTTACATCAGTGTTAAATCTTAAATTTTGTGGTTTGGTCTGTCGACAAGAGCCTGCAGAGAAGGCTGATTTGTTTTTTTTACCATTATGTCCATAGATGGAAGTAATTATCATACACGTGTATTTAGTGCATGCTCATACAGACATTGCAGAGACAATGGTAGGGGAATCACGGTTTCAATTTGTTTTGTTTCACAACATGTTGCCTGACTTGCTTTCAATTCACAAGTACAAAACTGTAGATTCTCTACACCAGTGTCAGAGTAACAAACACCACGAAAAAAGACATGAAATGCATAATCCTGAACATTATTGGTTGGACGGAATGTTTGAAGCAACCCTATTGGTTATTCCCTGGTTGACTCCTTTAAATCGGCCTATGGCTGTCTTCCTGTCGGCTTGGCGAGGAAGACGAGGTATGCTGAAAGTTTGTTTGTGTTTTAATGCCGCCGCCTAATGGCCATTCTCACAGATCAGTGATACTCACTGTGTACATGATAGTGTTAAGTAATGAAGCATTGCTTCGCCTGTTATGGATTTGGAGTTGCAAATCAACTCTACAATGATAATTAAAATGATATTAAATGCATGGTAATTTGTTTAAGAATAAGCCTTTTCTAAGTGTAAATCTTTTTACCTGATTTTGATTCTGTTTCTATATGATATGTTTACAATAGTTTTATTTAACGCTTTCATAATCAATGGAAGTAATAATATTGTCAAATTGCATTCTCCACTTATCTGAATCAATCAACCACTGCAAGCTTGCTGACACCTTTACTGAGCCTCCATTAGGCTTGCATTATTGGTTACACTCAAGTCATTTTGGGCGTGGATATCTGTATAGCAAACCAACACCAGATTGCCATAAAGTCTCGTGGTGTATAACTTGGCTGGGACTGTGCCCGGTTTATTCAGTTTGTATAACTTGGCTGGGACTGTGCACGGTTTATTCAGTTTGTATAACTTGGCTGGGACTGTGCACGGTTTATTCAGTTTTTATAACTTGGCTGGGACTGTGCATGGTTTATTCAGTTTGTATAACTTGGCTGGGACTGTGCACGGTTTATTCAGTTTTTATAACTTGGCTGGGACTGTGCACGGTTTATTCAGTATGTTATGTTTGAGTGACCTTTGGATTCTTGCCAAGTTTGGTGCGAATTGTACAGATTCTTATTTTCCAAAACTGATGACGCAACCTTTTATAAATCACACAGACACACTTCTGGGTATACAGAATTTTAAATTTGTTGCCAGGCAGCAATGCCGTATTATCGTAGGCTCTACTAAAATGATATATTTTGCAACTCACGCCACTGCCCATTCTCAGGTCTACCAATCATGACTATTTTAGAAACATTTACAACATATTCAACTAATTCGCCTCTTTGTTGCACTGGTTCCTATTTTTGGCCTTATATCTGTTTCTTCTTTGTAACCACCCATCGTGTATTTGATTGTTAGTTGAGTACATGTCATGGTCTTCTAGCTGTTCGTTATTCTACTATATAATGGGCTGGTCTTGCACCTGCAAACTCCGGCACCATGCACATAGCCGAAAATCGAAAACGCACGTATCCGCGTCACGAAATCTCCATTTTGAAAAGAATGGATCAAGGTAGGTGTTATATTGTGGATTGAAGACACACAGTTTTCACTTTAATCACATCATTGTATACAGTTTGACACATACACACTATTGAAATGCCCTTACACAGTTGGACAAAAGATCATAGATTTATTATAATAATAATGTAGTGCCCAGAACCACTTCCTAGTAGTCATTACATAATATAATAGTAATAAGAACATACATTATGTATTTAGATTAACATATATATTTGTACTGGACCATGACATGGCTCCCCACGTTAGGAGTATATTGAAAAGAGTAAGCTTACTACATACAGCAGAAGCATCTCAGTAGTTTACATATATTAGTTTGGTTGGCTTGTAAATGTAGTACTGAGTTCAGTTATCAGATATAGCTGTTTGTCCTGCCATGTGCGAACCAGGAGCCGTCTTATCCGGTATCTGATGTGTTTCTATGCTATATGAGCTCAAGTACGAAAGGTTATTTTTACAAAATAAAAAGAGCAAACGTTGTAACTTTGTTCCGTCTACTTCTATTTATATGTCCCCTTGCCAAGAGTGTTTAGTTTCATTCAGTTATTTCATTACTCTATTTATGTCATTTTAATTGATTTTATCTTTCTGTTTATTTACTTTATTTTGTTTTTATTACATTTACATTCAATCTTACTTAAAGCATTACAAGCACAGGAGTATTATCAAACCATTATACATGTATACTGTCCACATTCCAACAAGCCACTCCCACCTGAGTTTCCGGAATTCAACACTTGAACAGGCTGGGCAAATACGTTCCTGGTCGTTTTTTGTTATTTATATGTACTAAATTCCTAAATTTCGTGGAATCGAGCAGAAAAAATTAAGGGGAAAATAAGAATATACGCAAATAGGGTCGCTTTTTGTGTGTTATTGCATAATGACGTAGGTGATTGAAGCTGGCTCGGGGCGAGGCTCACTGGCGTGCGCCACGCCCACAATGCCAGCTTTTCCCACCCGCGTCATTGTGTTATAACACACACAATTTTGCGACCCTCATTTCTTAATTGTATTTTTTCGGTGGAAGGAAAGTATGAACATTTTCGACATGTGGCCCTAGCATACCAGTTAAATGCCTCCCAACGACAAATGCAAAACATATATACAATTTTGGCGTTCCAATCAAATGGTAAGGGTGATTAACTGTACCACTAAATCTTATGAAAACAACCAGCTGGTCATCATTTTAATCAAGTAACAGAGTTGCAGGTGGGATGGATTAAAGCTGCAGTTGCTTTGCTTACAAACAGCAAGACTATGACAGTCCCGTGCTCAGCTAACCTTACATGCAAAGACTGAAGTGGTTCTGTGAAAGTCAGATTGACACTGTCCATTATCACAACAGTTGCTTTGCTCAGAAACAAAAGCGACAAGAAAACCAAACAATCAGTTCAGAAAGCACGTCCGCACGTTTTTGAGCTATGTGTCTATACGATTTTAAAGTTATGTTAGGGAACTACTGCAGAGCATCCTTCATGTATATTGCAACCTGCCATTGTTGCAGCAAAGTCGATAGACTGGAGGCGGCTTTTGACTGGTACCCTTGCAGGTGGCTTCAAAAATAGTTTGCTTGCTTAAAAAAACAGCCGGATCTATTTGTGGGTAAAGCCTCGCCAAATCCCTTTTTTGTTTACGTAAGTTGGTTTGAAATTTCATACATACATACATACATACATACATACATACATACATACATACATACACACATACACACATACATACATACATACATACATACACAAATACATACATGCAAACACAGACACACACATATACATACATACATACATACATACATGTATAGGCATTCACTCAAAAGAAGGCAGCAGAGACCATATGAGTTAAAACATGCCTTAATCACCTCTGTGTCAGTAGCGGTTGGTTGGCTAAAGTTCATGCATAACCCGCAACCACACACAGATATATATATATATATATACAAATTTGATCTGAATTTCAATGGCACATAGATGTAAGTTGCACTGAAACACTATACAGAATCAATCCTCACAAAATCACTTTGATGGCTAAGTATTGATATTTTGAGCATAATTCAACAAGTTAAATAAAAAGAAAGTAAAATAAATAGAAAACAGTAAAGCGTACAGTATCTTCAGGTATATAGCTAGTCCCTGGCCAATGAAAGCCGGAAAACACAATGTGTGACTGGTATTTGAATTAGGGATACAGGGCACAAAACCCGCTCATCTTATTATCAACAACGCCCATTTCTATACGCTGGTATTCAGCAGGCCCATAATATTCCTTGAACTACTGGTTCAAAATCTGTGGTTTGGTTGCTGTTGGGTTTGCCTATCTTCCGATCATGTTTTTCTTTCGGCATAATACATCAATGTTTGTTCCTGGACATGCAGCCTGGTTCCCTTTGAAGTGAAACCAAAAACCTATGTTGCAGGCCATTTTTTTTTCTTGGGGAGACAATATGCACTTTAGTGTAGGGACTCTATTATTTTGTCTTTATAATTTTGCATGTATGTATGTATGCATGTATGTCTTTACTAAAAACAGAATATGTCCACGTTTGCAGGATTTGTAAATAAATATTCTGGAAGTGTTCAATAGTTGATATGGCAAGCACCAGCGTAACAGGTGTTGGCTAACCTTAGATTCATTCGTTCATTGTATGCAACAACATGTTGTACCAAAGTGAAAAATGCAATTGATGGTGATGATTTTGAGATGCAAAGACGGATGCGTGCTCATTACAAGTTGCCCTAGCTATTGGCACTCCAAAATAAGATCTTATTGGGCTACGCTGCGCTGAGCTCAACTTCAGCTGTAGCTTCAGCTATATCATGACCTTTGCTGACTGTACAGCTGACTTGAGTTGAAGCAAACCTTCATCGCATAGTATATGGGTATGACGGGCTCGCTTACTTAACTCAGTAAGATTGTTTTACTTGAAAAAGCATTTTAGATTCGGTACATTTTGGTGCTCAAGGAACATGTGTAGAACCATGGGCAAACGCGGAGGGTCCAAACAGAAAAACATAAAGCGTTTTATTCCTCACTTATGGGAGTTTTTGAGCTTCAAAAATTGTATCAAAGTAAGGTGGAGTTTTACCTCTGAGGTGTATAGTTTTTTGGATATATCAGAGTGAAAAAATTCATGATTTGTGACCCAAATGCTCCACATGATTGAAGTTTACGCCTAACATATCTACACGAAACGTTTCAAGACGCACTATCAGAACAGAAGGACATAATAGCACTTATCTAAATATGTGCCCTTGACGTACAGTTTTGTTTCAGAACATAAATTATAGTCCAGATTATTCTTTATATGACGATTCCTGGTCCAGTTCATCAAAGTATTTATTATTTAGAGAGGTGCAAGACATTAATATGTCACCATCACTAAGGTATTTGACCCAGTAACCTTGTTTTCTAGCAAGATACATCCATGGGTGCTGATTATGTTTGTTAAGCTAATGATACTTCAAAAAGATTGTTGCTTGAAGATACATTGCCGTTTTCTGATCCACTTGCACGTAATTGTACAGAATAATCACCATAGAATAATATATATCAGTGATATGAAATCAGAGCCTAGAAGCAGTAGTCTGTGTTTGTGAAACACCTTAAAAGAAATGTGAGATAAAACTATTCAGTTGTGTTCGCAGGATTAGCAACTAAGAAAAGACAACAAGGGAATAAAACACACACTTAACATCAGAGTAGACTCTTCAGTATTGGCATTGAGGAATTAGGTGCAACTATTCTCCCCTGTCTAAAATGTGCAATTTCAAAGATAAAAGTATTTCATTCATGTCTCCCAATTTATTACAAGCCTTGTAATTTTAAATTTTGTTTTCTGCATCATTATGACGAAATGCCTTCTAACATGCAAGCGAACATTTGGTTATTATGCTCAGTCACAAGGGTTTCATATTAATTTTGTTCATATCATATTTGTGGCTGACAGTAAAGGAAAATATTACCCATATTAATAAACTTAAACCCAACAATGGCAACAGAGACTTTAGAGTTACCCAAACGTCAACATTCATCTTCCAATACTAATGAGAAGAAACAAGTTTCACTCCTGACGTGATACCGGAGGTCAACTTTGAAAGGTAAGTAGTGACATAACTGCGTGTAAAAGAACATCTTGGAAGGCGTACCTGATGTATGCGTAACGCATAGACCTCCTACCCAGGCATCTGTAAATCACATTTATCACATACACACACACACACATATATATATATATATATATATATATATATATATATATATATATATATATATATATATATATATATATAATGATAATAATTTATTTGCGAAATAACAATAATAATAATAATAATAATAATAATAATAATAATAATAATAATAATAATAATAATAATAATAATAATAATAATAATAATTTATTTGGGAAAACTACCCCTTTACATCGGGGCACCGTGAACCGGGGCACTTCACGGTGCGTCCAAATGCACATATGACATAAGATAATAGATAAAATACACATCGAATCATCTAAAAACTATATACAATTGTGGCTATGTACATAACCTGATGGATCCCGCAGATTTCTGCACACACACCATGATGCAGACGAATATCGTTTATATGCTCTGTCAAAAATCTCGATAGCATCAGCAGGAAGCAGACATGTTAAACCCATAAACAGACATGTTTTGAAGAATAAAAAAGAGGCACTGAACTGCATCCAAGCTTGTTGATGCTTGGAGTTGAGAAGGTTTGACTCCTGATCATAGAAACACTTAACTCTTAAATCGTTATAAATAGGACATGTGAATAAAAAATGTGGCAGATCTTCTTACCATCAAGACATAAAGTACAAGTGTCATCTTCAGAAAGACCCCATCTCTTTAAGTCTGTCTGCAAGCCTACACAACTTGTTCTGGCCTTAAATTTCAACCTGGAGCTTTCAAACTGGTCTATATTAAATAAGTATTTTTCTTTGGTAGAGGGTGTCTTAATTTGCTTGTATGAGGATAAAGTACACATAGAGCTAATTTCATCATGAAATTCCTGGTCAAAAAGGCTAAGGCGAAGTCTATAATACACTAGAGGTAAATCTATAATATTTTTCTCTGTGACAAAGTCAAGACCCACTTCTGTTAAAATCCTATACATTTTCTTAACGTAGGGCCAAGTAGATTTCTTATGCTCGGCAAAATTATTTTCAATTTCGGTAAATACCTTTTTACATAAACGGGTAGGTTCTAAATGGTACTTCAGACGCTGAAAATATTTTACTCTTTGCTTGTCCAAATATATGTTAACCAGTAGCCAGCCAAACTCCCCTAGGGTGGCTGTAATAGAAGGATTAGCTTGTACACACAGGATAGCCTTTGCTGTCGCGTTTTGCATTGATCTGAGAGTTGACACACTTTCTTTCGTATCATTCAGCCACACTGCGCACCCGTGTGAGAGTCCCGGCGATATTACATGTTTCCAAAGGCAATCGCCAAAATTCACTCTGTTGACATTTCCATGAGAAGTAAGTATGCTACATAAGTTACCTTTCAACCGTACCATTTTAGGTTTTAAACAAGTTTTAATATGCCCGATATCAGAAAGAGATTGGCAAAATAATATACCCAAATATTTATAATTTGTAAACTCCTGGATGGGAACATTACCCAGCGTCCAGATTTTTGTATGTTCAGTGCGTTTTCCAATCACCATTACCTTAGATTTCATCCCATTAAACTTAAGTCCCCATTTCAATGCAAACCGATCAGCAATCTCCAACATCAACTGCAGTTCTTCGGAACTAGCCATTAGAACAGCATCGTCAGCGTAGAGCAGTGCTGGAATTTTCTCATGATTAAATATAAGACCCATATCTTTTTTCAAGCAGACTAGCGATCAGATGTTGCATTACTAAAGAAAACAGCGTCGGGGACATAATACAGCCCTGCTTAACACCATTTACTGTCTGGAACCAGTCACTCTCGAAAGGCCCAAAAATCACTTTGTTTTCTACTCTACTATACAAACCTTTTATAAGCCTCCAGGCTTTACCCTGTACCCTGCTGTTCCAAAGGGAGTAGAATTATTGATCTATGTTAACTGTATCAAAGGCCTTTTTAATATCCAAGAATGCAAGCCAGGATTTTCTTTCCTGTCCTTCCTCAAACTGCATATGCCCTTTAGAGCAAAGTACTGATCCTCTAACCTACGGCCTTTTCGATTAGCACCATGATATTCACCAAGTAGTTTTTGATCCTCAAAAAATGACATTAACTGTTTTTCCATGACTGATACAAACACTTTATAGACGTTGAAAGTTACAGTAATGCCACGATAGTTGTTTAAACTTTCAGGTTTACCTTCCTTCAGTAAAGGTTTGATCATGCCTCTAAAACAATCATCTTGGTATACCTCGAGAACTTTACATAAATTAAAAATTTTAACTAAAGATTTGACTAAAACGGACCCACCATTCTTTAAAAATTCATTAGGTATGCGGTCTATACCACAAGATTCACCATTCTTGAGCTGGCTGATGGACTCCTCAACTAGAAATTCCGTTATAATGATGTCACAAAGTCCGTCCGCATCGCCTGTAAGATTTTGCAAGTTGTTGACCTTTGCGTGTACCTGTTTATCTGTGCACGCATCAGACTGTTTACCTTCCAAACTACGCCAGTAGTCACTTAGGACCTTCTTAATTTCCTTAGGATCGTCAATTATGTGATTGCTGACATTCGGATCACAAATGCGCATAGGATAACTATTGTTACCATTTAGGCGGCGTAACACACGCCAATATGCACGCGAATTTTTCGCACCCTTCTGTGAAGTAGAACTTAAAACTTTGACTTTGTGATCTGTCTTAACACGTCTTATTTTCTCATGCACTAGACTCTTAAACCGGAGGTATTTATTCCATAGATCATGCAAAACTTCAGGTTCACATGTGTCGCTTTTTGCCCAGTACCTGTATAACCTGTTGGCCATTCTGCGGTTCCTTATCAATGGCCGCACTTCTTTGTTCCATACGTAACCCTTATGTCCACTTGACTCTTTGACACCAACTCTTCTCTCGGCGATTTCTAATACAATATTTTTCCATTCATTCCATGCTTTGTTAATGCAATGTTATGATTTAATAATAAAGTTACCTAGGTGGAATGAGATATCTCTTTTAAATTGACTCCAACCATGTACACTTTCTATTTTCCACCTGTAGGACTTAGGCTGTTGGTCTGGTAATGATTCATACGTACCATACATGGCCAGGTTATTTTCAATCTTAAAAGAATTGTGGTCACTGCCTATATCATAAACACCCATTTCATCAATCAATACACTTTCCAGACAAACATACATCACTTCGGTGACCAATACGTACTCAATGGTAGACTTGGAATCGCCTCTCTGCCATGTATATTAACCACTACATAAAGGCGAGCTATTTAGTACCTTCAGATCCGTAGCTTCCAACATTGCTTGCAGTAGATCACTATTGGTACTTACACGTCCTTGTGGTCTAAAATCAGGTAAACTACCGTTAAAATCCCCTAATAAACACAATCCATACCTAAGTTCTTAAAATAACTTACATTTTCTGTCAATTCATTTATTAGGTTCGAACTTTCCTCCTTTTGTGAATTATCATTAGGAAAATATGTTAAACCTATCATTAGGTACTTGGAGGCAATGTTAATCTTCACCCATAGTCTTTCAAAATCATCTGCCTTTGAATTCAAAATGTTATCATCCATAACCTGTATTTCTTTTCTTAAGAGAAACCCTAAACCACCTCCATATTTTTTGATGTGGTTCTGTGATCTGGCTTTACCGATCCATTTATAGTCATTGTGTATATTGTTAAGAGTCAGGTCGTGCTCATCTAAGTGACAGGTCTCGACCATATCATAGACAGAGAAATTTTCTTTGTCCAAAAGATCACTGACTTCAGTACGTTTGGCGGCGCCTAAGTTTTGTACATTGCAATAAGCCATACAGAAATTTTCTTTTGAGGTTTCTTATTCTTACGTTTATCTGCTCCCCCATTGTGATGTCGCCGTAGTCTGCGAGTCAGGTTAGTATTGGCCTTCCCGGCACTTACTTCTTGGCCACACCCCTAACGTTCAAACTATTGCTGTGCATCTTCATGCCAGCAGTGTTTAAGTTTATGTGCCAGCTTACCACAGCGATGGCAACAGATCTTTGTCTCATGTCTGCAGCTATTGGAGACGTGATTTGTTTCTCCACAGCGATTGCATTTAGTTTGACTTCTCCTCCCTGCTACTGGCTGTCGTTCTTTAGGATTTGGGGCCCGCTGTACTGATCTATTGTCATTGTGGTTCCGCCTGTCTGCCCCACGTGTCCTCCCACCGTTCGGGCGGTTTTGTGACCCGTTAACTGGCATGTGATTACTGTTAGCCTCTTTGCGTTGCACGGGCACACTTGTGTGAATGACTAGATCGCGCAGACCCGTGTTTTCAATGAGTTTCCTGATCCATATGTAGACAGATGTAGCCCATCAGGGTGCAGAGCACCTTCATTGATTGTGTTATCAGCCAGGCGAAATTTTTTGTCATTGTTTATGAATTTGTGTCTCATCTCTTTACACATTGCTTCGAGTTCAATGTTGACAACCTCAATACGTTCCTGGGCTTCAATATCATCCAATCTGGGACAGATACTGGATATTTGCACTCTAGATGATATATTACGGGCACTTTGGGCCAAGAGTCTGAACTGACACATAATGTTGTCAACATCTATATTGTCTCCACGGTCATTTGTACCCACATGCACTAGCACGCAATCACACTTGTTCTTCTCTTGTGTAAGTGCTTTGTGAACAGTTTCTATTGTGGCTCCACCTATACATTTCACTGTTGTTTTACTGTCGTTACTAGCAATATCTCGGAGGATAGAGTCTCCTATGACAAGAAAGTCATTGGACATGGCATTGCCAGTCGACTGCTCCTTCAAGTTACCTAGGGGGGCCTTCAACTCTTTGTTTTCCTGGTGTACCTGGTTACACTGCTCCGTTTTTGCCGCCAATTGTTTCACTAGGTCCACATTAACCTTCTGGAAACTATTCAATTTTTCTTTCATGGCTCTCAATTCCTCGTAGATCATGGCAATTATCTCGGGGCCAGATGTACATACAAAGCAGTTCCAGAGTTGCGCAACCTTGCCTTCAACTTCGCCAACACATGTATAATGGAACCATTGTAAGCAAGTTGTACATTGTAGCATGGCGGCAGCATATTGCCGGTTGTGTTCATAGTTTTCCAGACAATACACTGGGTCACTGTGTTTTGCACGTTTCTCATTATTTTTGCAAGAAAGTTTATATATATATATATATATATATATATATATATATATATATATATATATATATATATATATATATATATATATATATATAGACCACACACTAGAAATAAGTTGTGGCCCAAAAATTCTGATATGCGTACTTGATTTATCTACCTTATTGTGTTTATATCCTTTCTTGTTCAATGGCAACTAAAATAGGCAACTGTGGTTTTTTTAACCGGTCCTCTCAACCATTGAAACATTCTTCATTCACTTCACTTTAATGTTTAAAGGACTATAGAGAAAATACTAAGTTTGGTATCATCAGCATATTCTCAAATTCGTAGGATGCAATTTGCATATATATATATATATATATATATATATATATATATATATATATATATATATATATATATATATATATATATGTACATATATACATATATGTGTATATATACATAAATACATATGAATATATATATATATATATATATATATATATATATATATATATATATATATATATATATATATATATATATATATATACATATATATATATTGTTTGGTCAGGAACGTGCCTAGTATCATATGTAAATCCGTGTTTAAGAGTGACATTTCGTGTCTTTGCCTGCTTGTATACACAGTCTACCATTATTTTTCCCAAATTGAGTTGGAAAGGTATTTGATTTTAATGAGTAGATGTAAATGAAAAACTAAACGTCAGCACTGCTTGAGGTTTTTGTCGGTACAAAAACATCCTTGGTAGAGTGAGTCACAAACCGCTTATGGCGAGTAATTTACACGACCACAAATGATCTAGAACTGACCATAATTACTTGTAAATGACTATTTGCGTTTATTCCATAATATGCCATGGACAAAGTATGTTTCATGTTGATGGTTCCATGGAACTAGAGAGAACATTTTATACAACAATTTGTGCCAAATGATGTTGCTAATGTCATGTTCCTGCAGGCATGCACTAACATTTAAACAGAAATAATGTAAGTATTTGTTCAATCCATGTGTCACAAGTGCTAAAAGTAATGACGTCATAAAGGTGATTTTCTTCTCACAAAAAAAATGCCTGCAAATGATCCTTCTATTCTTTTCCCCTGGCCTTTACGATGGGAAAATGTTTATTTCCTTATAGCTTTTTCCACAGTGTTTACACAATGGCTGTTTGAAATGGCTTTGGTAGTTTATTCCATTCCTGTAGGGACGTGTGTAAAGCTGTAGACATATCACAGCTTTGCATCGGTATACCAGCCCTTCATTTGCATCTGGACTCAATCCCCTGTTTTCAAACGGCTTTGGAAAACTAGTTACCCCAAGTGGAAATGTGTATATAGCAATTTTCAGAAATGAAAGCTGTTTTGACTAGAAGAGCTTCATAATGGCTAGCGCAGCTGTCCTTACACAGCACAAATCGTTTCTCAGAAAATATTTTAATCTTAAAAAGGTGCAAACAATTTTAAGCGAACAGAATATTTCATTTTAAACCTTTCCAGTAACAAACCGTTATAATTATAGCCAATTGTCTATACGAATATTTGACAATGAAGGCTGTTCGTTCCTTTGCATGTTCATAATAGAGGCATTTTTCAGCAGTAGAATACATGTCGTTAAAGTCTACCAGTCTTGACACATAATTATCTCAAATGTCCTAGCTGTATATGGTATTAAATGGCGGTGTTCAAAATAACCTGCCTGCCTATGCTATGGCCCCAGAGCTTCCATGATTTCACTGCTGGTGCTCAAGCGCTCCCATATGGTGGAATGCAGTGCAATCCAAGGGCTGGTAAGGAGCAATTTCTTCCTTTTCTTGATTCAGCTTTTTATCCAGGCTCATTGCATGCACTAATACAAAAAAAAAAAAAAAAAGGTAGAACTTTCAGTTTGCTATTTACGTCACATATCATAGCATTCAAAGGTGAGTGTGGGGCATCAGATGTCTAGCTGGGGTCACTCACATTGGGAAAATATTACATGTATTTATTTTTGCTACAGTGATAATTGGTTCGATCCTTCGTCATGGAACAGAGGTCATAAATGGTTTATCATGCAATATTTCATATTGCGTCCACAAACGCACACGCTTACAAACAGAATGTGAAACCTAAAAGTTTGAAAAAAGCATGGACCAGACGAACAGAGAGCTACAGCATGTACCATATTTAATTAATTCAACGTTTTCACCATGCATTTTTTTCTTGTGGTTTCTACTGTATATATACGTCCGGACTATGCATGCTGATTGATGTTGTTTCTTTGCACTTACTGGGTAGAAAACAGATAAAATGAATACTGATATGTTCAAAAGAAGGAAACAGTGTAGTATTGTATGTGTTGGAAACATTGTAGGCTTTGTTAAACAAATGCATATATATATATATATATATATATATATATATATATATATATATATATATATATATATATATATATATATACATATATATATACATATATATATACATATATATATATATATATTATAAGCATTTGTTTATGCATATAAAGCAAAGGCGTTTTCATGCCTTTAGATGCTTAATGAGTTTATGGTGAGTTCAGAAAAAAACCCACGAGGTTGGCTATTCTGACACCGCTTCATTAACTGTGACCGCGTCCCTTTTCATCAGTAGCTCATAACATGGTTAAATGCAAATGCAAACTAGTTTTAAATTTCGCCGACGCAGAGCATTCAAGTTGGCACAAAATGAATTACTGATTAGTAAGGTTAGTGCTAAATGAATGATGACCAGACCATGAGAACGGGGCTCTGCCCCTTGTTTAATCATCACCAGCCAGCCAGGCCGTACTTGGCAACCGTGCTATGGAGTGGTTGTCGGTATGGACGTTGATAGCTACAGACGCACTCTTGCGAATGAACTCTTTGAGACATTCTATTTGACAAAACAAATTTCCAAACATTAGGTAAAGCTACCCACCTATTATGACGTTCTGTGTCAAACAACCAAGGTCTTTCATCACGCTTATTTTACAGCTCAAGGGTGTAGCCTCGACAACCCCCAAGGACAACTCTGTACCTGGAAGCAACACTGGGTGTGCCATTAGTGTCCTTTTGCCTCATTCTCTTACAGAATAAATGTGTGCCTTATGTTGAACCTTATCAAAGCCTGTAATGGACATCTGTGTAATTGTTGGAATGAGTGGAAACGCTACTCAGGCATTATTTTATGTATTGCAGCTTATATGATAGCATGCATGGTCATATTATAGCATGCATGGTCATATTATAGCATGGATGGTCATATTATTGCATGCATGGTCATATTTGCTAACCCCACGTTTAATTCTGTTTGCACATTGAACATATGACTTTTGGCAAAAGAAATCCCTCTGTGCGACTACTGTTTGATGAAAAACCAATTGAACATGTTGATAAATGTGAACATCTGGGTAACCTTATTGGTCTCAATTCTGGTTCCGATGGCATGAAAAATGCCATTAAGCGGTTTCAAACAGAAGTGAACATGCTCATGGTACATTTTTCAAAAGCGTTTGCAGATATAAGGTACAAACTTTTTAAAACATTCTGTATGTCATTGTACGGATGTCAACTCTGGGATCTATCAGGTAAGGAGGTCCAGTCGTTTTATACAGCTTGGCATAAGGCCGTTAGATACATATGGCGAATCCCGCACAGGACACACAATCGTCTGCTTCCTCTGATTTGTGGTGATCATACAGTCGAAACACAGATACACAGACGGTTTATAAAATTCATTTCAAAGGTGGTGAACAGTAACAATATAATTGTAAAAACATGCGGTAATCTGGTGATTAATGGCAGCCAATCATGTGCGTCTTAATCTTTAACGTTTATTGCGTCAAAATATGGAATGGATAAGCACTCACTAGTGTCGTCATACTGGCGATCACTCTTCAGTTCTCGGGATAATGAGGACTTCAATCAGGATGATGAGCAATCTGCGGCGTTTATCCACGAACTTTGTGAAGCAAGAGACGGTAAGCTTAAAACCAATCTCTCACGAGCAGAATTGGATGAAATTATTCACTTCGTATGCACATTGTAACGTTTGTCACCCAAAACGAGTCCATGTGGATAGGGTCATCTTGACCAGTGAACTGTATGAAAGACTTATTTTTTATTCCTCTTAATTCATATATATACGTTGTATACTTTTTTGCCATTTTTTTTATATATTGTACCTCTTGTGTACGAATAAAAGATATATATATATTAATATATCTAACAAGTAAAGCTAGGGTATAGAGAATGGTTGCCAATTTAAATATGCCATTCCGTATAACACGGTGCACGTCTTTAATTTCAATATATGTGTACATATCATTCATATCTGGAACTTCAATACAAAAAGGCCTACTTGCAATGATCGTGTGCCTTTTCGCTAGGCCGTGACATACATGCACATTGTTTACACCTCCCCTTATTCTGAGAAAGTAGAATACATCAGAACAGAATGGAAACACATCTAAACTATTATGTTTGTGGAGCCACGGTAGAAAATCGTGTGTCAGAGTGCAACGGAATATATTCATGTGAAATACAATTGCATTATGCTTGGAACATGTCGAAACATGGATCGTGGTTGAACATCTGTTCTTCTTTAAGGTAGCACATCTTTCTTAAAATGTGCAAAGCAACTCCTTAGTGAGTGTGTTAGGGTTCCCCGGTATCTATCTTGTGTCATACCACTGTATGTTTTGTTTCTGATTGGTACAGGCATGTATTTATCTTTTATGTTAAAGCAAAATGTGAAGTTATTATTCAAGTGACACTTTTGTGAAAGGGTTGCATTTAAAATTCATGACAAGATTACTCCACACATATGAAGGATACAAGCTTGAAAATGCGTACGAAAGCCACACGTTTGATTTTTTTTACTTTGCACATTAAACTATACCGTAGCAAGTCAAGTGCCTTGCTTTTCGTGAAGCAGGAACTTTTTGTGTTTTGTATCCCAAAGTGTTTAGGCCAAATCTGACAATTTCTCTGTTTTTGGACCTAAAAATGATAAAACAATTGGAATATGAGCAAACTGAATAATGGAAAAGACTGCCTAAATTACATTCTTGACTTTACACTTTTCCATAGTTTGTTAGAATTGATCAAAGAGCTCTTGAGCAAAACTTTCCGAGAAGTAAACATTTTTTTCTATAAATTGATTTTGAAAAAGGTGCAGATATCATTCTAAGGTCAGATACGCCTTATCAGTGGCCCGGCAGAAACCAGTTGTATTTAATCAATTATATGTTTGTCCCACTATCACCAGCATACTTTTCGCAAATAACGTTCCGTAGAATTTCTTTCTATCGAATTAACATCATGATGCTAAATAGCATGGGCAACATTAAGAATCCGGTCTCTAAACATTTATGGACCTTTCTGAAGCATTGGACACCATCAACTACAAAATACTACTAACTAAACTAGGTTACTGTGGTCTAGCATAACATTAAGCCTCTCAATTTCATTGGCGATAGAGGCACCAATGAATGCTGAACATCTGAATTTGACATGGACAGAATCATGGGCATAATGTTGTGACCTATGACCTCTAGTTTTCCCAGGACTCTGTTGTGGTATTCACATCTGTTAATGACCCAACAAAGTTGTCACTTGTATACAGTTTTTCAAGTATATGCAACGTTTACTTCAACTTGAATAATACTTCGGACGAAGCAAAACTACATGCTGGTCAGGGATATCGCTGGTGTGACTACAATATGCATAGTTATTTATCCGGGGACGGGTTTGTGTAATGTGCATTTCAATATGCTTATTAGACACTTTTCGGAGGGGTATCAAACGTAAATGAAACTGAAACATTATTAATTTGAGTTCCACCTTTCACCGATCCCCATGTTTAAAAACAAATTTCAAGTGAGTAGTGAATCCTTGGGCACAAGTTCTCATTGAGCGTGGTAGTCTTAAAAATGGTATGGAGATTGTGTTTTTACTCTGTAAACAAGAAAGAAACCTATCCAAGAAGAAGTGGCCATTTGATGTATTTGATCCACAAAATATTTAATTCTAGAACAGTTTGTGTTACAATTGCTAACATCGCAAACATGTTTACTTTATGTTGTGAAGCTTAATGGATGTATTTTAAGATTAATACCAGCGTTGCTTTACCAAAGAAAATATGGATGTAGGCTCAACCTAGTAGGAGCAACGGAGAAATCTTTTTTTTTTTCATTCCAAAAGCCATAATCCATATGCAAAAAGCCACGCCCAGATAGCTACGTCACACAGGGACTGGCATTCTGAAACTTCTATCATGCACAGTTCTTACCAGGCTTACCGGAAGTTTCAAATTCCGTGGAGGAAAAAAATAGCGATAATCAGAGAAAATTGTGACCTCGGATGAACCAAAATTCTCTCAATTGATGTTAAATCTGGGAAAACTAGATATACCAAATACAGCGAATGAGAGAACTAAACGTGAATCAATGATCCATGTGAATGGGTTCCTGAACACTGTGCTGGGGAGCTACTGAAGGTCGATAATGATGATAATTTGGGTGGGACCACGCTTTTCAAGTTATAAAGACTATAGGTTTGGATTGATGAATTACATTACTTTAAAAAAATAATCATGTGTTAATTATAGAGCTCACTCCGCTCGCTAATAAAGGCCATTTCAAACAATACATAGAAAAAATAATAATAACAGTGTGTGTGTCAGAGGCGAGATATTTTAGCCATTTTGGGCAATAACAGTATCACTGGGGTTTATTCATGTGACCATAAACAAAGGACACTTACAAAACGTTTACGTGTAAACAATATTCTTGAGATATGACGCTGTTACGCTGTTAGAACAGACTGCTGTAGTTTTTCTGTATCACTTGCTGATGTAGAATTGTGTAATGTAAAAACCTCTCTCTATTTACACTAGAAATTGACCACAAAGAGAATACGGCTCAGTATAGCCTCTGTGAATGCGTGATCAGGGCTCTTGTGGCAGTTTCCATGGTCAAAGCACTGTTGTTGGTGGCATTTTTGTGCTCAACTCACAATTACTTCAATTTTATTTCAGTTTCCTAAATATCAGTCTACCTAGTCCGCTAAATGTAGTACATGAATCCACAAAGTAAAGATCCATTTCATATATTGGATTCATTTCTTCTGGCTGAATATTTTTTACAGTCAAGTCACTCTTTCATTCATGACATATCGGCACACTTTAGCCAGTGCTCGGTCTTAGTCTGTTAATTGTTTTACATGTATATGCTCCTCCTAAAGTAGGGCCAATGGGGAGAGGGATACATAATTTGTAACTTGTGGATGGGTTTTATCACCGATGTCACAGTTTAAAGCTTTCCCCTTGAATTGAGACTGACTCGACAGCTTTCCTGGACGTGGGTCGGGCTCTTTCCACGCCAAGGAGAGCCGTTGGCATGCGACATATTATTTTCTGATAGATCTCCCACACAATTCTCATGAAAATTGTTGTTCATTACTGTTGAACTTAGTCAACAGAGAATGAAGGAGACAACCAGCCGAATTTTGCCTCTTTCAGGGGGAAGGGGTTGAACGTGTTGTTTGATGAGTTTACTCATTCCACCCTAATGACGCTTTTTCTTGCTAATATCAAAATGTTGTCTGCTACCTGTATTTCACTAATTTAGGAATTGTTTGTCAAAATTTTGAATGATACTTGCATGGAAGATCATTCTAAATTATATGCCCATGGTCAACAACTTTCCTTGGTGCGGTCTGTACCAAACGCGCGCCTAAGAAAGCTGTCGACTCGGTCCTGTATCCGGGGGTGGAATATTTTAAAGCTTACTCCATTTGTGTGTTTTGGTATTTGTTCAGAATGTGTAATCTATTAAAACCACATGGATGAACTCAAGGACGTGATGCAGCTAAAGCACTCGGGCCTAGAATAATTTCAGGACAAATAAATGTATTTTGACGATGCATTATGCGTTTAAAAGCAGTTTGGATGACCTCAGATCTGAATGGATTTCGAACATGTGTACTCTAGCAACAACGTACGTGGTTGAAATAATATCATGCATAATATGCAACCCTTTTTTATTCAAACATAATTTTGACATTATATTTAACATAAAAGTGAGCCATTTGTCTCATACCATATGCTTCTTCTGGTTGATATCTGAGATAACATGTTATTTAGGAAAAAAGCCTAACGTACTTCAGATATGACATTTCATGTACCTAGTGGCTCATCCCGATTGTTAATTATTTTTCAACATACTCTCCTGTAACCTAAGTGCAATCTAAAAGGGGTAAAACGTACCAGTAATATAACAAGTTTTGCAAGCTTTCCATTAGAAACAAAGGGTTCTAGATATTGTTATTTTTCTCTGAAGATTAATTTTGAAATGCCATAACTTATCACTCTCAGGTGTAACTTCAACACCCAGAAGAAGCGCAGATTTGTCTGCCTGTAATTCAAATTTTTAGCAGTGGTGGTGTTTGAATTTTTAATGGTTCCGATAGTTTATACTACTGTTTGATTCAAATTGACTTTTAAGCCCAACAATTTTTCATATTGTGTCATAATCTCCAAAACATTGTTCAAATTATGTTCATTGACCAGTAAGGTGACGAAAGTGTCATCAACATACCGCCAAATTTTGCATTCATTACCTTCCACAACAAGTCCGAATACATTTTTTGTGTTCTTTAATGGCAATCGCGAGAACTTCAGCACATAAAATGAACAACCAAAGAGAGTGAGGACACTCTAAGCGAACGCCTCGTGTTGGGGTAAAATGAGTCCGATGTCCAACCATAAATTATAAGTAACACAGCTATTTATGTCTGTAAAAAGGACCTCAACCCACTGTTGGATAGAGGGACCACAAACATAAAAAAAAAAAATCTTAACATTTTTGGGTAAATTTCCATTTTAAACAACCAAATGCTTTTTCGAAGTCAATCAGCACCAGGAGGGCCGGGATATTTTTTTTAATTAATAAAGTCCATCAAATTTAGTATTTCAAAAATTCTCCGCTATGTATCTATTTTCTAAAAAGCCTATTTGATTTTCATTAATTATTCTTGTGTGGACCTGTTTCAAACGAAAAGTAATGTTTAAAAGGGTAATAGGCTTCCAATTTTTCAGTTCCATGGGATCTTTGTCTTTTTTGGTTTGCAGTGTAATTATTCCATGCCCATGGGTTGTAGATAATAACCCTCTTCAATAAGGTGTATTCGATGAATTTAATATAGACCTTTGGCATTTGTCTAAAAAAACTTTATAGTATTATAGTGGAGAGCAGTTTCTCTTAAATAGTGTGACTTCGGGCACAACTGCCATTCAAAGAGTGAACAACATTGTCGTGAAATAGCTGAATATTTTCCTTATGCTTTTAACAAAATATATCGCCACACTAACTAACTTCCTAGGGATTCTATACGCTTCCACGTTTTCCAAAAAAGGCACATCTTACAAGACACAGTATGTTGAGAAGAGGCAGGTTGCCACAAAGTTTTTTGCCATAGTATCTGAGGTCACTAAATGTGTCAACGTTAAGACTAATACAAGTCTGACAGCGGAGTGGTGAGACAGGTTGTCACCACGAATCAAGGACACATCTTCTAATACGTGATGATAAAAAAAAGTCAATAAAATATCTAATCCTTAAAGTGCTATATATATATATATATATATATATATATATATATACTGGTTAAAAGATTCAAATTCCTCATGAAGAAACATTTTACTCAAATATCAGCAAACCTATTGTAAAGCAAAAAAAATAGTCTTAGTCAGCAGCTGTCTTCTGGGCACTTTGCGCGCATTGCGCACAAAGTGTTTGAAGGAAAGCTCTTGATTCAGTCTTAAATCAGCACTTCAGGGGTTAATAGTCCCAAAATACTTTGCCCACATTCATAATTTCAAACCGAACAAACTGGACAAAATGAAATACAGTTAAAAGGCAGAAATTTAAAAATTAATTAAATATTAACATTCAGCTTTCAAACCAGTGTAAACAAATAAATATCACTCCTGATTTCATACAGGCAGTCACCCATAAAAAGGCAACTGGTGGTTTAAAACTGGTCCTCTCATGCTTTGAAATGTTCTTCATTAACTATGATTTTTTTTTTAAACATATAAGCCTCAGCACTTGAAATCCAAAATTTATAACTTTTGCCAAAGATCAAAGGAGACATGGTAGGCCTGCTACTTTCTGGTGTTCCTGACTTGTCAGTCAGCTGATCTGACAGCAAAAGAAGGATGTCGGCTTATATCGTTTTGTGACATTCACGAGTCTGGAAGGTTGTCCTATTCCCGTTGAACGTACTCTCATAAGTCAAGTCTACCAAACACTTCTCATGCGACAATAACCTACCCAGGTTATTGCACAAGCGAAATGAGCTCAAGTACAAGTGTTAAGTGACCCCTGCCGGGAAAAGTCTGTCAGACATTACATGATTAATGTCCAGTATACAAGGAATGGAAGAGACATCATCCAAAATGGCGCTAAATTCTCTCAAGTCCAGGCATTGATGGTTGAGCCACAAGACCTGGGCGTTTTCCTTTCACTTTAAAATAACCTAGTTCAATTATGATGCCGCAAAAATGTTTAGACTGAAAGGCAGCAGGAAATGTGGTACCAGGAATGGCATGGCGACAGAGAATACCACAACTGCAGTACCAAGTTGTTTTCCCTTTACTTGCTCTATTGCACACATTTATGTATGTCTCTTATTACCTTTCTAGTTGCACATTTATAACCCAAACCTCACCCAGAAGAAACGATGTTGCTTAGAAATATTGAATATGAACGCTCCCATCGTTAAGCTGGTCATTAGTATATAATTATACAATTGAACCATGTACTCAGCCCGAATCGGATCAGAAATACCAAATCATTGGAGATCGGCATACTTCGTTCGCACAACCTGCTTCAACCAATACCTGAATTACGAAATCATAGTAGCTGCTTCTACCACCAGGATTGCACAACGCGATTCCGAGGCTTTTTACGGGAATTAGGACACCTGCTGGAACGGCCATAACGCACAATGGCAAAGCAAACATGTTTGAGAGCTGATGCAAGAAAATTGTGGCTATTTCTGCAATTATCGACAAAGTATAAACTTGAAAATTCCTTTGTACCATTGTAAAGTGCCAGGTGGTAATGCCGACACAAGGAAATTTAGCAACACGGAAAAGTACCCATGGGTAGATGGGGTTCCATTTCATAGTTTTCCCAACAATAATCCCAGACAACAAAGACAGAGTGGATCAATACGTTAAGCCGGCCAAAAGCCGGGGAGCTGAGTAAATTTAACCGAATTTGCTCCAGGCCTCCAATTGGAGATAGAGGACGAACAGAACAATCTCCCGTTCCAAGCTTGTCCCGTGCAATTATTGGAAAATACCGTCAGGTCATTGACTGTACTGCAGTATTTCATGACCTTTTTGTTAGAAGTTGGAATAAACAAAACCAAACTCTGTTCCGGTACAATAATTGGAAAATACCGCCAGTGCAACAGACAAGAAATCGGCGGCAGCAGACCAGAGTTCTAGGGACTGGTTAGCGTGACCTATATGGGCAACAAAACCTAAGCGTAAGCAGGTTATCAGTCGTGTGCGCGGACATTACACTTCGTGCCGAGAAAGTTTGAACTGCGTCCCGTAAGTTTGGTATTGTGTACTGATACGAGAAATCAGATTAAGCTAGCGGAGGGGGATGAGCCTTCGTGCAACGGTCCTGCGACTATCCTACTGCACAGATGAACTATGATTCATATCTTCCTCAAAAACATACATTTTATTCATTGCACAGACATCTAGATTTATTAGAAACAAGTTTCATGTCGATACAATAGTTTTTAAGGATTTTACAAGCCAGTTTACATGAGGGTCTCAGGTGGCACATTTTGTCGGCATTTCGGAAATGAATATTGATGGAAAAGTGTATAAGATATGTAAAACTAAAGTATATAGTACGGGAGCCAGGGACCCTATTTATCGGGTGGATGTGGCCACCTATGGGGAATGGATGAATTTTGTACCAAATTAAGATCACATTCCAGGCTTTTATTTTCTAGAAATTACACTCTTCTAAACATGTAGCTTCATATCTGCCCAGCTTACCAAAGTATGAGTGTCAAATAGTCCACAGAATGTTAAAAATTGTAATTTTGAGCCTACAAATGTATCCCTGTATGTTAATGTCGCTTTTCGTTATTTATAGTGTGTCGTTATCACTACATTTATGCACATTGTAAATTTGGCATTTTTTCTTCACTGTACAATATAAAACATGAGAATTAAGAAAAAAAATTATGTCGGTTTCATGGGTAAAATACTACCCCTACTCCCTATTTAAAAAAAATTTCCTCTCCATTTTTGCAACTTTTACCAAGTTTTACTTTGATGAAACATTGCTGTAGAGTGACTAAACCTGCCAAACTTAAAGACTTTTCACACCAATGATGTTGAAAAGATATGTTGATTATAGTAGCGGTTATTCCCATACTTTAATTGCTGCATTAAGCTATCTACAACTTTCTTTGAAAGGTGTGTTTCATAGAGAACACAAGAGAAGAGTATGTTGTATTTACGGCTGATGAAAATATATTCCTATGATACTGTCAACATTTTCTTTTTTGATCAGGTTTTGTTCAATCGTAGAATCTTTATTTAATGACATTTTTACAAATTTCATCTCTATTTAAAGTGAAATATAAAATTGTGTTCACAATCTCGCTCTTTAAATGATAAAGATTAAACCCTACCCCTTATTTGATTACTCCAATCATTGATTTCTCATGTTGTTTAGTTTACAAAAATCATACCACAGACTGTTATAGTGTATAGAAAAGAATAAGTAAAGTTTTCCCAACTTTAATCACATGGTACAATCACTACAGATAATCTTTTTTTTCAAGTAGGGACCTTGTCCTACGCACCAAAGAATCATGCTTTATGAGGTGTTTGATAGAAAAAGCTTAAAAATTGACAAAATACATATTTTCGGCATTCCAACGTGTTTTAGGACATATACAACGTGGTGCATCTTTTTTGACGGGTATCTTTGACACAATGAGTGCTCTGCTTGTAGTTTTTACATATATCTCAATTATTAACGATCACATGCTACAAATGAGTACATATTCTGGATGTTGCACAGATAAACACTTACCCTACCCCTTCGCATGCATCCCATGAAGGAGGGGCTGCAAACAGTGTTTATTCTCATTGTCTGCTGTGGCTGCACATGTTATTTTTTTAATATTTCTGTCCCCTCTTGATCTATTGCCTCCTGATTTTGTACAGATAATCTATGGGTCTGTGAATTTTTTTCCATATAACAGTGTATAACCTTGATGTCAAAGGTCAAGGTCAAATCCTTGTTACATTTTTTTCCGCAAAATTTCTTTTGACATGTTGGCTCATACATGTCCCTTCTTGATGGTGCATCATAGGGACAAGGTTACTTTTAAACGTGAACAGGAAATTAACTATGGACCTTCAATTTGTATGGTTTGTTTTCAACCTGAGCGACTTGAAAGGTCAAACTGCATATATATACCTGTTGATTACTATGCAAGTCAATGGGATTGCAATGCTTATTCACATTTTCCACTTCTCCAAAAAAAAAAAAAAAATGGCCAGATTACTCCAAACATGGTGGGGATATATGCTCCAATCATTTTGGTATTTTATTTATTTATTTATTCATTCATTCATTCATTCATTCATTCATTCATTCATTCATTCATTCATTTAATTAATTTTTTCAAAAAAGTGTTTGGGAATTTTTGTATTTCTACTGATTACCATGTAAGACAATGGAGTCTACACTGGTAGTTCACATTTTGACTGCTTCAAAACCGTAAGCCAGATTTACTTGAAAATTTTGGTACATATACTCCTTAGCTTTGGGGAATATTTTATATGTTATTGTGATGACCTTCAAGTCATAGAACAAGGTAACAATGCCTTACAAAATGAAAGTGTTTCCCTGCAGCATCTCCAAATAGATATGAATGTAGCGCATCAAATGTTGTCATCATTTACCCAGGGGAGACGTCCTTAAAATTGCTAAGAGGTGACCTTGAGGTCAGAGGTCAAGCTCAAACATTCGACAGTAGAATGGTGGACCTTTTAGAGAGGTGGACTCTGGTGAGAAGTGCCTGATCAGAGCGTGCTTTTTTTTAAGGACAAAAAGATCATTGTTTTTTAACAGTAGTTGCGCAATGCTACCTCTCCACCACCGTTTTCTGGACATCCGTGTCTGGGCCACAACACCCCAACACAATTGAGTTTGGACCTGATTCCCCCCCCCCCCCGCCCGTGCTTACTACTCTGGCACCAACTCAGGGTTTTGAGCAGGTCAAAGCTTTCATTCTGTGCCTAATGGGTGACCAAGCTCTGTTTGCTGAGCCTGCAGGAGGGCAGAGGGACCATTGGATGTGCTGTCAAGACTTGCACTTGCAAGCCATAGGTCCTTGATCCCATTCTCGCCATTTGTTGCTGAGCTTTATAACTAGCTGATAACCAGGATTCACAGTATTGCAAGGGCCTAAGAAGAGCGAGAAATGATCTAAGAATGGCAAGAATGCTGGTAAAGGCACTAAGTCAGGGAAACCTCATGGCTCCTTACTCTTGCCTTCCAAAGCGCACCATCTCAGGGTTGCCCACAGCCACCACTACAGATGTTTCTGAGTGCCCAGTTGCATTTCTGCCTTTTGCTTATAGTGGGAGTCTATCACAGATGATTTGTTTACCTTAAATACCCTTAGACAATGCTATTTGCTGCCTTTAAGTGAAGACAATCCTCTGCTAAGCTATGAATGAAAGTGATTCACACACCCCACAAAGAAGCCTAAAGAAACATTATTCTGGGGGTGGGTGGGTGGGTGGGTGGATGGGTGGGTAAATCTATGGAGCTAGAACACTGATCAACTACTCGGAGATAATGTGGAAAACATACAGTTTGTGGCAGTGGCCCTGTGGCCCCATGAGTAGCTTACATCTTTGGACCACAAGCGCAGATTCTTCCATGTGCCTATAGCAAAGACTTCCCAGAAATATCTGCGGCTCACATTTTCAGACCAGGTTTACCAGTTCAGGGCACCTCTGTTTGGCCTAGTCATGGCACCTCTGGAATTCACTCAGTTCAAGCAGGTGGTAGTCTCATACCTTCACCAGAACACAGCGGGCATTCATTTGTCTCTGGATGACTGGCCTGGCAGTGGCAAATCCTTATGGGCTCCTTGGACTCCTACATCATCATCCTTTGGAGCAGGCTCCGTGGGACAGATAGTTGAAGGACCAGTGCTACCAAGCCCAGGTGCTAGTACTCCCAGAGGACCACCAGCACCTGCTTCAGTGGAACATGTGGACGAATGTCATGTTGGGTCAGTTATTCACGCATTTTCAAGTGCAACTCACCATATACATGGATTCATCGTGGTCCACTTGGGGAACCCATGTGGGGGAGGGACAGATGGCATTGGGTTTTAGCTGGTGGATCCCATGTCCCACTACATAAATTGGTTGGAACTGGTGTTGATATGCTAAGTGCTTCTCCACTTCCAAGACATGTTCTCATCATATGCAGCAACAGGACCCTGATTGCCTACCTCAACCAGTAGGGCAGGATGTGCTCCCAAAAACTGATGGAGTTAGCTAGATGCAGCACTGAATGGTGCTCCAAACACAACCTCTGCATGTACGTGAGGCATGTCCCAGAACTAGAAAATGTTCTGCCTGGCCAACTTTGAAGACGTCGACTGGTAGGGACAGAGTGGTTGCTCCACCCACAGGTTGTTCAGGCCACATGGGCTAGATGGGGTACCCCACACATAGATCTGTTTGTTACAAGATCAAACACAAACCTTACTTGTCATCTGTGCTGGATCCCCAGGCCATAGCAGTGGATGCTGTAGCCATGCACTGAAGCAACCTTTGGGCTTATGTCCACCTCCACAGATCCTCCCAAAGGTCCTGCTGAAGGTTTGGTCCCATGACTACAATCTGATCTTAGTTGCCTCTTGATGCCCGAGGATGGACTGGTCCCTCGACCTTCTAGAATTGAACGTTAAGCCACCACTATGCCTATCAGCCTGGTCAAACTTCTGGTGCATATATGTATGAGTGTAATTCACAGGAACCCTCAAGTGCTCAACCTCCACGTTTGGTGGTTGTTGCTGAGCACATCTACAACAGTGGTTTCTTAGAATCTGTTACAGATAGAATTGCCAGAGGGGGATTTGGAGACTTTGGAGCGGAAGGTGTTTTCAGACTAGCGCACAGGTTGGAGAATACATCTGTGGTCTCTGAGTATCACTGACATCACAGACTTCTGTAGCAGTGAGAGGTCCTTAGTAAGAGCTCCAGAACTGTGGACAGGTTTCAGTCTGCTATCTCCTCAACTCTGGTGAATTTCCTAGACATTCGTAACAGGCGTGATCTTAATCTGTGGGTGCTATTAGCCATTTTCTGCACAGACAGACCGGCAAATGGGAAGGTCCTACCCCAGAGTGGACCTCCCGCTGGTCTTAGTCATGCTAAAGAGCTGGCCATGCGAATGGCAAAGGACCCCTGCAGGGTGGACTTCAAGTTCTGTGAGTGGAAAACTTGTTTCCTCTTAACACTTACTTTTGGGGCTGGAAAAAGCAACATTCATGCTCTGGTGACCGAATCCAATGGTCATATGAACATGAAATAGATGTAATTGTGGATTAAGCAGACCATCTTGAAATTGCTTTGGACATGCCTTTGGCCCTGAAGCAGGTCTCAGCTAGAGCTAATGAGGTGCAAGCCTTTAATGCCTCATGGCAAACCCTAAGGAAAGTCAAGTCACTGTTGCTGATAACCTCTGGGTTTGCCCTTGGTGATTGTCTATGACTTTTTTCCGAGCACTACTTGCCCAACTTGATTCTGCTGAAGGACATTTTTGTCGGCACAGAATAGTACAGAAAAACATAAATCCATATTCATTCCTGACTTGAGACAGGCAGTCACCCATAAAAGGCAACTGGTGGTTTTAAACCGGTCCTCTCAACCTTAGAAATATTCATTATTATCTGCAGATACTAGTTCTTTTCCAAAATGAATAGGCCTAACCACCCCAAACACAAATTTCATTACTTCTGCCAAAAAGAAAAAGAGACCTGTTAGGCCTATCACCTTTTAGTTCTCCCGACTTGTCAGTCAGCTAAGTTTACAGTAAAAGAGTAAAGTATGCCAACATCGTTTTTGTGATATTTATGAATCTGGAACATTATAATCACACTCTACCTCCACTATAACTATGAGTCGGATAACACAGCCCACAGCACAACATAGCCAATGAAGTAATTTTCAAATAGGACAGAAAAACATGATCCATATTCATTAATTCCAAACCCAACAATGACAACAAAGAGATTCCAGACTTGCCAAAAAATCAACATTTCTCTTCCAATACCAATGTGAAGAAACAAATGTCACTCCTCACGGCTCCCTGCATAGGTTCCGGATATTTGTCTGTTGGACTTCCCTTGTCCCCTCAGGGAAGGCACCATATTCCAGTTTATGGCATCCTCAGGGTTTAGAATCAGATGCAGTCCCTAGGTCGGCATACCTAGAGTAGGCTTAGACCTTGTCTAAGACTTGTGTGGAAAAGATGCCCCTAGGGTCTGCTAGGTTGAGAGTCTGTGGGCCAATTTCGACTGAACACTGTCTTAAGTAACCATATACATCCCCCCTCCATTTTCGCATGATTCAGTGGTCTTGCTAGATCACTAGGACCCAAAGAGTGGAAATAGACAGGGTCTCCCCAGACTGCTCTCAGGTTGGTCGCCAGCTTCCCCGGGGGGGGGGGGGGGGGGGGTCAATTGGCAGTCCCATGCTATTCCATGAGGAGGGTTTCTCGGCTTCAGCCAGGATTCTGCTGGTCCTGGCCTCACATCCACAAACCAAAGAGACACTGCCTCCTCACTAAGAATGATGGTCCACCACCCCCCCCCCCCCAGGCTTATGGTCCCAGTGGCTGATGGTCATCCTTGCATGTTTCGTTACTCCTTCCTACAACTGCGTTTGTATATTTGCAATCATGGTCAAGAAGTAATGTTACATAACTAATACACGAAAGTTTTAGAAATTTAAGTATTAGTGAGTATACTTGAAAAGTATAGATACATATCTTTTACATGGATTGCAAGTGGGCCAAAACTATATTAATCACTCTCCATGGGACAGATGTCAGCATATATTTTCATACCCAACTGTTAAATTTGTAAGTATACTTACCTCTTGACCACCACAACCCAACCTCCCCTCTTCCGCTCCACAGTTAACATCCACTGACCAATTACCAGGAAGGAAAAATAGGGGTGCATGCACTACGAAAGCCCCCCCCCCCCCACTCCATTTCCACAGAACAGAGTGTTAACCAGGACCACTTGAACTTTAGAACAATCAAGTCATAATGCTAATGTGTTGGACATTGTTGCCTATGGGTAGTTGAGAGGTGAGCAACTCACTAATACCAAAATTACTAGAAATTTCACTTATATCTTTATTCAAAAGAGGATTAGCAACTATACTCCATTGTATGTTTAATTCTGTGAAAAAAAAGCACTATACATTAAGCATTAGCAAAAGTCTTGTAAAAAGTTGATGGAAACATACAAAATATGATTGTTGAAAATTAGAGGGTAGGGGTACGAAAATGCTCTTTAACTGTACAATCGTAGTCAATGTTGCAATAAATTTGACATAAAATATAGTTATTGTGTATATTTGCAGCGGTTCAGCACAATCGAAACTAGATGGGTGGTTGAACAGAAAATGTGAAATACCTGGTGAAAACTAAAATTTGGGGTACTTCATCATGAAGCAAAAAACACTCCCAGATTAGGTTTATTATGATTAGATGGGTTCAATGAATTGTGTTTATGCTTTATAGTTATTACCTATACAATTTCATTCCATTACAAAATAACATTTTGCAATGTAGTCCATTGCTGAGCTAAAAAAGGTCACAAAATGCTGGAAAATAGCATAAACGGAGAAAAGGGGGGGGGGGGGTGATGGCCAAACAGTACCCACATTTAGATCAATACCCTAGAAATTTCATTCAGAATGATTTTCCATATTCCACAAAAACATTTTAAAAACATTATCAATTTATTGTTTATTAGTCCTATGCAAAACATCAGATGCAGTGTCATTTGGTTTGGTCTTGCAAATGAAACTAATATGCTACAAGTTCTTGGGGTTCCTTAGAGCTCTCTGGATGAATAGGTTCCAGAGAGATCCAAAGAAACCTGATGATTCCATCTCCAGAGGGTTAACCATCCAAGGAAACCAGGTGACTCAGTATCCAGAGGGTTAATCCTGTAAAAAAATACTGCTGATTAAGTCTCCAGAGGGTAAACCATGCAAGGGAACCGGGTGACTCAGTCTGTAGAGGGTTAACAGTGTGAGAAACCTGGTAACTCAGTACCTGGAGGGTAAACCATGTAAGCAACTGGTGACTCAGTTTCCAGAGGGTAAATCATGTAAGAAAACTGGTGAGTCCGTCTTCAGAGTGTCAACATTGCAAGGAAACCTGGTGACTCAGTCTGTAGGTCAACCATGTAAAGAACCCAGTGATAGTCTCCAGACTGTTAATTATGCAGAGAAACCCAGTGACTAAGTCTCTAGAGGATAAAGCATGCAACGAAACCAGGTGACTCAGTCTCCAGAGGGTTAATCATGCAAGAAACCTGGTATGCCAGTCTCCAGACAGTTATTCATGCAAGCAAACGTGATGACTCAGTGTGTAGAGGATTAACCATGTAAGGAATTTGGTGACTCAGTCTCTAGAGGGTTAATGATGCAAGGAAACCTGGTGCCTCAGTGTCTAAAAGGTTTGATGTGCAGGCAAACCAGGTGACCCAGTTTCTAGAGAGTTAACCATATAAGGAAACTGGTGACTAAATCTCCAGAGGGTTAACCATGCAGGCAAACCAATTGACTCAGTCTTTGGAGGGTTAAACATGGAAAGAACGTGGTGACTAAGTCTCTAGAGGGTTAACTATGAGAGAAAACCTGATGACAGCCTCTGGAGGGCTAATCATGCAAGGACATATGGTGACTCAGACTCTAGTGGGTTGATAGTGTAAGGAAACCTGGTGACTCAGTCTTTTGGGAGTTAAGCATGCAGGCAAACCAAGTGACTAAGTCTCTAGCGGGTAAGCCATGTAAGAAACCTTGTGACTCAGCCTCTAGAGGGTTTACCATGTAAGAAACCAGGTAACTCAGTATCTGGAGGGTTAACCATGTAAGCAACTGGTGACTCAGTTTCCAGAGGGTTGATCAGGTAAGAAAGCTGGTGAGTCCGTCTGTAGAGTGTCAACATTGCAAGGAAACCTGATGACTCAGTCTGTAGGTTAACCATGTAAAGAACCCAGTGATAGTCCCCAGAGGGTTAATAATGCAGAAAAACCCACTGACCAAGTCTCTAGAGGGTTAAGCATGCAACGAAACCAGGTTACTCCGCCTCAAGAGGGTTAACCATGAAAGAAACCTGGTATGCCAGTCTCCAAAGAGTTAACCATGCAAGGAAACGTGATGACTCAGTCTGTGGTGGGTTTACCATGTAAGGAACCTGGTGACTTGTTCTCGAGAGGGTTAATAATGCAAAGTAACCTGGTAACGTAGTATCTACTGGGTGAGATGTTCAGAAACCAGGTGATTCAGTCTGCAGAGGGTTAGTTATATAAGAACCCTGGTGACTCAGTTTCCACAGGGTTAACCCTGCAAGGGAACCTGGTGACTTAGTCTGTAGAGGGTTAAACATATAAGGAATCTGGTTACTCAGTCTCTAGAGGGTTAATCATGCAAGGAAACCTGGTGCCTCAGTGTCTAGAGGGTTAGATGTGCAGGCAACCCACGTGACTCAGTTTCTAGAGGGTTAACCATGTAAGGAGACTGGTGACTCAATCTCTAGAGGGTTAACCATGCAGGCAAACCAGCTGACTCAGTCTCCAGAGGGTTAATCATGCACGGAAACCACCTTACTTTCAAAGTTTATGTACAAATACATTGTTTAAATGTCACCCTTTCTCCACTATTTATTGACCACTATCAGGTTTAGCACCTCATGCTGAACAGGGCCAAATGTGATATTTTGGGATCGTGATATAAATTTTTTTTTCAATGCCTTCAGTTTTGAAGTTTAACTGAACTTTTTGTCACGAACCATAAAAGAGAACTTGTTAAACATAATTTGGTGTTTGACTAAATCATGAATTGTGAAAGACCATACTTGTAAAAATGACTTGGTGTTTGAATAAATCAGAAACATGAAAAGCTTGTGGATGAGTCAGATTTTGTATATGTGTGAAGCAAATGGATTAATTGTTGGAAGCGTTAAAATGTCAGGTTAGAAGTGACAAATCATCCTCATCAAGTCATTTCCTGTTGTGAGCCGGCAGCTTTATGGAAGCGTTTCTAACACCAACTCTATATGTACCTTCCTGCTTTGTCAGCAGCTTTATTCAAGTTTTTTTTTGTTTGTTCTTCTTTTTGTTTTTGTTTTGTTTTTTTTTTTTTCGTTTGTTTGTTTTTTTTTTTGGCAGACGTGGGGTAGGGTGTCCTGACACAAGCCAGCATCCTTTTGCTTGGTCAGTAGCTCAAACAAAGTATCCTTTTTAACTCTTTCCGTGTCACATTTTCGACAGATCCAATGGTCAAAGTGCACCTAGAAAAGCTGTTGCCCTGGACTTTTATATTTTGCCTAACTTTAGGCATATCGGTGCTTGAATCTAGCACCCTTATTATACTTCAGAGCAGTCCTTTTTTACTAGTTTGACTTAAGTCCCAGTTGGCAGTTAACACAAGCTATCCACGCATCTTCCTCCTTGGGTGGCAGCTCAGTAAAAGTGTGTTTCAAACACAGGCTATCTGTGCATCTTCCTGCTCTGTCGTCAAACTCAAAACCAAAATTTTTCTCGTCCTGGCCACTCTCGCTTCCTTCAATGCAGTCCGACCCATACTATATTTTCTGCTATAATAGTTGCATTTTGCACAGTTAAACTACTGAAAAATTTGGGTTGTGATTGTCTGCTAAGGCACACTGGAGGGGAGGCTCAAGGTCTTGAGGCCATCAATGGGTGACATGCAAAGCTTGGCTCTTTTGAGGAAGAAACAACTTGATGGTTGACGATGACTGCATTCCATATTGTTGATAACTTCATGGTTTCCTCTGTACACTACAACACATGCCATCAAAGCAACTTTAAATTGCTCACTGAACATGCCAATCAAAAGGAGAATGCATGTGTGTCGTGATTCAAAATGGTTGATGGAAAAGAAAATGAGAGTCTAAGTACATAACCCCCCCCCCACCATTCCAAATGAACATGCATAGAGCCTTAAGGAATCAGAATATGTTTTGTATTATCAAAATATGTAATGGAATCTGATTCGAATATGTATATTTGTTCAAGCTTTTTGAATAACTGCAATGTTTAAGGGTAGAGGGTAGAATATTTCAAATACGTATCAGATGCCCAATCCGCTTGACTCTGAATTAATTCTCCTGGAACTTGTGCCAAAATGTCAGTTGTAGCACTGCCTCTTGGAAACTATGTCCAAAAAATAAAATGTCATTTAAACCCAATTTGGAAACAAATTGAGGTAAAACGTTTACAAAAGAGCACTGAGTGACACATTTAAGTTTAGCATTAACACAAAGGGTGAAAGGTAGAGAATCTGTCCTAAATTTACCCAAATCTAAAAGTTTGCAATTAGTTTGTACTGGACAGAAAACTGAACAATATAATTAAACCAATGGAATAACAATTGTCCCCTATCCAAATTGATTGGCCTTCAACCATGTCAAAGACACCAATACGCCAGCATTGCCCAAAAATATGTCACCTCTACATCAATGTTGAGAAGAATTAAAATAAAAAAAACTCCTAGGCACAACATCTGATATAACAGCTATAAGAAAAAAGGCAAAAAGAAAAGCTGCCCAACAAGCTACATGTAGTGAATTAGAAAAATCCCAAACCGAATAAATTTGCAACAATAATTCAGGAATAAGGAGTTACAGGGTATGCTCTCAAAGGGCAATGTGGATTAAGCCTAGCAATTCCTTTTATAAGTAATTTATACTGAAAATTAGATAAAAAAAGAAAATCCTCATCCATGAGGAACTGTAAAACTTTGACAGTGATGGCATGATTCCTGATGGATGAAACACTTTGGAATGAAAGGGTTAAAAAATGGACAAATAAACAAATTGTTGTTAATGAAGCAGAAACAGCCACAAAACTAAAATAGATACTAATAATAAATATGCACGCCATAGTACATACAAAATTTTTATAGTACCTTCGGCAAAAGCATTATGTTGAGAAAAAGACATATCCCTCTGCGAGTGCTGAATCTGACCAGCTGCCAAATACGAAATACAATGGTCACCTCAATTACCATGAGCGTAAAAAATTCGAAATGATGAAAAGGTATAAGAGCTTCACACTCCATGCTGATTTCTGATCCTACCAAAAATCTGCATCCCAACGGGACCCCAAATCCTGCAACCTGTTCTGAAAAGAACCCCAGCATCTACTCCTCAACTCAAACTGATTAACAGCAGCAAAAAAGCCAATCTCCCTAGAACATTAAGCCATGAAAGGGTCTGTGGTCCTACTTCGATTGATAACTTGCACCAAGACTTTATTGTCACAAAAATGGCCATCTTACCAGTCAACCTGTTGCCCCACAATTATTTTAAAGCAACAATTACGGTTAATAATTCAAAAATGTTTATGTGCAGCTCCAAAGCCAGAATTCAAGATGGAAACTTACAATGAGAAACTGAAGTAGACATGTACCCACTTCAGGAAAGACAAACAAACATCCATTGCACAAACCTCATCTGGCGTGGATCATCATTCCTGAGCAGTGATAGAAATTCAATTGTAAGTAACGATTAACTTTCACCACCGAGTGACATCTTTAAAAAATTGCAATTGAAAAGAAGCTTGTCTACATAACACAGGATCAGAAAGTGAACGGCGATGATCCAACATTTGTGAAATAGAAATTCTCAGAGAGCATATACATCTGGCATCCAAGAGTATCCCTAGAAAACTATAGAAACAGATGGACTAACAGTCCTTTTTTTTTGAGATTCTTGTAAAACCACAGGTACCAATAAATGCTTTAAATCTAAAAAGCCTTGTTTTGCTGTGTTACTTTCTTCTTTTCCATCACAATTATCAATATGATTGATCATAAAAACATCAGACTGTAGTGTACCAACAGTTGCTCCTAAGCTCACCTCTTTGGAAATGAAGGAATCAACAAGCGCTGAGAAAGCTGCAGCATGGCAATAGTTTCTGTTGGTGGACTTTGGTGAATAATCAAAAATATAACCAACAGAAAATCTAAAAGCCAGCAAATCGGAAATGTCTGGATCTGAATGCTATGAACACTAAGTGCACTCTTTATACACCTACATTCAAAAAAAGACAAACTGGCGTGTGGCACCCTAAAATATTTGGCATTCCTGATTTGTACACCCGGCAATGAGCATCCACAATATTCGAGAACGTGAACAAAATACATGTAACAGGAGGCCAACAAATACTTGACTGCTCTTTATGTCTCTCATATAGAGAGGAATCTGTCTCGGTCAAAAAGATTTTGTCATGGAAAAATAGAGAATGGGAATCAGAAGATATATAACAATCAAGCTTGGTACACATTACTCCCATTTGATGTTTCGACTGAGAAGCTGCATTTACATTAGATACATTCTCTTTCTTTGAAACATAGTAATTGAGCTCCTGAGAGTCAAATTTTGCTGGCTGTCTTAAGGCAAATCAAAACGATGATCATTGACAGCATCCCCCCCCCCAAAAAAAAACAAACAAAACAAAAAACGAAACCCCCCCCCCAACGTTGTCTGACATATTGTCTTCAACCAAAGATATATTTGTCAACATGCTTTCATTGAAAATCTTCTCATAATTAAGTGTATCATAAGTGTGACTATATTCATTATCATAGTCCTTACTTCCAGTCATTGATTTAGACCTATGAATATCTCCAGCACAATTATCGTTATGAGAAGAAACAGCTTCTTCACTATTGAAACTGGCAACAACAAAACTAGAATACGCACAATTAAAACTCTTGGGAAAATATATTATTGATCAGCATGACTACTTACAGAAAAACCCCAATTTGACCAAACAAGACAAGAACCATTGATCTGTTCAATGAATCTGACATAATCAATATCTGTTGTGACTTCATTTTGTAGCAACAAATGACGTACACTACCAGGGTAGGGTGAAGAGAATGGAAGTCACGTGAGAATTGACTTGAAACAAACGAGTTGTAACGGCTAGCAACATTAATACAATTTTAAGCAAAGTCAGTGAAGCTCGATACCCCCCATACTGTTTGCTTGTCACGAATGTTTTTCAAACAAGATAAAAAACTAGTGATTCCCAAACCCTGGTTCATAACGAATGAATTCGAACTGAAAAGAACAAATCCTCATGAAGTTGGTTACAAGCAAAGTGCCTTAACAGAGAAAAAGAGAGGCTCTTTTATATAATGCAAATGAATTACGTCATACATGATTATATATTAAGTGTACACATGAGCTCTGCAGGTCTCACTGAAGATGACATTATGGAATGCCTGTGGAAATTGCGGAGCTATTAATGTTTCATTTTATGGGGTTTCACCTTCCAAGAAAATAATGTCAATAAACGAAGAAAATTCAGTCCAAATTGAACAGTTTCATTCCAAGCTATCCCCCAAAAGGGTGAAAGAAAAGGTAGCCGAGTGGGCCCAAAAATGCCAATGGTGTGAAATTTATGATGACGAGTGTGCTGTCTGGACCTATGAACCCTGTATATTGTGACGTGATATTTTGTCTGAAATTAAAACCAGGCTTGATCATATAATACAGGTTGATATTTCATTTCAAAAGGAGTCTGCTGACATGCACCAGAGAACTGCCATTCTCACTGAACAAAATATTGCACTGACCATTGAAACTTCCCGTCTCAGTTACCAGCTTATAATGTAATGGTGAACGCTTTAAATACTTAACATGGTAACAACAAAAGCTACAAAACTGGTGTACTGTTGATGGTATGAAAAACCCTCTAATAGTATGGCAATGTGTATATCTGGGAAACTTGTACTCCAAGCAAATGAAATGTCCTGAAAATGACTCAACAGCTACAAAGGCGCGAAAAGTGTGTCTAGTATTGGGGTGCTTAGAGGCAGGGTCATTGGCATGTTGGAGGCAGCGTGACATTGCCGGGAGAATGGGATGCTGTAGGTTAGTGGTACTGAGGTGATGGCGCCTTTTTAACTCATTCCACCCTGATAGAAGACCAGCTCTCCTTGGCATCCTCTGGGCGAAATGCGCCCAGAGCATGCCAAGGAAAGCTGTTGACCATGCGCATATAATTTGGAATGACCTTCCATGCAAGTTTCATCCAAAATTTTGAAAAACAATCCCTAAATTACTAAAATAAAATAAACAGATGACCTTTAGATATTAGCGGGAAAAAGAGTCATTGCGGTGGAATGAGTTAAGAAATAAGAAGATGCAGGGGAAAAGCTGGACCTGGGAGACCAAGACTTTCAGATGGGAGGGATGACCATTACTTGGTACAGCATGTGAAGAGACATAGTTTCCTTTCATTGAAAATGTTTCGTCAGCAGTGCTACCGGGGACATCCCGCTATTCTGAACTCCCAAATTTCCGAATACTCAATGTTCCGAATACCCTATGTTCCAAAATTCATTATGTGCCCACAATCCATATACGTTAATTATATAGACATATAAATGCACCGAAAAATGGTCCAGGTCTAGCTTCCTATTGCTTGTCACACGTTTCTTTTATGCCAAATACATACTGCAATCTAGTTAACTTAATGTAGCTCGAATGCGTCAGTATCAGCTATATCGCCTAGCTATCGATATTTTGTTCTTAAAACACAGGGAAACCAACAAGAGAATCTGCCAACAAAATATACAGATAGGTATCCCTCTAGATATCAATATACAGGGTAGGTATCCCTGTAGATATCAAGATAGAGGTTAGGTATCCCTGTAGATATCAATATAGAGGATAGGTATCCCTATAGATGTAAATATACAGGATAGGCATCCCTACAGATATCAATTTTTCAGGTCTACAGGGACTGCTCATCTTGAGACTTGAGAATGCCGCAGAAAAGATGTTGACCCAAGTCTTACTTTGAATGGGTAAAAGTAGTTATAGACTTTACTTTTTCTTCATGGCCTCACATTGCCTTGCCCATCCGATCTTATAGCCTACCTCGTGTGCTAGTTGTTGGGGCACCACAAGGACGAATTGTATGACTACAGCATTTTGTGATATCTGGCAGTCAAGTGCAAAGTCATGTTATGTAAGCTCAACACTTAAATTAGGATATCCTTGATTTAGTTTTACATCTCTTCTGTTCCATTTCTGACAGGCCTATTTTGAACTGAATTTTATATCTAATATTTTCATATAAATATCATAAATTTAAATCTGGATATCTAAGCTCGAATTGTATACATCTAGGCCTAAAATTGAATTTAACATACATCTGTATCTAATATTGATTTGAAGACATTTATAGATTGAAATAGCCTACCTTGACCATCCGTTTTTCTATATAACGCTTTTTTTATAAAGATCCTATTGAACGACAGATATTTTCATTTTGAATTTGAGACATCAGATAAATACAATTTTCAATATCATAAACTCAATTTAAGATATCCCAATTTGAATTCAAGATATCTAAAATTGAATTCCAGATATCTATTTCACGCCGTTTTGCTACTGGTCCAATAATTCCTGATATCAAGAAATTACTTTTTGGAACTAACAATGTCAGGTCTTTAGAAATAATTTTTTATGGAGAAACGTTCACTTATTGATGTCAAAAATGCATCTCTTGAGATCAAACAGTAATTACTCGAATGCACTTTTTAATATCAAGGATTATAAGTCATGTTTGATATAAAAATTAAAATCGTTAGGAATTCTTTCATATGAATATCAGGAAACAACTTCTCGATATCAAAACATTCTTGTCTTGATATCAAGGAATTACTTCGCAATATCAAGAATTTTAATTTTTTAAAGTTTCAAGTCACTTCTTGATATCAAGATATATATGAATTCTTCAAATGAAGAAGTACCATCTATATCTGAAATAAAAATTAAGACATTTTTTGTTAATCTTGGATATGTACACATCCACAGTTCGAATCAATGATATCTGAAATTTTATTCAAGCTATGTTCAATGAATAAAACATGTTGTTGACTGCGTGAAAATATTTTGGTCTTTGGATGGTAAAACTGCTTGCCAAAAGCTTAGCTTAATTGGTCGCAGTAAATTCCCCTGTAAATATTCAATAGGAGATTGTTTGCGTGAAAGAGATAAGAATGTCTTTGAATGGACATCTTAAACGGGTCCACATTTTAATATACATCCCAGTTGTCCAAGGTGTCGGTGAGAATGGGTGAGATGAGTTGTGGTGATGTGAGGTGAGCTGAGGTTGGCATTGATGACAAGAGTAAGGAGAGATCTTGAGGTGTGGTGTCCCAGGCGAAGTGGGACGACGTAAAATATGACGTCATCACGTGATCTGACGTAATGACGTTCGTTACAAACATCAAGATGACATTATGTCTTATCCCCTTCTTTGTACTATATTACATTGAAAACCCATGGGATGTGGCCTATGTGATATTGTTGACCATATCCAATGGGTGGGACTACTTTTTACCATATTTGCAAAATCAGAGATATGGTTTTCCAAATTACCGCATTACCTTGCCATAAATCAAGGCCGAAAACCTGATGGTCCGTGGTATAAATCCCAGTCAATGGGTAAGTATAAAACTTGGTTGTGTGATGCAAACTAGGGCCACAAATGCAGGACTGATGATCGGCAGAAAAAACAGTCCCATGTAATGTGGTAAAATAAAATGTTACAAGTGATATAAGTGGTCTTTTTTCTTTCTTAACGGACAGTAGGGGATAAATACAAAATACCCCTTGTCGCTAATCTGTCTAAACCGAATTCTCTTCGTTGTTTGCCTGCCTGGGCGCCTGATCACCCACGCTCTTCGCGCCTGGGTGATCAGGGGCCGTATTCACGATAACCGACTTAAGCTTATGTTAGAACGTTCAAATACCATCTTTACTTCCATTGCGAAAGCTGGGGACATCACCGGCGAAATATCTGGATATCAGAAATAATATCACATTGATTAAAAGTCCAATATGAACTTCAATTTATGATTTGTGCAATATTGTTTGCTTTCTTCTAGGCTTTCTGGCGGCGCCTGTTGTGAACTTGTGGATATATAGGCTTGCCCAACATAAATTAATTGTTCTTTACAAAGATTCTCGGGGTATAAAGTACATGCTCTCAAGTTTCCTTGGCCTAATAATTGAGCTGTCTTTCTCACGCAATTCGCATATGTTTAATGTATGTGTCCTTTCTTTCTTTCTTTCTTTCTTTCTTTCTTTCTTTCTTTCTTTCTTTCTTTCTTTCTTTCTTTCTTTCTTTCTTTCTTTCTTTTTCTTTCCCTCTTTTTCTTTCCTTCCTTCTTTCTTTCTCTCCTTTCTTTCATTCTCTCCTTTCTTTAGTGCTTTATGAATACAGTACATTCATATTGATTAGGCCTACCATGTAAGTCAAAGCGGATTGCGATAATGATTCACCTTTTTTACATCTGCAAAATCATCAGAAACATACATTTCAAACTAAGTTCGTATGTAGCCTCTAGCGTTCTATATTAAAATCTTAGCAATATCTATACAACAACGATGTTTGGATTTTTCAAGTTTGTTCGTGAGGGGATCATTCTTGGGCAAATTATAGCACTCATTTAAACCATTTATCACATTGCTTTTAAATTGAACAGGGACACTTCTCCGTACGAGTGTAATGCGATTGGATTACATGGGTGACCTTTGCTTCATCCGCGAGGTCACAAGTCTACTTGCATGAAGTTTTTTTTTCACTTGCTAGACATTTTATGTTAACTTATTTCTATGTATTGTTGATTAGAAATTCTTTCAGAGGGTTGGGTTACAACAGCTGCCTTTATCAGAAAAATCAAAAGGGAGTGGGGTTACAATATATATATATATATATATATATATATATATATATATATATATATATATATATATATATATATATATATATATATATATATATGTATATATGCTCACATATGGCTGTACTCGTAAAGGTGTGGGGGTCATAAAAGCATGGCAGGGTTTTTTCCAATTTTATGACTCCCATCCTCCCACCCCATCCCCAAACCAAAATAATGGTCAGCCCCAACATACATTCACATATGAAAAACCAAAAGCTAAAAAATCGATATAATACTGTCACTTTTATTGTCCAACGCAGCGGAAAATTAAAATATTTTCATTTTAAGAGGGAAATAAAAATTAGATCATATATATATATATATATATATATATATATATATATATATATATATATATATATATATATATATATATATATATATATATATATATATATATATATATATATATATATATATACACACACACATATGTATATATATAAATATATATATATATATATATATATATATATATATATATATATATATGTATGTATACATATATATATATAGTCATGAAAATTTATATACAAAATTTAAGGTCCTGTGTTGGATTTATATATATATATATATATATATATATATAATCATGAAAATTTATATACAAAATTTAAGGTCCTGTGTTGGATTTATATATATATATATATATATATATATATATATATATATATATATATATATATATATATATATATATGTATATATATATATATATTTATGTTTATATTAATCCAACACAGGACCTAAAATTTTGTAAATACATTTTCATGATTAGATGGGAAACTCAAATCTTATTGGACAGGTTAGTGGCCTGTAATTGTTATTTTCCTCCTGGTTTTTATGAAAAAAATGAAACCAAACCATTCATGATCTCCTATGTCCTGCTCTTGTTAGCAGTAGACGCGTAACAGAAAAGGACATATCTATAAAAAAACACACATGTATTTTTGGGCAAAACGAGTGCGGGAGGGTATTTTTTTATATATAAAATATCGTAAAAGATTATTATCACACTACAGGACGAAGTCGTCTGTCATTAGAAGGAAAAATCACTAAAATCCACTGTTTCAAAATCTTATAAGGTGCGGAAAATAGGTACATCCTACATTATCTTATAAAAAGTCATACTTCGCGATTTCAACAAAATAAATATATTATTATAATCATAATTTAGACACTGTAAACAAAGCCAAGAATTGGGAAATATATGATTGTAATCTTTACAAACATGCATGAAATCAATAACCAATTTGATCATTAAAATTTACAAAGAGACAACAGCAGCATATGACCGAGTGAACAATTTCGTGAGAGATGGGGGTGGGCCTGGGGTGGGGTGGGGAGGAGGGAGCAATTTGTCCAAAAATTAAAATTTTACAAAATCCTAACAAACCTATCTTCCTTCTTATTATATAATCAATGGCAAATTTAATCTTTAATTTCACATTTACTACATACAAGGGGATTTTTTCGGACACTGATACGTTGACTCGAAAAACTTTTTTGTGAATGTGCACAGAGAGTGACTCCCCTGTTGATCTATTCTGCAATCGAGGTGTGTTGCAACAACAGCTCGTTTCAAAGCAAAACAGACTTCACTTGTGCGTGTGCTGTGTGACTGGATTAACAGAAGGAATCGTTTTGAATGATGTCATCATATTATCATTTTCATATTACATTAATGTTTTGTGTGATCAGGAAGGACTTTACCATCAACGCACCTGACATGTGGAAGAAATCCAACTTAATTGCTTTGGCCTCATCACCGGTTGGAAAGTTAATTTGATGGGTTCGCCAATGTCCGGGAAGTAGAACTTTGTGAAATGTGGAGGTCCTCGCCGACAAGGGACTGGAAAGATCCTGATGCGAAATACCTCAGGGACACTAAAATTTGTAACAGAGGGGGAGGGCATTGATCTATTCGTCTGATCTCCCAAGGAATTCTAGATTTCGCCGGCAATAATATGTAGAATGGTTTCCGGTCTGAACCGGTACAACTGCCGGATGACCTCAGGCCGTTGCATCTCCAGCGGGTTTGTCCTATCTAGGCCTTCATGATCTACGAGTGGCCTTTCCACCGTAAGGCCAAGCAGTCGACGCCGCCAGGGTCGGTGTAGTCCTAGCACGGTCGCCTTATTTACTCTTCAAAATTCGACTTGAGCAAGGTACCAAACTTACTTGAAAATTGAACTAAAAAAAAACCTCGACTTAAGGTGGAAATCGATTTCTTATTTCTTCGTGAATAACAACAAAACTAAACTTAAGTTCAAATCTAAAGATAAAGTGTTTTTTTGAACTTAAGTCCAATTTTTTTTCTTTGTGAATACGGCCCCAGGTGTGCAGGCAAACAAACAGGTTGGGGGATTTAGTTTGACAGATGAACAACTCCGGTAATTCTGTCTATGTATCATGTAATCTCAATACGTTGCATCATAATATGACGTAATGTCAGCTGAACTCATTTCATCTAATCCTTTACACATCATGTCACCTTAGCCAATTTCACCTTTTACCTCACACACCTCATCACATGTCACCTCATCTTATTCTACTGCTTACTCATACATGTCACATTACCTCGTCTCATCCCTTAAAACCTCTATTCACATTTCTGTTACCTCGCCTCATGCTGGCCCTGTGTCTTAACCTGTCTCATCACATGATCCCACCTATTCTCATCTCGTCACCTCATCTCACTTCTTATAATGTCACCCTTATCCATTGTTACCTTATTTCACCTCTTTTCATGACTACCCCACCTCGCATCACCTCACTTCACCTCATACCACCTCCCACCTCATCTTACCTCACTACATCTCATTTCCCAAAATGCCAACTCTCATTTTTCCCAATCTCTTGTCACCTCACCTCGCCTCAACATACCTCACCAACTTCCCTCATGTTGCCCTACCTTCCCCACAATATCACTTCATGTTAACCCATCTTATCTTATCCTGTTTGCTCATCACATATGTCTAGTAAGTTTATACAATGTCTGATAATAAATACTTTGATAATAATGTTTGATAAATAAATACAAAGTAACACTCGTCGCTAAACTGAAACCGAATATCCCTCGTTGTTTCCCTGCCCGCGTGCGTGATCACCCATGCACTTGGCACTTGGGCGATCAGGCACGCAGGCAGGCAAACAACTCTGGCGATTCGGTTTGACAAATTACGGACTCGCGTAATTTTGGTGATAAATGCACACAATGCTCAAAGGACAAATGTAATGTTACCATCATTGTAAAAAAAAAAATTGTTTTCATATTCAAAGCTTACCCGATTTTGTTTTATAATAAAATTATTATTTATTCATATCCAAAGCTTGCAAAGGGTAAGTATTGATTATTATTATTATTATTATTATTATTATTATTATTATTATTATTATTATTATTATTATTATTATTGTTTTGACGATATGTAGCCGCAGAGGGAAGATCGTCACAATGTTATCCGTCTGTCTGTCTGTCTGTCCGTCTGTCTGCTCTTAAATTGGTCGATTTTATGTCCTGAGCTTTATTAATTGGAACATTTGCTAAAGTAGTTGCCATCAAAGAGGCTACCCTCCATATATCCCACAAATCAAGGAGAACTTTAAAATCAATTAAAAATTGTCCCCATCAGGACATGTTTGTCCAAAATAAAATTACCTCTTAGGGTAGAGTTAAAACTACAATTCACTTAAGGCAAGCTTTGAAGTGGTTACTTTATGTCTACGGTCATCTTCAGTGGAAAGTGGTTAGCTTAAGATAACCATTTAAAAAGACATCTTAGTTGGTTAAAACCACAAAGGGAGGCATCCACTTCTTGTGTTTGTGATAACAAAGTGTAACAGGCCAAAGCTCTGGAGTTTTTAACAGGTGCTGACATCTGGTGGAGGAAGCAATCATTAGATAGTTGATTGTTGCACAATGCAGTGATGCCACCAGTGGTCATTTCTTTGTAAGCAAAGTGTGATCCAGGTGGGTGCAGAGGTGCTGTGTTTTACCTTTCTTGTAACGTGACACTGACCAGGCAAGACATGCTCATGTGAGCTCCCTCCAGCAAGGTTGAAAAGGTAGGGGTATCACTATGCAGTTTTATCATTTGAGTAACTGAAGTGAAGTATAGTGTCCTAACAACGCTTGTATGCAAACTGAGAAAATTTAAGTGTATTTAATCGTATACAGGAGATTTATTAGTGTGCAACTTTCGAGGTGTAGTCTTTTGTCTTGTCAATGGTGCGTTTCGTGTTTGAGCATAAGTAGCAGTGCTTTGGTGTGTGGAATTGTGTTCTGTAGAATTATATGCTGAGTCTAATTAATTATTTTTTTACAAGTTGGAAGTATATTGATAGCATGGAGAGGTACTTATGTATTTTATGGTTGCTTCCATTCGGCAATCCTACACACTCACTCTGCCACACTGCCCATACTAGGCTGCATGAATGGTTGCACAGGGCTGCCACAGTGGACATTAGGCTGTCTGTGGTGGTGTCTTTCCCAGGTAAATAGTATGGAATATGCATACATGTAATGGTTCTGAGGTATTGTTGAACAAACTTGTCATATATATCTTATAATGAAATTAATATTTGTGTTCATGGAAACTAGTCCTGCGTGTTACACACATACAACTATGGTAAAACTGTGGTGACAAGTATAAATCTTTTTCATTCCACTGGTATGCCAATGTGTGTTTGCTCATTTACATTTTATGTAAATGCTTTTGGGCAGTTAGACCATCAATATGGATAAAGGTACCAGTCATGCTATGTTAATACCGTTAATAGACTTGAAAAATCTTTTTTTTCCCACCAAACTGTGATATAATATTATCGGTCATTGAGTAAATCATAAAGATTGAACATTATAAGCTCTTTATTCCAGATCTGCTAAGTTGTGTGATTGCACATGTGCAGGTTTGCACAATGTACATGCATATGGTCATCCATTTCTGCTCTCCAGGGTAAGCTTACATGAGTATTGTTGTTGTTGTTGCTTTGATCTGTTATCAGTTATTGTTACTTTGGAGTGTGAGAATTACTGATATCAACTTGTCACTGGTATGTTTGAGTTTTGATGGTTCACTGTTCGCATGATGAACATACAGATGTTCTTGTACTGAATATTTCTAGCACTCTTGCGCTGGAAATTATATTTTCAATTGTGAATTACGTGATATCAGGAAATATTAATTAAGGTATTGATATTTGCTGTTGTACTGCAGTATGGCATTGTATATGCTTTGTGTTCAAAAGGGACAGGTATAAATGTTAGTGCGGTAATTTCCTACATTTTTAGCCTGTAATTTGAAATGCATTACCTTGCCTGTTGGTGAAGTAAGAAACGTTACACGTGACTTTAGCTGTGAACATATTGGAAAAGTACATGGATAAAACATTAGAATGGCAAGGAAGTACTTTATGATTAATTGCAATTATGGTCTAAGGTGAGGTTATTATAATGCTGTCATCTAAATGTATTCATAATTTTCCAGGGTCATCTGTGGTTTTAAAAAAGTACATATCCAACCACGGTCGTCGTTGCGTTTAGGTTCGTCACCTAAAGAACAAAAGGAGTGAACCCTACCATAGTTAGTGTGTAGTGGCAATGAAACAAACCTGTGTACCAAAGTGTGGTGGCCAAAGATGGACAAAGATACAGAACATTATTGTGGCGGCTGCCATGGTTGTCAGCTGCTAAGTGCGCCATGTGCTCCAGAGCCAATGACACGTACAGATATGCCTGGTGGTCCCTGGCAGGATCTGGCCGTGGACCACATTGGACCACTTCCAGACGGACAACATATTTTGTGTTAGTGGACTACTACAGCAGGTATTTTGAACTAAGATTAAAGCGGACAAACTATGGAATTATTGTATTAAATATTCGCAACAAACGGGTATCTGCACACAATGTCATGTGACAACACACCAACATTTGCGCCAAAAACTTTCAGAGACTATGCAAAAGAAATGACATTAGATTACAGTACAAGATGCCATTCTGGCCTCGAGCTAATGGAGAGGTTGAGCACCAAAACAGGTCATTATTGAAACGACTCAAAATAGCTCAGTCTGAGAAGCAAAACTTACAAAAAAATACAACATGTATACTCAAGTACTTAATGCAATACCGTACAACTCCTCACAAGACTACAGGAGTTTGCCCATTGAAGCTCATGCGCACGAGACAGATACGAACAGAATTGCTTGAATTGCAGACCAGAAGCAGTATAGATGGAGACGTCCGTGATAAAGACAGAGAAAAGAAGCAAAAGGGGAAAGACCAGACTGATAAGAAATGCCATGCTCAGGCAAGTGACTTAGAACCCGGAGACAAAATGCTTGTAAAACATGAAAGAAAAAACAAATTGGATATACAAGCTTTACAATTGCTGATGTAAAATAAGGTTTGTAATCAAGAATATTGCCAACGATTGCCTCTCATAGTGTAGTGTTCAGTTAAAAAAATATATCTATTATTAAAAGTGAGGAAGAATTCATTAGAATAGATATAATGTATGTTGGTCAAATGACACTTAAAGCTGTTTTAAGTTGAAGGACTGGATATTTTGACATTCAAAGTATGTGTTTAAGTTGAACTGATTTGGTTGCCCCTTCGGCAATCTGTCTCCATCAAGCTGGACTGACTGTCTGAAGAAAAAGGAGAGATGTAGCATATTGCTGTGATGTATGTCTTAAATTGGCTGTATATTCTGTCAGGTACTGACATCTAGTGGCAAGAACTTAATATGCACTCTCTTATAGTGGAGGAAATTGTAGTAGTCTGCAGAATAGAGGAACAACTGTAAGCATGGTACTCGTCTGGATCCTTGGTTGAATCCGTCGAAAGAAGTATCCAAAGCACAATATATATATATATATATATATATATATATATATATATATATATATACATATATATATATATATGAGATTATATATATATATGTATATATATATATATATATATATATATATATATATATATATATATATATATATATATATATATATATATATATTAGTTATCTCATGATTGATCATATAACAGCCTGCCTCAGGCTTATACATAGGAGGCCTGAAGGTTCATAGGCAGGCTGATATATCATCACAATGTGATTACTGATATAGCCCAAATACTGGGAGCCTTTGTTCATATTATTAGGGCTTAGGTCCGACCAGTTTACTTTTTGTGAATGTAACTGGATGGTAACGTGAATTTAAATGTTAATTTTCAAAGTGAAAATTATAAGGTCATCAATAAGCGAAAAATAAAACATGGAACCTATCTCTGTGGTGGTTGAATTATTAGGGAGGCCTGATTCTAAAACATGGAACCTATCTCTGTTGTGATTGAATTATTAGGGAGGCCTGATTCTAAAACATGGAACCTATCTCTGTTGTGATTGAATTATTAGGGGGGCCTGATTTTTTAGTCTGGCTGTATATGTAGGGTCATTTGAGGTATAGTGGGACACTTTGGGGACTCTACATACCTAAGTTCACGATTAAACTAACTAATGTTAATGTGCACAAGCTATTACTCTACCGCTGCATAATAGCGAGTGCAAGCGATCTCCTAAGGTTACGTGAGATTTAAGTGAGATGTGTGCAGCGTGACTTCGAATTTGTTGTGCCAAGATGGCGGCTTATGGGGCTATACTAGGAAACTACTCTGGCTCTCTGGGTAAATGACAAACAATTGTCAATCCCTAAAAAAATACAAAATGCACGCACCTGCATTCTTTAAATCCATTGTTCTAACTAACAGAAATATTTATCCTTGACCACTGGTTACTGGTGCCATGGACTGAACTTCGGAGTTCCGAACGCCTACTGCAGAGCACTTGCCACCTTTTGACTGGCTGTCAGGTGGCGCAAAATAGAATAAATATCCACAGGACCAGCCAATTGGTGTTGCACAATAGACTGGGCCACACCTCCAATCTCACCATAACGCAACAAACAAAATGACGGGTCATCGACCCACGTACATTCACCGCAACGTTGCTTACAAATACATAATTCACTGCATTTAAGAATCCAAAATGTAGTATACCACATGGTTCGTGAACTCGCATTGTTGAAACCTCGCATGGCAAACACGCTTCTGGGGCTGCAAATGGGTTTCTGCGGGCTGGAAAAAGTTTACAGGTTTGAGGGTTACCCAAAATAAACATCGCCAAGTATGTTAGCGTAATATTATTCATTATGATTTTAAGGAATTAGAAATGGACGCTTGAACTTAACAGTTTCGATTTACCAAGTTTGGCCTAACATTTACATTTGCGATCATTATATTCCAATCGAATGCTTATAGATATTAATTGTGGAGGCACTTTACACTTTTAGTGAATTATAAGAAGCGAGTGTTTTTACCTTCCATAGTAGGCCTTTACCTCATTTAAAATATTGTGGTGACCACCAATGCCAAAATCATATATGTGATTGTGCAAATCCGAGGCGAGAGGCTTGCCATCAGGATAATCGCATTTCAAGGACGTCATGAAATTATATGCCTATATACAAAAATATCGATTATGCTTTTCTTAAAGTTTTCACTGTTCACAGAGAAAAGATAAACACTCTTTCAGTTCACAGGTATTAAATATTGACAAACACATTACTTAAAAGGTTTTTAAATCCTTGTTGGGATCCTACAGACCTTTACCCCGTGGCCCTTTCTGCATCAGGTAACATCTCAGCTCTAGCAGATGATATTCACACGGCAGTCGTTTCCCCAGCGTGTAAGCGCCTTCCTTCCCAGCGTAAAAATTGTCTCAAGTCGATACCAGAGTGGAAGGTTGCGGGGTGAAATTCACATAAAAGTATGATACAATTTGCTTTTGTCAAGAAACTGCTGTGGAGAGAGTTTGCCAAACTAAAAATATCCAAATGGTGCTGGGCATTTGATTTTCCACACACTGTGTTTAATTACAATTAAAAAGCTTTTACAGCAGTATAGGCCTACGTGAATTAAAAGAATTCACTCACTTTTATCACACATACCCCAGAACTTAAACAGCCGTATCCATTACTTCCTCATTCATATTTTTTGTATTTTCGACAACTATATTAAATTTGCGAAGGACTTTTCTTTTCAATTTGTAATTCTTAAAATGATTCAAGAACATAATTTAGTCCAAGACTGATTAACAAATCAAATCTGACAACTTTCACCATATTTCATTTACCTTTTATTTTTCATACCTTGATTCTGGCACAGCTTTGATATTTTTTCCATGTGTGTGAGTGCACGTTTTAACCCTTTCCCCCTTAAACCGGCCAAAACCGGCTTGTGGTCAAATGTCGTCTGCTTCACCATTTTCAACTGATTTCAACAGCAATGAAAAACAATTTGACTGAGAATTGAAGACGAGACCTGTCAGGACAACATGACCCAGGTCAACAGCTTTCCTCGGCATGGGTTGGGCACTTAGTGCCCAACCCATGCCGAGGAAAGCTGTTGACTCAGTCTTGATATAAGGGGGAAAGGGTTAACCAGAAATCACAGATATGCAGTTATCTCTTGTCATACAGTTTGACCCCTGAACGGGTCATTGCTGGTAAGAAAAACATGACCCGAAGCTTATATTTTTACCATCCATGTGGAAAGAAGATAGTTATTCCTGTAAGGCAGGTGATGTACATTATTTTAGGGCAGTTGGTACTTTCTTGGGTCCAAATGGAAGCACTTCATTCAGTACATGTATTTCGTTTCAAAACTTGTCAATTCATTCGGAGCCACAGAGAGACCTCTGCATACGTGTGGACAATTTTGATCTTCACTTGCAACAGGTGTGGCAAACTTACCAGTTGGGATTATAATGAAAAAACATATTGCATTGCAACATTATTAATCCAGCGTATGTGTTTTGTCAATATGATGGAATTTTTCAATGGAAAAAATGTCCACTGCAAAGAACTTCCACTATCCTTCCAATATCATATACTTCCATGGCAAACACTGGGGCACATTATCATGCTGTGTTACCTACAGCTACCAAGTGTGTATGTACCACTTTGCCACCTGAACTCTTGGGTGAGCAAGAGTCAACTGAAAATGAAACAACAGTCAGTGATGATGATGATGATGATGATGATGATGATGATGATGATGATGATGGTGGTGGTGGTGGTGGTGGTGGTGGTGATGATGATGATGATGATGATGATGATGATGATGATGATGACATTGATGATCATGTTGATGATAATGTGGATGACGATGCTGACAAAAATCGTTATGAAGGTCATGGTGATATGGTGACAATGATGGTAGTGGTGACCAAAAAAAGTGATGAAGGCCATAGCAATGACAATGATCAAGGTTATGGTGATGACAATAATGATGATCAGTGATAATAACAAAAATATGATGAACATGAAAGCGATGATAATGATGACGATCATGGTGATGACAACATAGTCAGTGATGATGGTAACTATACAAAATGTGACTCAGGTGTCATAACAGTGACAAAAACAACAAACCTACAGCCCCATTATATCACTCTGTATTGAAAAAAACACACAGGACACGAATCTACAAATCACTGGCAGCCAGCTGCAAAACACCAGAACCCTCAACATGTTATCACTGAATGTCTATAGTAATTATGCTACTTGTTTAAAGTTATTACTCTGGTTTTATTACTCATTACTTTTCAACATTCACAGTGAAATGGAAGCTACCAGTTATATGTTAAGTCAACATTATATTTTTATCACATGTGTACACAAACACACACACAAACATATATATATATATTATACAAGAATCTTGTCTAGGTCCGTTCATGTCTTGGTATGCTTATACTATAATATTGGTATAAATGTGTGTATTTACCTATATATGTGTGTATATACCTACCTATGTGTATGGATGGATGGATGGACAGACAGACAGACAGACAGACAGACAGAAAGACAGACAGACAGACAGACAGACAGACAGACAGACAGACAGATAGATAGATAGATAGATAGATAGATAGATAGATAGATAGATAGATAGATAGATAGATAGATAGATAGATAGATAGATCAAAGTCCTCAAAGGACCATGGCAGTTATAATACAAGTATGTAGATACATGTGTCAATGTAAGGGTTATGACTACCAGTACAAAACGCATGACACAAGATTATTAATAATTGGATATTAGAACTACAGTACTAGGTACAAAGGGCGTTAAATACATAAATAAAATCCAAGTGTTCTATAGTCAGCTGACTAGTAAATATGTGCATAGCACCACATGACCATGACAGCACAGTTCCACTGTCGACAGTTCCTTTGTATTATGCAGTGCATAGCCATGGAATTGTAGCGAGTACCCACATATATCAAAATCCAGAATTCTGGCGTCAGGAGCATTTTGTCATTTTTGGCAGCTTACTCCCACCGGGACATTGATATCACATCTTGATAAACACCATTTTGATTCTATCTGTTCTAGCAGCTACAAGTTAATGGTCAATTAAGAAGTTAAGTACTAAAGTATTTACTGCTATGTACAATCATTCATAGGACACATTCAATGAATACAAATAATGGTATTTACAATAATTTCAAATGCTGAAAAGGGAATGAGTCGCGAATGAGTCCATGCATGGATAGAGCGTACCTGTATGAATATTTGTACATACAGGACAAATTGAGGTGGCTATTTTATAGCATGTACCGTTGAGTCTCGTTAGTTTGGGTATAAAATACTGTTTTTTTAAAGTAAAAATAACAAAATTTAGCAGTTTCAACACCACTTCCTTTTCGGCAGTCATAAAGTAAAAGAGTTTGTCTGAATTACTGATGGCAGTAAGATTGGGGGCATATATTTGCAACCTTTTGACACCTTTCATTATTGTACATGGAACAGTTTATTAGAAAATGCAAAACGTCTTCTAAAACGTTACATACAGTACACAATCGTTCTTTTAAAGTCTTTGGTCTTGTATACCTCCCCTTTAAGTTTTGAAAGCTTGTCCTTAACTCTATGAGAGAAGAACAATGCTGCCCTATTTTCACATCACATAGATGATTTTCATATCGTGAATAAAACCTGAATTTCGAGTACGTAATCACTTTACCATTAACTCTGTAATTGCATTTAACCATTTTTCGGTATATTATTGTTTATTTGACATCTTCGGCTGTAATATGTATATATATATATCATTAGGATTGAAGCTGCTTTCGCTTTTTATGGTGCTAGCCGTTTATATATGAATCATTTATTAACATGTTATGTATTTGGTGAAATTAAAAAAAAATAAATGTTTAAATCTATTGTCCCACTTTATATTGCATTTCATATAAAGTGGGACATTTTCTTAGTCAAAGTGGGACACCAGGCACCTTTTAAAATGCTTGAGCGTTTTATTTAGATCTGAAGTGCAAAGCAAAACAAAACATAGATAAAGCTGGTATATTCTATTCTTCAGATTACACGCACCGTTTAATCCGACAAGAAAGGCTAATGCACAAGCAACTCAATCCATGCAAATGCCACGAAAGCGTTTATCTTCATACAAAATGGGACGTTGAAGTAGTTTTCTGGCATGTCAATTGGTACCGTAAGTTGTACAGCTGTAGTTGGTCCCCCCTGCCTTACGGGACGTATTTCGCGAATCTCACGTGAATAGCCGGCAAAATGACCATGTGTTTCATGTCCGAGCAGTTTATCTTGCTCTTTAAAAAAAAAATAGTTTGCAGTATGGCTTGTATTTATTTCTGTAACTATCAATTTTGGCGTTGTTGCGGTCTACTTACGAACCTTGGCTGCATCTTAAAACTACCTGTCAATGACATTTTCGAACGCGCACTTATCATTCTAGGACGATATGGATTTTGACAAGTTTGGTTTCGGCTGTAGAAATTTACCCCAAAATATGACTGGAAAGAAATACAAAGCGCATATGGGTACTATATATGCCTTAAAAGTAAGGTACATTGATGACAAACAGTTATGCATTGGATATATCTGCAAGTAACAATCCATTGTTGTAATATTCACAAAATCCCTTCTGTAGAGCACGGTTGACAGACTACAGTCTATATATGACAAGTTGTGTTTGAGACCTAATCAATACTCTCAACTTTACATGCTAGATATGTTCACACATATCAGTAGCGAAAAGCTCTAAAAACTAACTGATGGACATACAGGTCCTTAGTGGAGGATGATGGGTTGCTCCTGTCATGCAGAATGGCAAAAGTACTCACAGTAGACTCTGGTATAAAAGTTCTGTTTTTCCTTGTTATGTAAAGTGAACTTTATGAAAATGACCTTTGCGACGTGAGCATTGTGCATATAGTTTTTTTTTCTATCTAGTGATTTAATTTTTAGCCAAGACTAAAGCAATAAAAAACTAATTTGCAATGTCAACAAATTAAAAAGCTTATCCCCCTTTGATTAGGCCTCGTTGATTTTAGAGTTGTGTGTTCTCATGAAAAAGCAGACAACGCAAGGGAAATAGTGTGAAAAGGAGAAAAAAAATCGCACCTGCCCATTCACAACAAACGGGTTTATGAGTATGAAGCAGTTATTTTAGCGACCGGAGTTGAATACATGCTGACGTCCCACTTTACCTGATGTCACACTTTAACTACACTCACCCGAACTTAAGGATATATTTTTTATAATCAGTGCTGAATTCGAGATGGAGTCTATAGCTTGCTTCATCGCAAATTGCGCGTTATGCATGCAAAGTGTGATGGAGTAATCTTATGACTCAGACTGAGATTAATGATTTATGAAAGAAAATTAACACTATGCTGCAGTGTGTATGCTGGTATTTGAACAAAAGGTCTTTTGTGTAGGCCCAGGAACTTAGATAGACCCATAGGCCTAAAATTAGTGTCCATGTATGTTCATAATTAATTTCAAGACGAATATTGAACATCTATTACATTTTGACTTAAAGCGGTCGTAGGGATGACAAATTAAGGAAAACTATTTTTTTACAAAATACCTTCTTTCTTTAACTTGGTATTTGATTAGCCTTGTGAAAAATGAATATCCTATTTACTTAGGCATGAATATAATCAACTAGAGGGCTCTGTGAACAGACCATGCTCAGCTGACCTAGGATTGTTCACAAAATCAAAGTTGTAAATTAATATTCAGCGTAGCTTAATTGACAGTTTTGGAAAAATCACTGAAAATCATGAATTGAAAGCAATGCCAAGTAGTGAACAACTTTGGCCTTTTCATAAGGAACATTTCCGCCAAGTTTCCGCTTGGTCTCAGTGCTGGTTCTGAAGATGTTGAAAATAGCGAAAACCCACAAAAATCATTATAAACAGCGAATAAATTGCAGCGACACCTGCTGAACAAATTAAGAAAGAAGGGTAGCTAGGAGTGTTCCTGTGTGATATCAAAGCAATTAGGTGAGCCGTGTCGGAGAAGATTTCTACAGATTTGCTAGAAATCACTGGTTTTTCTTCTCTATCATTTGCTTTTACGCTTATCTGTTTAGCATAACATGGTCTATGTTTATGCCAACTTGATATTTGTCCTTTTTTTGTTTGATGTAAGCGCAGAAGAAAAGTAATATGACGTCTCAAAAGTTCGCTATAAATCAGCTCCTGTATGATAGCACCATGGTTGTAGGCTGTGAATCTGAATAGACAGCACCATCTTCTATGCTTGATTTGTTTGGAGCTCCCATGGGTAAAAACTCGGACTGTTAAGTTAATTTACACTTGCACTCCACGATTAAAATCAAAGAAACGTTCCAAACGCGCAGAACAAAATGCGTAAAGTGGCGCAAGTTATGATTGATTAAGCACTTAAACCCTTTGTGCATGCAAGACTCGAAATCAAAGTAGCCAAGGGCTGGTATAGCTCTTTTCCAAACCAGGCACCATAGTTGTGGCATCGTGTAAGCTCGCCCTTCCCATCCCCGGAACAAATCTCGCTTCTCAATGCGGGATGTTCAGTATTTCCATCCTATTTCTGCCCTCAATCGCATCAATCCCTCTATCTGTCCGGGAAGGTACCTAAAACTGTACGCAAGTAAAGTTGTGAATGTAGCTGGTTATACTCTGTATTTACCATTAATGTACACAATCACATAGTTCACTTGAGGCAAAGTAATTAAACTGCAGGTAGGGGATGTATTGTTTATTGTCACAAAATATATACAAAAATATTGTACATTAGAAGGAAAATGTGACAGGCACTGAAACTTATAGAGGCTAATGTGTTCCCTCGAGATAACACAATTGACATAGATTGCGATGAAGGTGTAGCCGTATTTAAACTGTGAATACAAAAGGTATATATATATATATATATATATATATATATATATATATATATATATATATATATATATATATATATATATAATAACTCGCTTAGTTTGCATTTCAGACGAGACCGGTCTTCATTTAATGAATTTTCAAGCTTCAAAACTCGTGCATGGAGACATATTTTTCAGTCCAGAAAAATTATTTATTTTCTGTTTTTAACGTTATGTCTATTAGCATGGAAAAGGGGGCTTATTATGATGGTAAATTTACTCGTCACTGATTTAGCTGTATTTCATGGCGTCCCAATCGTGTCAATAAGAAAATTTCTTTGTAATGAATATTCTGGCCTAGACTCCCATAAATAGTTAACAAATGACACTATTCAGCCTCGGCTAAATTTATGGATTGAGTTGCTTGAGGGTAGATGTATTGGAGTGATGGAAGAGACATAATCTGGTTTTTTAAATCAGAGAGCTCTGCTACTCCATGTACGTTTGTTTTATCAAATAAAGTCTTTTTACATATACCACATAACTTTAAGATGCACTTGGTGTATCCTGATATCATCAGGGCATTTAAAGAGGGGGAAATGTTAACATGTTTCACTTAATGACGAAAAAGGATTCATATCGTCATTGTGCAATAAATCCAGTAACAAAGTGCGTATTTTTTACAGTTACAGCCAAGGGTCCTTTTACATTTACCTGCACATGCAACTTCCACGCATCTCTGTACATTTTCACCTTCATATAAATACATTAGTACGCATGTGTGTACATGTACGGATAGTCGATACATATAAACATGTATGTGCCCATACATCCAGACATACGTCAAATCTTCTAAAACTGCACTGAGTTCAGTGTTAGAATCTAAGTGTGTTCTTTCTTCGTGTTTGGCGGTACATTTACAGTAACCCCCAACCCCACCAACCCACCCCAAAAAACTACCGTCAAATATAAATAAAAAAAAAAAAACATTTCGATTTTTGTGCACCAGACCATCTATGCATTTATACATGAACGAATCCATCCACCCATTTACACGTACAGGTGAAATCCACATAAAAATACGCCTAGTTCGATACTAATTTTTTTGGCATTCATTCTGCGTACAATAAGCGATGCATTTACATTGAGCCGTTTGATACCTAACGTTGAATGTCAATGCAGCCATGTGCCCTACTTCCATCCATGTATTCATGGAGCTGTTTTTTGTGTTTATCCATCCATCTGTTCATCCATACACATATATCAAGTTTCACCAAATTAGCGTTTTGGTCGTTTACATTTAGTGGTGCATTTTCATTTAACGACTTGACAACTCAATTTAATTGTTTTTGCAGCCATATGCCCTACTTGCATGCATCCAGCCGTCAGTATCTGCGTGTCCATCCATCTATCCATCCGTACATACATGAAGTGTGTTTGTACATTGAACGCTTTAACTCATTCCATACCAGTCTGATTTTTCCGTATTTTTACTTTGATTTTAGACGACAATTCCATATTTAAATTCTTCATGAAAAGAACTTTCGTTCAAATACCAACATGAAAGTCATGCTGCAGCTGCCACAAGAGCAGCTGCAGCATGACATGCCATGCAGGGCCAGAGCCATTGACCAAGGCCTGTCACCATAGTATGGAATGAGTTAATAAAGCGTGGCAATTTCTTCATTCCATCCAGGATTAATAAGCAGCCTTTTGATTCACTTACAAAGCAAATGAATGGAAGCGGTCATATTATGTGGATTCGGGATATTTTAGTCAAAAAAAAAAGGCACGGCACTTCTTGTGCCATAAATTACAGCTCATAAATTTACTACATGACTGCGTTTGAAGAATGAAATAATCTGCTCTAACAATGTCTCAACCACATGTAATATAAACACCACAGAGACTCCCAGCAAACACACGTCTACGTATTGTTTTACATCTGTCAAACCAATGCTTTTATTTTTTATTATTAGAGTTCACTATGAAATTACTAAACCAGTATTAAATACCTCTATTTATATACACCTCTGCTGTATACTTTATGTGACTGTTTCAAGCTTTTGTCAGAGTACGTGAAACATTGCTGGAAATGCTATATAATATTGTTGCACAACACTGACGATATTTTAAGCAGAAATTCCTAAGAGTGGATTACTTTTCTTGTTCCCCTCTATATGTACGTCAAATATGTCGCATGTATGTTTCCACACACGAGGCCCAGTACTATGCTAGTAAATGACATTATATATCTATAGGGTGAGCTGGCTTGAGTAACCGGTGCAGCAAAGTACTGTACTACGCTGAATATTATCGGTCACGGTTGGTACCCCCAAGGCAGTAAGTATTGTCACTGGTGGGACCTGGAAGGAGTCAAGACGCAAGAAATAAATTTGTATTAGGCAAATCAAAATATTTAAACTTTAAGTTAGGTAAGGTATGCCAATAGCCTTCCATTAATGTTATTTACCTCTGTACATGGGCCAGATAGGCCGTATCCGGAAAGCTAATGTTAAGCCTGGTCCTGCTTTCAGAATTAACCTTCCCATCCACATGCATGTCACAGGTCCCTGGTATACATCTCACCTGGTATGCCTAGGTTCTCCTCTACACCGATTGTGCAAAATCGTATTTAACTCATTCCACCCTGATAGAGGACCGAGTCAACAGCTTTCCTTTGCACGCTCTGGGCACATTAATTTGGAATGTTCTTCCATGCAAGTTCCATCCAAAATTTTTGAGAACATAATCCCCAAATTAGTTAAATACAATCAGCAGACGACATTTAGATATAAGCGGGAAAAAGCGTCATTAAGGTGGAATGATTTAAAGGACGCAGTGTCAGCCAGTGATTTTACTTCTTTCCTGGATAGCCCTCGTTAGCACTTAGAATACTAAGTGAAGCCCGCAAACTTATACTCAATTACAATTCTAATTTTCTTTTGGGATTTCCATAAAGATGTACAACACACACAGAATCAACAGATAGTTAAGTCAGTAACATCGTGTATTTGTAAGGAACCTGCAACAATAGAGTTTAAGTTATGTAAAACTATACTTAGCAGGTTGTATTGCTGTTTATTCTTTTTAATTAGAAAATACATTAACCTCCTAAAACGTGGTTCGAATAGTTAAACGGCATGCAGACCATATGCTTCAACCAAAGTAAGCTAATATTGTCGGGATTTCTTGATTTTAGAACATATCTTCAACCTCCAAACGGGCAGGGTAAGCTTGAGACAAGACTTGAAGTTACCGTGAAATTCACAATCATTTGTTTACTTGCCAGATAAAAGGTATGATTGGGTCAAAATGATTTCTGGTCCCATTAGTACATTATTTACAACGGGAAAATGTCATCTCAGTTAACAGTTACCGATGAAACACATGTTCGGAGAGCCTTAAGGCTGTCCACTGAAATGCTGCATTACTATTGTGCTGGTGCGTTCAACCATAAGCATAAAAGAAGCACTACATATGCGCCTCATGGGCCATTGTTCAGACTGGCTCGGAGGACACGCTCAAAAAGGTTTCTTTAAGGGTAATAAATATTACCCTTACCTGTGAAAAAGCGCTTCTTCCTGTAGGTACTTGTAACACAGCCTGAGACCCTGGGAATATAATACCTGTTTTGTCTTGGTGCTTTTTCGTTTTGTTCTGAATGCAGGTACTATTGGCTATTCTGTCGTAAGACATATGGCTCTTTAAGTATATAGTTTCAACTGAAAATCTATTAAGATGGCATTGATGCTGGGTGTGAAATTAAAGTTTGATGCACGAAATGAACTGAGTGGGTTTTATGTGATACTGAAGTGATTGACACTTATTTGAATCAGCGTTCTCCAACGACATAAATCAACTTATCACTCACATTTAAACACAGTTCAGAAAAATATGACCCATATTCATCAATTCCAACTCAACAATGACAGCAAGACATATAGATCAAAAAGTTACCAAACATCAACATTCAGCTTTCAATACACATCCAAACAAACAAATGTCACCCCTGATTTCAGACAGGGAGTCAGCAATCAGAGGCAACTAGTGGTTTTAATCCAGTCCGCTTGACATTTGAAATATTCTTCATTAACTACAAACTTTCCTTTTTCGAAAACATATAGGCCCAATCCAAGAAAAAAATCACTTGTGTTAAAGATAAAAATAAACATGATAGGCCTCTCACTTCTTGGTTTTCCTGACCTTTCAGTCAGTTAATCCGACAACAGAAGAAGAAAGTAGGCGCACATCGTTTTTGCGACATTCACGAATCTGGAACATTATATAAAAACAATGCCTCTAATATAATAATGAGTGGGAGCTCACAGTCCACGGCACCACATAGCCAATGAAATATTTGTCAAATAAGTAAAGAAGGATTATTTGTGCCTTGGCAGAATATCTTATCTATCCTGACTCACTTTCAGTTCTTGCAAATGCACCTCTTTTTACACTTTATATTGAAACCAGACCTTAGAGACCCATAGCAAAAGTTGGGCATTGGCTCTGGTGTCATCAATATTGGCCCCCAAATGATTATTACATTCATGTGCCGCTCTTACTTTTAGTGGATCTAGGATGTAGGGACTGGCTACATTTGCTTTGTGCCGCACCTGAACTTCATGCATACCTCTCAGTGAACGAAAATGCCTTCTTCAATGTTTGATGATATGGCATTGATGATGTCAATTAATGGTACATTTCTCTCTATTTTGTTGTAAAGTGACTGCTTCTGTGCATACGACCGAGCATTTCTGTGAGGCATTGCCACGACTTCCTCCAAGGGTTGCATGGCTTATTTTCTACAAAATTGAAAGGGGCCATTAAATGCCACAGTGAAAGGATATTTAAGCTTAATGGAAATGTTCTGTGACCCGGCCATAGTGTCCCTTGTCTTAACTGGTGTTCCGTGGCTGTCATGATTGGTTTAAAGGATTTAAATTGCAGCAAGGTCTTCGGGCCTGTCTTCTGACTCGCCTGAATGTGGCACACCTGTTCCAAGGTGCGATAGCTCAAAGCAAGTCAGATTACGCTGAAAATATTTCTCACTATGGAGCTATCCTGACATTTACCAGCTTACAAACGGAATTGCTTCACAGCCAATGCATGCCTGGCCTGGGACCTCCTTCCTTTATGCCATTTTGTCATTATTGCTGAGACCATGCTCTATAGATAAGAGTTTTTAGTCTGGAATAAGCTGGATCAGGGGTTTTGCTCTTCAGTCTTCGTACATGGCTCCAAGCATGCTGACTTTTTGGATTACATGATTGAGCATCTATTCAGGCTGGTTATAACTTGTTATATATGCGCCCGGCTCTGCAATGGTTTTGTCAATCATTTGACTAAGATATACACAGTGAAATAAAAAAAAAAGTATTTTAACTCTTTCCACCCTAATGACGCTTTTTCCCGCTAATATCTGAATGTCGCCTGCTCATTGTATTTTTCTAATTTCGGGGTTATTTTTCAAACATTTAGATGAAACTTGCATGGAAGGTTATTTCAAATTATATGCCCATGGTCAACAGCTTTCTTTGGTGTGCTCTGGGCGCATTCAGCTTTCCTTGGAGTGCTCTGGGCGCAATACAACCAGAGCGCATCAAGGAAGGCTGTTGACTTGGTTTTCTATCAGCGTTAAATGAGTAAAATCATGAAACGACACTTAGCTGTTGTAAAAGTGGTCTAGTGCCATTGGCTTCCAGACAGAATATTGAAAAATAATTAAAATCATAGCCTAAAGAGCAGATTATATTATTAACAGCATGTTACATAAGTTTTGAGAACAGACTGACTTCCAACGCCCATTTTGCAACACCTGTGAGGTAGTACATCGCGAACTGGCGCATTTTTTTTATGTAAAATACAGTGGAAAGCAATCAATGGTTCCTATTTTACAGGGTAACATATCAATCCTTATCCCGTAATTCCAAGTATTGGTACCATAAGCCGTGAGCAGACGTAAGCAAGAAGGAGCACAATGTTCCATTAGTGATCATGAATGGGGCCTGCGTGCAATGCGCTACACATATGCCAAAATGCAGTACAAACAATTGAGCCTGATCATGTCATATATTTATATGGACATTTCATCAAAGGCACAAGCTGTAGGCATAGTTTGCTCGGGATTGAAGGAAATGAAAGATTGAAGAATGTTTCATTTCCTAATATATTAATGAGTGCTATGAGTGCTTGTGCACATTGAGCTGATTCAGACATATAACAGTCAACTGAAGCTGGCAGGTTAGAAGGGTTAGAAAGACAAACTAAACATGCACGGCTACTGGTACATGAAGTCTGTTTTTCTTGCAAGTGTACCTTTTTGCACAACTTATATTGCAACCAGAGTTTAGAGCCTCATAACAAAAGCATTGGCTCTGTTGTCATCAATATTGGCCCCAAATGATTATTCCAAACATGTGCCCCTCTTACTTTTAGTGGGTCTAGGACGTAGTGGTTGGCTACATTTGCTTTGTGACGCACCTGAACGTCATGCGTGCATCTCAGTGGATGAAAATGAAGGGCATTGCTAGTAGCAGTCAATCATGTAGGTTTATTTTCTTTTTGAAACATGTCTGCCCACAAACAGTAAAAGGATTTCAAGATGACAAACCCATGACTCAACACATAAAAGGCAACAACAAAAAAGCCCATAAATCCATCATCATTATTGCATACATGTACAAGGACTCTGTGCAGCAGTATTGCTATATTCCTACTGCAGTTTGTGTACCAGCGGATAATGACCTCATACCTGGCTGGTGCAGCATGTCTTTTGATCTCATTCTCCTTGATTGCTGGTGAAACAACTGTAGTTTGCAGCCTCACGTACCCAAGCTGGCTGTACAATATGGGTCAGTGGTGTAAGATAAACTGCCACAGTAACTAATAATCGACTGAAGTTTATACACGGGAAATGGAAAACTTTGCAGGATTATCAGTTGTGTGACTGCGATATTAAACTCTTAATTAAAAGATTTCAGATGGTCAGACCAAACATCTTACCTGCCCATTTTACTAGTGTTAGGAGTTACATCAAATCAAAATAGAGTAAAAGTTGTGCCATTTTAAATACATGTATGAAACTCTTTGACATTTAACAACAGACAGTTCATTTTACCAATCTAAAGACAGAAATCAAGGTGAATTCGGGTGGCCGGATTGCCTGACCTGTTGAGTGTTGCCAGCATCATGTTGGCCTTGTTGTATTACCAGTATGGTTTGTATTGTTATGGCTTGATTAGTCGATCTTCTGCCACAGCTACTCTCTTTGAAATTTGTTCCTCTTGGGCAAAATACTTGAAAGATAAGTTCACACTGCCATCGCCTTTATCATTACACTTACCCCTGAAGTTTTCCTGTTTTGCCATGTCCAGCACTAAGGCAGTTCTGAGTGCTGTCGCGTGATGGCTGAGACTAGTTTTGTGTCAGTGACCACGATCTTGCTGAAAGCCTGTGCTCCAGTTCCTTTTATGGGCGACTGACTGCCTGCCTCACGCCAGCAGTGAAATTTGTTTCTTTAGATTGGTATTGGAAGATGAATGTATATGTTTTGTTATCTCTTGAATCTCTCCACCATCATTATTGGGTCGAAATTTATGAAAATGGGTAATTTGTTTCTGAATTATTTGGCTTGCCAAACAGGATTATTTGAAATGTATAAGAATCGCCAATTGAAATTAAGTTATTTGTTCAAAATCATTAGATAATATTTTATATTCTGACACATCTGAACTCAAACTTTATAATAGTTAACCCCTAATGGCAATGTATCTGAAAGACAAATGTCAGGTCTGTCTAGGAACTAGTGTATTTTTCTCTAACCCTGTGACTTACTTTTCGAGTTCCTTTCTTCACTGAGGCAGGTGTGTATGCATCTAAAATGACGTCGACTCGCAAACACTGTACACAAAAGTGTTAGAATACACTTTTCATAACAATGCCTGCCACGTCACTGATGCCTTTGCATTTCCAAGCTCACTTCCAAGTGCAAGTACTGGTTTCATGCCATCTATTCTTCCACATTTATTCAAAACAGGAGGTGTTTTGTAAGTTTTTGCACAAAAATCACTGAATAAATGAGCTAGAGACAGGGCTTTCAGGATGAAGGAGAATGCTAGCATGGTTTGCCGCTCAAAGTGGTACAAGAGACATCTCTTGCTTCAAAAAGTTTCACATATTGACGATGCAACCACCATATTTAAATGCAAAATAAAAAACCCCTCAAATTTCAAAGTATGAAAAATTCAAAGAAGTGCTGATGTTCGATGTTGTGCGAAAATGTGATATTGCTATTGATAACAGAAAGCAGAGCAGGCAATGTAGTTAACATTTTACTCTAACAGCAAGCAATATGCAAAACTGCAGCAAAGTGGTGGGTAAACATGTTAGCCTGTAAAACTGTAAATATGCTTTAATATACATATAATGTATGTCAATAGTATTGCTGTACATTGAAGTATTTTTATACGTATAGTAAGATATTAGAGATGTATTAACCGTAAATATATAAAGATTTAAAATCTCAATTTTCGACGAAATTTTCACTTGTTTGGCCATTCAATACATCCTCCATGCTCTATATATCATACGACAATGACCAAAATATAAATTTCTTGCAACATCCAGGACTAAATGGATTACTACTTGACCAAAGTCACTGATGTTTTGCTACAATTTAAGAAAATATAGGGTATATTATATTCTTGTGTATGGTTTGGGGGAAAAGTAATAAATTTTAGCCATATATCACGTCTGCGCACGTCTATCAGGTAACAACCTGGATGAAAATGTGACATAATGGGTGCATTACATTATTAGCACGGTTGTTGCCTTTTGTAAGGATGAGACAGCCAATTAAAAAATTGGAGTATCTTTCCCAACTTGGCAGACAGACTATAGGCATCGATCGCAAATATTTGACAAAGGCAAACAAAATAACACAGATCTTCTTTCATGCAAAGATACAATACACCCCATCACAAATGAGCAGGTTTGACTGGTTTTGCTTTCAATCAGTCTTCTTAAATTGTAATGAAGAACACTAGTTTAAAAAACGGCAATGACAGCAGGTCTTATCTTCAACAAAAGGGTCTATATGGGGACATTGGAAGGTGGAAAAGTTACACGAATCACATCAAATGGTACACGACCATTTGAAAATCTCTTGTGTCTGTTATACTTAAGTTCATTAGGTATTTATATAGCATCCTTGGATAAACATGTGACAAACTAATACAATCTCATCAGAATAAAGATGATTATTTTAAAGTCATGTAGGTCTTAATCAATCTCATTATGTATTTATGTAGAATTCTTGGCTGAGCATTTAACACATGAAAGGAGCGCCCTTAGAATACAGAGATTTATAAAAAAAATCATGTAGTTGTAAATAGCAATACCTATATTAGTAAGTCCACATAAACACACACACACACACACACACACACACACACACACACACAAAGAAAAATGGGCCGTCTGAACAGTTTTTATTTTACTTGTGGAACTTTAATTTTATGTTAACTGCAGAATTATGCCCAAAATTTGCTGCACAGAAACCCAGACAAAGGTGATAGTGGTGTATTACTGATGCTGGGATATTGTACATTTAATTTTATTGTTTGGCTCATTGGCAGATATTTTCGCTGATGGAACACCTACATCAATTTCAGATGTTTGTCTCATTTGCATCAGAGACTGCTGCATATTATTTCATAGGGAATCTAGACGCTTTTGAAATTGGTCCTCTGTTCACTTATTTGTTTACATATCAATTATATCAAGGGAATATGAATGACCACATGGACTATGTTAGTGGAACCCCATAGGACACCATTCTTTCTTTCCGTACTTCTTTTCCTTTCGTTCTTTTTCTCTCCCTCTCTAATTTTTTTACCGGCAAATTTGACTTTTTATTTGATATATTATACGTAAAAACTCCAAACTCGGCATGATTACACGTCCTTACCCAATAATGTTGAATATCTTCAAAACAAAAAGAAAAGTAGAGGTAGAATTCCAACTTTAATTTATAGGTTTCTGCTGTAGGCGCATTTCTATGAACCTCAAACCAAAAGTTAATTTATGCTTATTTAGAGCACTTCAGAAGATTAAGCATTGAATATCTTCAATGGTATTATAGGTGGTGGTGCAAGTACAACTTCAATTTATAAGTTTGTGCTCTAGGCGCATCCAATGAACCACAAACAAAAGGTGTAGAATTTTAATTTATTTTGATAAGGGGCACTTGAGAACTGAAAATGTTGAATATCTTCAAACTTATTGCAAGTAGAGTTGTTATTGAAACTTCAACCCAGAGGTTTGTACTGTGGGCACAGCCAGTGAACCATGAACAGAAGTAGTAGAATTTTACACCTATAAGGGGACTTAAACTATTTTTATGTTGAATATCTACCTTTAAATTGGTCTGTTATGCACAGACGTGCCATTTCAATTTCACATCCAAGGTCTGTCTATCATCAACTTTGCATACAGTTAAGCACTTGGATGCCATTAAAGGTAAAATCTCTAAACAGTGTCTGTGTGACCCTATCGGTGAAATGTAAATAATACAAATAAGGGGAAACAATGGCAGACTTGTCGATATGTCTGATATACCAGACATACAACATACCATCATCTGTCATCGGGAGTCCATAACATATATGTATATATATATATATTAAATCAATGTTGATTTAATCCAGATTTTAATCCTGGGTCAAACTAAGATTGATTTAAAAAATGAACCTGTAAATCCTTAAGTTCATATTATAGACAAGAGCATGGATTGGCAAATCCTTGAAGTTTTAATCAAACATTCACTTAAGAATTAAATAGTTTAGGGCCCAAACTACATTGATTTTAAGTTTGGAATTAAAATTAGGATCAGATAAAATTCTGTGTGAATACGGCCGCTGAAGATTGTATATTGTGAACTGTAACATTGTGCAATTGCGGACCAAGTCCACATGATGAGATCTACTTAATAAGATGTGTCAACCCCGAAGCTTTCAAGGTGCTAGCACTCAGAGTTGCTGAGGTATGGTCCTGATAAAATTGTACTGGACTTAGCCAACGTCTTTAATCAATTAAGGAACCAAGGTGGAGGCACCCATATAAAAATAAAAACATGCACACCTGCAACATAAGCTCTACTGTCCCTGGACATTTCAAAGGGCTAGCTCTTACAGGTTTTGAAATGTCACCTAAATTGCAAACTGGTAATCATTCATATTCAACTTTTATGATATGATACATAAAACACCTACAGCCATGTCATATTGGAATACTAATCTAAAAACAAATTTTCAAACCTAGGAGATAAATTCATTTGCGAAAATGCACCTATCAGTAGGCGTTTCTTCATGAAAGTTCAATATATAGACACTTCCACCAATTGGACATAATCCGATTGAACAAACAGATATCTTGAAAGAATCCCATCACGATTTTTCAGCTTATGATCTATGTGACCATAGTAATTTGTTTGGATCCGCTGGTCTTCTCAATAGGTGAAATGAAATTTATTGATAAAATTTTTGTTTTAACACTTGTAGCGCGTAAATGATTCCTTACATATTTGTGAAGAGGGATCTGTTTGGCCAACATTACTTATGCTGGTCATCTGGTATAAATAAAACTCTGGTGCAAACTGGTTGGGATATTCATGGCCTCAGTTTTTATGATGTCTGATGTTACTAATAGATTTCAATTGGCAGGATAGCTGCACATGGCTCTTGTAGTATCCGCTTTTGGCGAAGAAAAGGTACCCTGGTCATATAACTGAAAAGATATGTGGTTAGGTATACATATATTTTTTGCATAACTGCAAAACTGTAAAAATCCTGCTTTTTTATTTTTATTTTTAAATTCAGGCAGATCTGGTTGTGAATACATCAAACAGGCTATTTATTAGTTACCAATGTGAGCATCTGGTTTCTGCATATATGTTCTGGAGATTATAGTCATGCAAATCATGTGCCAAGGTCACGTAGATCAATCCTTTCACAGAGATCCCCAACTCCCAGGTATTGATGTGGGAATAATAAAGCAAAATATTTTTTTACTCAGTTCGCTGTGTATTCTCATGCAGCGTACATTGTAACACAGCCACGGATGGCTCGGGCAGTTGAAATTGTCCTTCGCAGGCAAAGCCTTCCATACAGAAGCATTTTACTAGAACTCAGAAAGCACCACGCGAAGTAGAATGCAGAATATGTAACGCAAATGTTCGGCAAGGTAACCGCCTTACATTTGTCGAAATGTGCATTCAATTGCTTTACTGTAGAAATTGAAACAAAATTTAGCACGTCGTTGCATGCACAAACGAAAAAAAAAAGTAAACTAAGCTACCTGTTTCCATTCTAATAATCCATCTGTTTGAATAAGCAAAATTATTTCCGTTAGTGACCAGCATGTAGTGTAAGGACTCTGCATTTACTGTTTCACATCTGTTCACTTTATTTTATTTTATTTTATTTTATTTTATTTTATTTTATTTATTTATTGGTAGGAGGAGAAGGAATCTTGGGGCAATAGCCTATGTGAATATATAAGGCTGAAATACCCTTTTTAAAAGGAACGAAAAAGATTTTGCTCAGTACACAATCCATGAGAACCATAGAGTTGAGGAGAGGAGGAGAGTGCACTTGCGGGTTTCGACTGGCCTCATATATGTTGCATCATTAACTATTTTCAAACATGTCAATTTAATGCCTTGTGCCTGTTTTCCTTAAAATGGACGTGGCCACAAAGCAAGTTTTTTTGCCCTCTCTGCAGATTATGTCATTTAATGACTAATTTTATAAACATGCCGCCCATTTGACAGTAAGTTGTCCCACAGAAATGACAATAGTCGGAAAAGACTGCCCTGATGAAACATGGCCATTGAGCAAAAGTTTACAAAAAAGTAACCTTCCTCTCTGTCTACACACAATTAATTACACAGAATATTTTGTCTTGATAATAATATCTCTGCCTGTAAAATAACATAGATGTACACTTGGCAGAAACCCATAACACATACTGGCACTCCTCACACACACACACACACACACACACACACACACACACACATATATATATATATATATATATATATATATATATATATATATATATATATATATATATATATATATATATATATATATATGGGTGTTACGATACCAATCTTCTGAATATTAGCAATCAAAATCAGTACAAAGTAGGTAAACTTATCTCCGCTGGTATGTCAATAGTGAAACAGTCTTAGGTAAATCCTAATTCCTTGTGAGGTTACCCACCAGTACAACCCCACAGTTCCAAGTCCTATGACAGGTGGCAAGTGATCTGATACAAATTCCACAGAGGTGCAATTTGGTTCCAATGTGGTATTGAAAGGTGTGGTGCTGACTCAAATCCCACAGAAGTGCAGTTTTGTTCCAATGTGGTACAATTAACACCAAATATACCAGTCCACTCAAAGATACTGTCCACACTCCACAGGTAACAACAATAGCTTACAGCCCCACTGGCTTGTAGTTACACAGCTTCTGTCAGATATTTCCAAATCCTTGTTTGAGTCAGGAAAATACTTGCTTTATATTTATTGACAAGGAAATCGTTCCTGAGTTCCAATTTGTCACATATCCCAGTGCATTGAGTGTGATCTGTCTCTGATCTTTCTAGATCACCTCTGAAATGTGCATGTGCAGTACAATGAGATCAGTCATATGAATGTAGGTCAACACTTTGTTTACAAGCCGTCTTAAAGCCACCCCAACAAAGCAGGCTAACTCTGTGACCTGGTGCACATTCAAAGAGTACAGTGACCTCTAAAAACAAACAGGCATAACCACATTAATAACAACATGCAAATAAGTTCAAATCATTTTGATTTCAATTTTATAAAGGTATATAAAGAGTTTCCTGCAAGGAACATTGGGCGCATCGTCTGGATTTGAAATTGTGTACATTTTTATTTGAAAGGAAAAGCAATGCCCATTTTGTTTCCATGGAACCATGCTGAAATCAGTCTTTCTGTTTTTCACACCTGGGCTCCTTCCAATAACTGCAAATTGTGCAGTACGCATTTGGGTCCTTTACTCCATGCATGGAAAACAAGCATTGTAGTAAGGTGTGGATAGTGGTATTACAGGAATAAAATCAATGGCATTAGAGTATTAAAAGATCATTACTCAACAGTGAGACTGTGAATCACATCAGACAAACAGTGGGTGAACATCTGGAAGGCCACTTTTCAACGTCCTACTGCCAAGTCAGTTAACTTTGATGCCCTTTTCAGTAGCCTATATCTCTTTGAAGATACCAATGGGAGGGTGTTCCTTTATAGTTATTCCTACAATGCTGAACAGCCATTGTTCAGCATTGTCGGGATAACTATAAAGGAAAATACCACTAAGCTCTAGACCTAGAGAAAGCCGATATTTAATGTTAATGTGCATAAGTGGTAGGAACCGAAATACTGACCTGAAAGGCGAGCATGTTGCGGCTCAGCCAAACACAAACTCAAGGCATCGACTGACATGTTCATTTATAAAGCAATGGTCACCACAAATTACTCCTTTAAAATGCAAGGCCCATAGAATAACAAAAACAACAGTAAACAAAACACACTCAAATGAATAACATTTAAATTTTGGCTGATAACAGGAAGTGTTGCAACAAAACAAAAACAAAAACACCCTCGGTTTCTAGGAAAAACGTTAGGACTTACTCAATGTCTCAACTGCATGAAATATACACACGAAGCAAGGTCCAAGCACATAAAAGTCAAATATTATTATACAGTTATCAAATTGATAGTTAGTTTTGATATTATTAGAAATTAAAAATTTCTAAACCAAAGATAGAGTACTTCTATTTATATATAATATGTCAGAGTTTGCAGTTTTCATTTGAGCACAATTTAAAAAAAAAATTCTATGTCCGCAATATGATATTGTTTAACATGAAATACTGAAAACTATATTAAGATCATCCTCGATCTTAAAGTTATCACTCAATTGAAATGGGAGCCTCATCATCCAAGCAAAGTCCGACATTTCGGAGTAATGGAGTTCAGGGCCAGATTCGATATTAGTTTCAAACATAACACAGGACTCTGATTTGGTTATAAATACATCATACAGGTTATTTACTGGTTACCAATGTGAGCATCTGGTTTCTGGTCTGTAAATATTGGCAAGCCTCGAAAGCTAGCCAGGCCATTTGATGAGGGTATTTTTAGGCCTGGCTCCGTTTCAAACCATGCCAATATTGATTAAAAACAGCAGACAAAAATTCTATTAGTTTTTTTTTTTTTTTTACATCTGGTGCACTGTTTTACTGGAGCAATTTTCATTTAATTGAGTGTTAAATTATGCTTAAAACAAACCAACCAGTTCCGTCCTGTTCTCTTAGAGAGAAGGTTCCTTTCGGTTTTCTGTGAATTATTCCAAGGTTCATTTGGGATCCAAGGAGGTTCCACCATAGCCTTTGTCAACCTAAGAATGGTTACTCGGTAATATATGTATTTGTTAGACATAAAAACTCGAATACGAGTCGATAGATACATATTGTAAGATATAAATACCGAACAACTAACATGGTATAGAAACACACTTCAACATAATACTACAACATTCAAAGGAAAAAAAACTTCTCTTTAAATAATCAAACTCTTGTTTGTAACGTAAATTATGTGATGTGCCTATTGTGTTATTTGCACGAATAAAGATATATACATATATATTAGATTGTGAGTATTACCTTATCTAAAGCTGCAAGCATCTTGAATATATGATATAAAATTACCAGAAGATGGTACGGTTAAAATTGACATTAATTTTGTGTAATGGGCGGACACCAATTCAGGGTAGTAATAACAAACTATGTTCTGTGTCACGCACAGCCCTACATAACATTTTCATGAATGTTCCTTGCGGACCTGACACTGAAGAGCCTCACAGGTTTGCTAAAGATTTTGTCCAGTACATTTCTCAAGAACAACCCTACAATAGGTTTCTTTGAGGAACCAAGAAGATACCTCATTTGTAAGAAGTTAAAGTACTCTATTTGGTACCCCAGAGAACGTTAAGAGTGTTGGAGGGGTCTGTGGTACCATGAAGTGTAGCAAAGGTGTCACGTCACAAGTAGACATTGGATTATGGGTAACAAAGCATTCGGTGCTTTTATTTATTTTTTTTTTTATCATATTCTCACAATTTTAACACAGTTTTTATTTCATTTTGTTTGTTGTACCTACCCACATGACAGCCCATCTGTATACATTTGGACTCTGTATTGATACATTCAGAGTTTCAAACATGTTTAAATTATTTGGTTTCTGGTTGTCTAAAGTTGTACATGCATGTTTTACTGACCACATAAATAGGGATATCTTCAATACCCTTGATTACGTTATCTATGAATCTACCTTCTTAATTTATTTGACTCCAACGTTCATTTCTGCATCATGTCAGTCTTAAACCAAAGCTGGAGATATCATGGGGTCAAGGCATTGGACTATATATTGCATTGTATTATCATTAAAGCAATAGTACACAACAAGCGTTCACATTTGTTTTTAAGGACTTAAAGTTACTGATACTATCAGTAGCTGATGGGCCTTTTGACGACGTGTGAAGCTTAGCATAAAACAGTCTCCGCATTAGATGCATGTATGTCACAGAGTTTGCCTGGGGAGTAATTCCTGTGCAGGGACGCGAAAATATACGTCCACCAAAAGTCTCGTCAGCTTCTGTATAAGAACACGTGAAGTCTTTATAAAAAACTAGTTACTCTTAATGGTTATGTCACGGACCTGCATAGTAGAGGACTAGCATTCTAAATACTCACAGGCAAAATGTACTGTACTAAAGGCACACTGGTAGACCGAGTCGTTGCAACAGGTCAATATTAAGTGAACATCTGGTTTAATGGTTAATCTGATCACAAGGTCAGTTTTTACTGGTATCACAACGGCGTTGTTGACTTCCTAAGATACCTGGTTCAGCACAAACATTTTCCGAAGCCATAGTGCAGTGAATATATCTTGGCTAATCTCCTTACATGTGACTTTTAGATTGATATTGTCTAATATCTCTGGGTCTCCCACATGGTGGAGTGGGGGTGGAGGACACTCAGGGGATCAATACTTCCGAGCCCACAGGCGGGCCCAAGCCAACAGGACAGACATAGTTGTTGCTGTGTGCTACCACCTGTTCTTGTCGACTTTTCTAGTTTGGTTTATTTTATCATATGTGTTGCCCCTTATTTATTCACACTTGTGATGCTTGAATCTTGGTTATCTTATTTTTGTCTTTTCCAAGTTTAGTCTTTTTTTATCTGGGTGTCAAGCCGGACATATTGCTTTTCCTCCCGTTCTTTATTTCTTTCTTTCTTTCCATGGCACCTAAATTTGTCTCAGACATTTTTATTCACAAAACCACCAAACTTGCCATTGCACCTCACCTACCGATGAAATTTTGCCATTTGGCCTGGAATAGTTGTGATGATTAAAATTATGCAAATGCAGGACAATTAAAGTTTTAAAAGCTCTATAGCTTCAAAAATATTATAGACAAATACAAACTTCTAACTTACACATATAGGTCTGAGACAATTGGCAAATCCAAAAGCATGCAAACAAAAGTTGGGGAATTTAATGTGTGCTAAAATCACCAAATTGCTCTACAATCCACACATGCAGGTCTGTGAGTGCTCTTTGACCTATTGCTTGACCTCCATGGTTCCAGGCAATCATTTTGCATTCATATTTTTATTAGCTTGAACCTGTCTCATAGGCAGCCTTCTATCCATGCATGCTAGTAGGTGTATGGTGTGCATAGTTTGAGCCTTGTAGCAAATTGGGGGGGGGGGGGGGGAGGGGGACTCCCAACAATTGTGTGATGAGGCTGTCAATAAAATGTAGAGAATCTCTCTCTTTTAATTCATGCTGCCATGTGTCCCAGACAGGCTATAATTCCAACTAGTGCTGCACAGAGCTGTCAGTGCACCATGACTGAGACTGGTGTCCTAGCTGGTCTGGTTTTGCCTGACGGAATGTCAGTCTGCTGAACTTATCAGTCCCAAGGGAACGTAGCAAGCCTCTGGACTTCTAGGCAGAGCAAGTCTGAATATACCCTCTGTTAAAAATAGAGACCGATCAAAGCATGGTCTTCCAGTCCTCAGTGGCTGTTTTTTTTCAAATCTTTGTGAATTATGAAAAAGTGAGTGAATTTGTGTCATCACAGTGGATATTATCATGTCTTTTTTTCGTGTAACCAGTCAGATGAAGCCTGTTCTTCATAGCCAATAGACAGTACAGTGCTTGTCTTGGTTCACAGTTACATGTACATGTATTTTCCTGAAAGCTTCTGTTAAAATGTGTTTATGTAATTAAGGAAGAAAGACAGTTTTGTACTGCATGTATACACCTCCCCTTGAATTATACTATGTATACACTGTACATGTATATTTGCATGTGTGAATAATGTACACGTACAAGCACACATACTCAACCATACTGCCCAGAGGTTGACCCTCTCAAGAGTGGGCACTTTTCTCTTGTTCCAGGGGTGACTTTTCTCTGGTCCCAAGGGTGCCCACTGTAGAGAGGTTTAACTGTATAAGTAAACACTTGAACTCTTTCTGTCTTTCTTTCTTTGTTTCCTTTCTTTCTTCCTTTTTTATATTTGTTTTGTTTGTTTGTTTGTTTCTTTTTCTTACTCTCTTTCCTTTTTCACGACAAAGTTGTTCTTGAGATTTTCTTAAGTACTTTTTTTCGAAAACTACCAAACTTGCTATGGTGACTGACCAAACCAGTGAAATTGTACATCTCATTTGGAAGAGTCATGTTGTTTAAAAGAATGCAAATTGGGAGCAATTAGGATTTTATAAGCTCCATCTCTTCCAAACTGTTGCAGATACTGAATATTTCAATGTGCATATATAAGTTTGTGACACTTGCCAATATAATGGACAGTATAACTTGCAGAATGTCAAATTATGTAAGGGGCTTTGAAATTTATCAAAGCTGAATATCTAGAAAAATATTATAGATAGGCACACCACCCCTTCTTCAATTTCTAGGTTTGTGGCAAAGCCCCTTCCAAAGAACCATAAACCAAAGTTACAGGCTTTCCGTTCATGCAAATTAGGCAAATACACAAAATGTCAATGTTGAAAAGCTTCAAAACTATAATTGATAGTTCTTTCATTCCAAATTCAATTTAAAAGTTGGTGACATGGCCACATCCAACGAAACAATAACCTAAATTGTAGCAATTTACTTTATAAAAATTAGGCTAATTAACGAAATTTAGATTATGTTGAACAATGGCAAAGTGTAGCATTTCAAACTGTTCTCATTTTGAAGGCACCCAGACCAATTTGCTGTGAAGCCAATCTTCTTTTCCAGTTCATCGTTTACGCTCTGTATGCCTTATTTATTCATACTCATAATGCTTTAATTATATCGATGTATTTGTGTGTCTTCCCGAATACGAGGGGTCAAATAAGCTATTATTATTATTATTATTATTATTATTATTATTATTATTATTATTATTATTATTATTATTATTATTATTATTTGTGTGTCTTCCCGAATACGAGGGTTCAAATAAATTATTATTATTATTATTATTATTATTATTAATATTATTATTATTATCATTATTATTATTATTGTTATTACTATTTTTATTGTTATTATTATTATTATTATTATTATTATTATTAGTAGTAGTAGTAGTAGTAGTAGTAGTAGTAGTAGTAGTAGTAGTAGTAGTAGTAGTAGTATACAACTTTGATACCAGGGGTAGACATTAACCTGTTCTCACCTGCCCAGGGGACAGGTTAGGGTCACGTCTTTGCTGTCCCGTTGAAATTATGCGGGCTGTGAAGAAGCAACTTACAGTTAGGTTTTATTTACTGGGACTTTGTCACTCGGTGCAAAACCACACAAAACATAATGTTTCTCCCTCAGTGGAATTGATAATTGAATTGATTTATTCACAAGTATCGTAGGACCAGTACTCACATTATATTTTGATATAGAAATCGAAAATATTTCCCCAAAATTTTAATTAACAGGTACCTGCATGGTCGAACATAGATATAGATCACAATTAGACTGTCCGACCAGACCAGTTTGCTTTATATCCCGCCTCGGACAGGTGGGTATGCCTTAATTTCAAACCCTGAACTTGTATTACAATATCATGTTTTAAGTTTGAGTATGCCCAGGCCAGGAAAAAGTTAACAGTCTCAATTACACTACCAAGCCTTCTGCAGTCATTGTTGTACCTGTTTGATTCAAAGGTAAGTTCCCATACATTTAAAATGTGTCCTGTTTACGTTATCTTCTTTTCTTCTAATTGAAATATCACGCAATACAAATATATTATATATACATACCCACTATATATATATATATATATATATATATATATATATATATATATATATATATATATATTACGGATTAAATATTTTGATTCACCACACCATACATTTCATCATCTGCTATTTCTAAGTATCTTGATGCATGGCAGCTAAATTTGTTAGTTGTGTTGGGTTAAGATGAATTGTGCACTGTGTAGTGAGGTTTTTTCCATAGTTGATTTAGCCTTATGCCCTACAAGAATTCCTCTTCCCCAATTGTTGTAATTCTGCCAAATAAGACATATAGATGCTGATTATGAAACTCGTATCAAAACATTTAAATTCATACTATGAGCTCGTTCCATTATATAACTACTGGAATGGTTTTCATATTTTGTATTCAGACATATGCATCAAATTTTAACAAACAGGTATGTTAGAAATTCCTCTTAATACTAATACTAAATACTATTTCTAAATGGGTATTACTCAAGAGGTTCAAAGAAGCATGGGGAAATATAAAGGTGAAGCAAGGAATCCATCATGAGTGGTTTTAAAGCATCTGGCGCATATCCTTTACACAGAAAAGTTAGTCCAGCAGAAGCTTTCAGCCCATCCGCTGTTTACAACCACGAGTCCTCCTCACCCATTGACAACCCTTGCATGGCACCATGTCAGTCCTAAATATGATGTTTTATGACAAGCTATCAGAGACTATGGCAGCATGGGATGGGACGCAGGATGTAAGTGGAGATAACGATGATTATCCACAGCGTTGTTGTTGGAAGATCTAATCTTGCATCAGGTGGAACTTATTAAAGATCACACGAAAAGCAGTCCCCTGCATGGATCTATTTTTTAGTAAGTTTTAAAAATATACAGATGTATAATAATTATATAAATCATGATATTGTCGTAATAGACATTCAATATAGTAATGTTTACTTCGGTAATGCTCGGGATTTCTGCCGGAAATGATATCATTTGCAACAACCCAGCTCGTCACCTTCGACCACTGTCATTTTCAAAGCAAGATTCCTTTCATTCTCAGTTATTTTCTTCCAGAATAACATCAATTGGTCGGCTTTTAGATGTACCGATTGATGTAGCATGACGACGGAGAGGGATGGGTCTTGGCAAATTTTCCTGTCGGTTTGTGTGTGTGTGTGTGTGTGTTTTTTTTTTTTTTTTGTCTTCAGTAAAAAAAAATAAAAAAAATAGAAAAATAAAGATATGTAGTTTGCTTCCAAAACTGTGGTTAACATGACAGACACCTTGTTTCCATCATGCCATGGTCATGACCATTTCGTCATGTTAAAAGGCACTTGCCTCAATAAAGGCATTATTACAAGAGGCCCTAATATACTCATTTTCATGGAACAAAATATGTTTGAACCAGACCAAAGTGATGATGTAGAATGTAATGGGTGTACAGTTAGGTGAGTATATACTGAATCATGGATATCGCGAAATGTGGCATTAACAATACACTTTATGTTAGACCTAGTAGACAGCAAGATATTTTAGCTGCAGAAGCAGCACTGACTATAGATCATATTAATTCAGGGTGCACATGATGCTAATTTTTCATTAAAAGTGGTTCCAAAATTGAGGCACACGTGTGTTGCCCGGCTGTGAACACATGCTGAACTTGTTGATAAGGGGGGGGGGGCGCTCTTGGGCACCTGTTTTCCAGCTTTGGAGCTGACTCAGGTCTATTTGTCGATGCTGGAGAAAATTTATTAGTGGAATTCTTCACATATAGAGACAACCTGTGTACTTGCGAATAAAAATTCAAAATCAGTTAGAAATATTGCACAACACTTAACGGTGATTTAGGTGTACAAAGACAGCATGCAGGCCGACTTGGGAATACAAATAACATTAATACAAAATCATCTGGAGATATATACTCCATGGCAACTGGTGAGATTTAGGTGTACACAAATGGAAACATCATGTCACATGTAATGGCATTTAAAATAGACTTAGATGAAGCAAAACATTTCTTTAAATACAAAAATCTACACGCTGCATGGAAATATGTGAAAGGAAAACAGCAGAGTAATGATTTGTTGAAGGTGTTTTGATACTTGAGGCATACTAGTTGATGTTGCCAAGTGTAGACTTTGGTTAGCCGAGTTTTTGGAGGGACAAATAAAACATCGTCTCACTCTTGACAATTTCTTAACATATCGGTATTACTGATATGCTTTTTTCAAATTTTGGCTACACTAAAAATTTAAAATTCGCCATTAAAATGGAACATAAGAACCATAGGAATACTTTCAATGCTGTCTAAGCTCATGTGTGATACATGCTTTATCATATACAGTTGTCCCACCTTTAAGACACAACTCCATTGACAAACCACCTGCTTTTACGATCACATTAATCAGATAAAAAGTCCTGTCTTATCCATGAGACTTAATCCTTCTTTATGGATGGACCGACTCCCTGCTTTATGTCACCATTTTGTCCCTCCTCGGGATGATCTCTTAAAGGAGGGACAACCGCATACCAAGAAGAGGCAGAAGCCTACTGCATAATTGTGATAAACATTATGGCAATGAAAAATAAAACAATATAAGTAGAATGATTCCCTTAAAACAAACAAGGCAATACATTCCACCAAAGTGAACAATTTCTACAATTACAGCTAGGGAGTGTTGCATCATGGTCACACCATGGATGTGCCAGCGTGACGTCAACGGTGGCTACATCCGATTGGACAATCGAGTAAATTTTATTAGGTTGGAGAGATCAGGGAGCCACACAGACTGTACATCACCTTTTCTTTCTTCGCAAGGTAAAACAATTACAGATGATTAGACAGAGTGACTATTTTAACAATACCATGACTCTGCACCATTTTAGTACCCTTCACTTAAATAAAGGACATACAAAATTTTAAAACAATAACCGTAATTTCTTTATTCTCATAAACATCTTGATTCGATTCACTTTAATGAAGTAATCCGGATTAAACAACACACAAAGATACATTGAGAACAGATATTGGTGAAAGTGAGCACATCATGCCACATACGGTAGTTTGTGATATCTTATTCATGCATAGTATACACTGTTTTGTTTGTTTTTGAGCCTAGGTAGCTCCTAGTTGAACTTCCATTCAATAGTATTCTCCATGCGTTCATGATTGTACATTTTATTTAATTTTCCAGCATAAAACATGTCATGCACATGTACTACCGTAGCCTGTTTGTGATACATTAAGAGGGATCCATGTTTTTAGTATAGACAAGCTATTTTTATATTTCATGTGGTAGAATTGTGGAAAGATGGTGTTGTATCAGTTTACCTTGGTGTCCTTTTCTTTGCTGGTGATGCTGAATGAAAATATCTGTCCCGCAGGGATACTGCCACTGGTACTATAAGATTGTTCATACCACAATCCTAATAACTGAATTAGTGCATTTCGTCGTGTCTTGGACCCCTACAGAATTCAAACAATGAACTCCTGAACTACTTGGGAACTGGCTTCTTTTTTCTTTTCAATATCTGTAAATGTTTACCAACAAATTGTCATAATTTTCCCCACAAAGAATGAAGGAGTGACGCACCAAGCCAATCATTCCCAATCAGCGGCACTTGGAGGATAGTCCATGGGTGTGGTGTGCCCCGGGGGCATCTGCTGCCTTGGCTTAATTTTCACGGGGCCCAGAACAAGCATTACCCACATGTAGAACGGTTGCGTCTAGGGCAGGAGGTTGTTGACCTGCGAAATATCCATAAATTGCCTTTACACATTCAACACCGCAGCAGTCTCTGTAACTCATCCGCTATTGCCTGAACACTTCATGTGACTAGAGACACAATTGTCGCTTCTGGTGTAAGTCTGAACTATTAATTTCGGAATGCAACGATCGGAGAAAGTAATTTCCCCAAAGTCAAGTTGTTTATTTCATTATTTTTAAATGAAACGGCATTTTAAAAATAATAACAGTGTCAGTGATGGGTACAGAAGGACGGATGTGTATAACCCTCAATTTAAAGGACAGGTAAGGCACCCAAAATTTTTGCATGGCTGATTTTGAGATTTTACATGATAACTGTTCTTTCTTTAAGTTTCCAAAATTTCAAGTTATTAACTAAAGTAGAAATATGAGAAAAACTCAAAATAAAAGCTGGGTATGTGGACATCTGAACCATGTGCCATCCTTATGGTTTTCAGTCACCTAGCGGAACAACGCCACCAGTCAATCATACTTAACATCGGTCTCGTGGCTACAGGTAGCAACGGCCCAAACAAAATAGGGATCAAGGCGGCATGCAACAAGTATGTTTGTGTATAGGGAAATGATGTAAACATGGAAACATATCACAGCTTTAGCAGTTTACTTAGTTATCTTGCTTGTTTTGCGCTGATGAAGGAAGACTATAGATGTTCAGGAGCTGCAGTAATCGTCAGAAGATGTCCCATCAAAGGCCACGCGGTGATGGATTACCCCAGTGGCACTGCGCACCGATATCAGGCATATCAAAACTGGAACTTGAATCAACAGTACCCCATGTATATAGAAATATTTCTTAGATCCCAACGATAAGGAAATAGAAGTACAAATAAATGCATCCAAATAAGCATCAATGTGAACACAAAAGAAAATATAAAAAACAGCTAGTGATGCAATACTCAGATTAGAAAGAGAAATGAAACTCATTGACAAAATAATTACAAAATAATGACAAGCAAATTATAAGTAAGGCCAGTATACCTAAAGTATAACGAGCTAAGCAAATGATACAGTAGGAATACGCGCAATCAAGCATCATCCTAAAAGTGGGATTAAGAGGTGGGGGGGGGGGTGCGGAGGAGGGGACCCGCCACCCGTGCACCCGCCACCCGTGCACCCGCCACAAGCGGCCATAGACTGCCCTACCATTACAAGGCAACACCCGGCCAGCCATAGCCAATGAATGTGCAACAAGCCATGCAGTCCACACACCCGACCTAAATAGCTACGGGTCTACCAAGCATTTTACAGGCTGCCTAAAAAGCATAAGTAACCAGTCACACACGAAAGTGTCCTTCGCTATAAAATTTAAGACAATTTTCATGACAAAGTAAGACCCCGAATAGCATCCACTGTACTGACTTCAGGTTCAGCATAAAATGGTTTGGTATAGTAGAAAATGGTATCTAAATTGGGGAAAGCCCGGAGATAATACTAGCTCGCGTAAGGTACCCATGAACAAAGTCCTCATTCAAGTATTCAGCTATAAAATGAGTCAAAATATCACAGCCAGGACCGTCAAAACTACAATTGCGCGAAAACAACGAAATCTTACGTTCCCCTAGAACATGGAAAACTGGCCCGATATTCACTGTTTGGAGTAACCTAGATTGGCGAGACTGTTTACCCAATCCTAAACACTGTTTTAGTGAGCCACTGGCTCAACTGGGTACTTTCAAGTGGCAATAGGCCTACGCCCACGTCACACTAGTAAACCAAGGTGGGAACACTGACAATTTTCCATAAATAAGATTTTACTCACCTGCAGGATCAAGCCGAGAAATTTTAAATCAACTTCTGATGAAGATTTAAAAGACCGCCTGCAATTATTAATGAGACCTTCCAAGTAGGATTTAGCTTTACAATCATCGGATATACTAATTACAAGAATATTGATGATGTTCAGAAGTTTTATTAATAACATCTCCTGGTAAAAAGCAGGTCAGTTAAAATACTTATTCTCTCCGTCTGACAAACAATGTTGGTCTTTGTGGCACTAAAATTCGAATAAACTGTCTGCTCATCCATGGAAAAAGAGGCAAATCTGTGTCCTTGTAACACGACACAGTTATTAAGCTTTCCAAGTGAATTTCAACCACAGAGGTCCATGTACCATGCATACAGTTTGCAAGCCATTCGCAATGCCAAGACTGTTGACGAAAAAACATCAACGACATGAGGGAACGGGACAGGAACAAAAATCTGGTTATAAACACAGGAAACTGTCAAATTTCGTTGCCTGGCTTGAGGTCAAGGGGCCCAAAGGCTGCCTCCATGACGTCACGCTTTGAGACCAGATTGTCGCTGTCCCCGTTTGACAGATCGCTGAATAATATTTTCCGTACTTCAAAGGCTCTTTCTTTTCATGTGATTGACCAATAATACATTGAGAACCTCGCCAAATGTTAAGGGACGATTTTTACTCCGATTTGCATAAGTATCAGCTCATTGTGAGCAAACGGTAATGTTTCAGAGGTAAATGGTTAACATGAAAGTCCTTTGAAGCTCGTTTTCCCAGAAAGAATAATAGGATGAGAACACCACTTAGGAAAGGTTATTCGAAGCAAACGATTGGGCGTAATTTATTCCGTAAACGGCCTCTGATTGTGTGTGGTCTGAGCTGCAAAGGAAATTCAGCGATTTTCAAAATTTTGCTTAGGTCTTTTTCTATGAAATGTAGCAAATGAGCATCCTGGAAATCAGAGGGAAAATTGTCATGTCAAACTTTGAAGATGGAAAACAGAAAAACAAAACAAAACAAAAAAAAAAAAACAAACAAACAAAAAAAAACAAAAACAAACAAAAACAAAAACAAAAAAAAAAAAAACCAACAAACAAACAAAAAAACAAAAAACAAAAACAAAAAACATGAAAAACGGATCGTTTTGTGTTTTTTTTTTTTTTTTTTTTTTTTGCAAATATATCAGAATTAAGATGCAAGTGTAACTATAATTTTATAACAATTAATAAGTGACATATCAATATTTATCAGGTTGATGGTTTGCAGGTAACTTTCGATTGCAGACTCAACAGATAACATCACAGACACCCAAACACAGAAACTATAAATTCTTTGGAGTATGATGATTACTTACATATATGATTTGGTATCTTAACACATACATTTTAGGCTATGACCGAATGAAATGGGATATTTATGTCTTAGCTGTCCTTATACGTTTTTGGTGATCTTTGAATAAAATCGGATATTTGTGTCTTAGCTGTCCTTATACGTTTTTGGTGATCTTTGTCATCAGCAGGTCTCGTTTGTATCAGTGCCAAGAGCATCAGGTGCATGTGATGAATTTTTGTAGTGTGTTTGTTTAGTATGCCTACAACAAAAAAATCATATAAAGTAGGTGGTCTCTGAACAGAAATCAAGAACAGGAGAAAGACAGAGTCAGTGACCTAGAAAATATGTTAAGGGGCATGTGATCTTTGAAGGGTTGGTCTTTGCAGAGGGACTATCACTAATTATAGGCATGTGGGATAATAAAATAACATGTAAAGTCCTACACGCTCATAACAATGAATGTCAGTGTGGTGTTTAAGAAAGCCAAGCTTTTATACATGATGCTGACATCATGTTAAGGGTAGGTAAGTCTAATCACAAGTGGTAGTATGATGTGTGTAAACATCAGCATATAGTTTGGTATAATAAAAACGGCCAATTAATTAATAAAAACGACCAATCAATTAATTATCTTGTGCATGATTAATTTCTCCATCATGAAAATCCAAATGCACTGGGATTTCGGTCATTGACATTTATTTCAGGGCCAAATTTGCTTTTAGGATCAATACTTAATCTCATACTGAGGATAACAAAACTTAAGTGATTGACCTGAAAACACAAAAAGCTTAACTGGCAGTGATCACGCATATTCTCTTCCAAACAGTTGTATTTTGAACGTTATTTATCAACACTGTTACTGCCAGCTATTGAGATGGTGTTTGAACGTGGAGGCGTGAGCGCCTGTTCAACTGTAGTCAGCCTCCTTAAACACATTAAGTCATAATTTAATAATCATTACTAAATCATGTGGAAGTACATACCTCCTGTATGTATATATAGCCAAAACGATATCAACAAACTTTACTGTTCACCCAATTGTACGGCTCCGCAGAGAAGAATCAAAGTGATATGAGAAAGGTATGCGTTGAAGTTGCCAGATACCACCTTGAATAGACCAGTTCATGGCACTTGGGTTTATTCGGTTCACTCCGGAAAGCGCACCCTGCTTTATTTACATTTTATGCTCTACCACGCTGGCCGGATTACACGTGGAAGCATAAGAAGTAAAGCACAGGATGCGCTTGGATTTAACTAAAGATCAAACCATCAGCAATCTTTAAATACAAATTTCACCACTGATGTGACATTTTAGGTAAAAGATTTGCACTTTACAACACAATCCATGCTGTAATCACTAACGTTAGCCATGACATCCGTTGCAAACATATGACGGCATGGGCCCGACGCCGCTACTTGCAAATTGGACAATCAGGCCAACAATGGAATGCATAATTAATTACGGTCCGTAAAATGTCGGTACAACTCGGTATGAACAGGTCTAATGGACAGTGTCATTACGATATCCAAATCATAGCCGTAATAAAACAAATCCAAGTCAATTGCGACCAAAGGCAATATTCCTTGGTATGTTTAGCTGAATCACATAAATTTATATTTCGTCTATACCCAAAAGAGTCCAAAACGTACATCCAAAGGTCCATAGGGTAAAAAAATACCATATCTAGTCTTAACATGACAAGAATATAAAAACATTTGGTTAAAATTATAGGCCTATTTGAGTAAATTTGCTTGGACAGGTGCATCATTCATGCGCATAAAGGACCGTACAAATCATAAATAGGGACCAAAATCTGTATCACAAAATGTGTAGCACAGCAGAGAATTTGCAAGCACAGATTCCAAATTGGTTGAAAGTATCAATAAAATTTAGCATTTAAAAGGTACTTGTTGTAACCACCGTCTCAACAATGATCATCATCCGTACAAGTCCACAAAGTGACACTAACACCAACATCGGTCCATCAAAAAGCCCCAAGGCCTAAAATGATCATCAACAAGAATCCAAACAACATGATTATACAATTCGTGTGTTTTAGACATGTACCTAAAGGCATGATGTTGTTTTAAAGAAGATAAACTAAGAGTATTTTCAGAAGAAAAGTGTTTTGAATGTGCAAAAAAAGACCGCGACGCCGATTCAACTCGGATGGCTGTTGCTTGCCATCGACTCAACAGAAGTGAAGATGATTTCTTTTGTTAATCTTGAACAAAGAAATGAATGATTGTCAGGTGCCAAACATCAGTTACCCTGACAAAAATTTCGATGACCCTAATATCCCACCGGTCAAGAGAAGGATTGAACAAGAAATAATAGACCAAAGGCAAGACCTGTTTCTGGACCAGAAGAAAAAATGGGTGAAGTATATCAAGACCTGGCCGTTAGGTCATCTGGATATTTTAGGTAAAAATCCGAACTCAGTGGGGAACACCGCATCATGACAGAAATATTTGATAATAAACACCCAACAGATAGTGGGACTCAGTATTTTGTAATAATTTGCACCAAAAATAACAATTGATGAAGTAGATTTATGTTGTTCGTCAGCAATACAGTAGTAGAGTTGTGTACGTTTTCCAGTTTAAGTTACACTATAGGGTTTAAATCTCTTGAGTTTTTTAAATATATTACTGAGCAGATAGATATGGTGTCTTATCATCATTAGTTCATTCCACCCTGATGACCCTTTTTTCCCGCAAATATCTAAATGTCGTTTGCTAATTGTATTTTACTTGGCAGTTCATTGTCTCATATATGCATGTATTTTTGCGGTCTTCATTGTGTTCAAGCATACAATTTTGCTTTGAATTGCCAATTTTCCTTGCCATGACTGCTATTGCACTTGTCTCACGATACGTTGGCACACAAAACAATCATGTTAAATCATTTTTTCTCATATCAGCAAATAATTTTGTGCAGAATTGTGTAACTGCCCTCGGAACTGCTTCCCTTCAATGGGGTCAGATACAAAGTACACACAAGTGTTAACACCATTTCTATTTTTTGTGAAAGAAGCCACCTAATTACTAATACCTAATTATCTAATTAAATTGTACTTTTAAGGTGGAAGGTCTGAAGCCGCACCTTCAGATAACCTCTAATCACTTTTTCATATTTGTGGATAGTCTGATACTTAAACTACATGCTCCCAAAATCTCAGATGTGTAAAACATAAAATTTATATGAGATAATCGATCTCTAGACTTTTGTTTACAATGAAAAGTTTAAACAGTGACCGACACATGGCTTTGTTTGCATGGGCATGATAATGAACCATGTCACTGTTTGCACAGTCATTAGTCCATGACTGCTGGAAACCAATTGAGGTATTGACAAGAGTCACTGACAGGAAACCATTAGCCGTGGAGCTAAGAATGGGCCAGTTCAGACTAATCACTACCATTGTGCTGATAACTTTGAAATTCTCTATTGATGTAAAAACAAATTAGCCCAATCCACTTACTGGTCCCCAAATATGGAAAGCCACATGTGAACCCACACCCGAACAAGCCAAGTGTGGTGTTCCCAAGTTAAAAAAGTCGAGATTTAAGCTACAAAATATACTTTTGTTTAATGACAACATCACAGAGGTAAAGCTACAAGTTTATTTCACACAATAATTAAAACACAGGACAGAAGAAATGAGTATGTGTCATACTACAGCCTTAAATGCGTAAGAATTGGCAACTTTTTCTTTCAATGTGATTTTCTCGGAATTGTTTTTTGCTCAACCTGTGCAATTTGTGTCTCGCCTCACAAACATACAAATTGCCCTATAAGATTAAAATCAATGGACATTAAAAGAAAAATATCATATCCAGGAACGGTTCCCAGGATTTTTTTTTCTGACAACCCCTTCCATGACTTTTGGAGCAATTTATGGAAAGAAAATGAACAACCTGTCAGAACTAAATTAAAAATTTTATAACTTTTTATTTGTGCTATTTCAGGACTAACCATTGAATTCGATCCTAGAGATGGATATATATTTTAAATTTATTCTGATTTCAATTGGAAAAAAACAATTTTGTGTGACTTTTGCGCGAAAAAGGTGAAAATCATACCACGTCAGAAATAATGCTATAAAATCTCAAAAAAATCCAATCCTGCAAAAAAAACTCTATGGATATAAATCTATGGATATGTAGTAATCAGAAAATATATAGGTTTAATGTACTTGTGAAAAAATTAAATGGGTAATTGCGATGCAAAGTTGCCAGTCTCACTGTGCACTAGCTTCACAGCTTCCACCTTAAGGTATGTTTTATCCATACAAATATATTACCAAGTTACCTATTACGTTGTGATATTTTGTCCTGTGTCCTGTTATGACACTTAATATCAGAAATGAAGATGTACTAAAAGCTTGGTCGCTTCTCACTCAATTGCCTCAACGATTTCAACAAATGATGCCAAAACCAACAGAATACTATCTCTATAGCATCAGACTTCGCATAAGTGGACAGAAAGAACCTGGCAAATTGAATAAAACTATTGAAACACATGTTATCTTTATTAGATCTAAACATTCGAAGTGTAAATGCGAAATTTGATAAATTATCTTTATTGATGCATTCCCTACTTTGTAACATATTACACTGAAAATCAATGTGGCATCGTTTACCATACCCCTAAGGCGGGACCACTTTGCCCATACATTCCATATTTGTCAAAATCAGTCCGGCTGACGCCACCCACAATTATGCAACTCCAAGTAGAAATAAACAGCAAACCATGTACTGTAATTTCAACGAAAATTATTCTTCTTTTCAGAGACCTTTAACACCTGTTCCAAGCACTCCCCAGTCTGAAGTGCCCGCTGTGTCTACATCTTATTAATCCTAGCTAGCGTAGGAGGTAGCTAGCACCCTGTTCCTTCGGGCAAAGATGGCACTGCTGCCGCCACTGATGGGGCCAATCTCACGGCCGTCAGTCATTTGACCTCCACGAGTGCAGATACTTTGGAATTTTTTCTGGAACAACATTCCAAGCAAACGCGACCTTTTAATTCTCCTCTCTACCAAATTAATTCCATGAAGAGAAGATCAAATTAAGATTGATGGCTGAAGCAACGGCTGTTTAAAAAAATCCGCAATTATGGTCGACTTTTCTTTTTTGTTTAAATTTCATATTCATATGCGCCGCATGCCCGTGGTAGAGTTTGATATAATGTAGTAAAATATAATGGTACAAGTGGTATTAACTGTGTTTTTTCTTACTGTGCTTAGGTAATCAGGTGCGCAGACAGGCAAACAACCCGGGAAAATCCGGTTGAAACATTTACAACTCGGGTAATTTTGTCTATTAATGATGTGGCTAAACTCATTTTGAATTTGATGACATTTGCCTCAAGGAAACCTGGACAGAATATCTCTCTGAAAACATAAGTATACTGAATATTTAGATGTGATGCTATATAATGGTTTCTACTCCAAATTCACATTGCATACTAGGCTAACCGAAAGATCAGCCAATCTGATAGACCAGATCTTTTGTACAGTTTCTAACACTGACAAAGTGTGCTCATCTGGTATGATATCGTCGAATATATCTTATCATTTCCCGACATCTACAGGTATTACCATATAACCTCTGAAGCAAGGCCTCCCAAAACATATGAAGACAGAGCGTGATGATCTTTACTCTTTACATTGCTTTTATAAAGATATAAGTAGCACTGACATGATGAGTGAATTGAATATTTATCAACTTTGTTACCCAAATAAAAAATACAAAAAGATGGAACAAATATTACATAATGCCAAAAGTAAGCATCTTCTCATGAAAAAGGTAAAATCCAATCAATACAAGTACAAAAGGTCATTCTGGATATGTTCCAACAAAAAGCCTATGCTACATGTAATTATGAACGATTCTTTTTTCATATTCTTGCTTGGGTGACACTTTGGCATTCTTGCTTGGGGGCACCTTCAAGATCATACCTTTATATTACAGACAAAGGCTGTTCGTGTAATGTCTCATGATTCATGTAATGCACATGTGGGTCCTATGTTTAAACACATGAAGATACTGTTTCTTAAGGACTTTCGTCGTTCAAATTATTGTACTGTTCTCACAAATATTCTAAATATGAAGTTCCCAGAGTTTTTGTCAATATGTTCGAACCACCTATAAATACCCAAACGAATTTTACCAAGTCAAGTAAAAATGGCAAAAATTCCGATACAACTTCAAAAAAGCAGGACAATCATGCAAGAATTATTTCAATTCTCATCCACAGCAAAATACATCTCTTTGTTAGCAAGATAAAATTAAAAAAAAAAAACTTAGGTATTCTGGTTCTTCACACTATGCAAAGTTGCTTTATATTAATTACTAGAAAGATGTATGTACCAAACCCAATTGTTTGAGGAAATGTAAGCTTTGACAACCACGTTGTAAATATTTTGCAAGTAATGGAAGGTCCTAAAAGTGTGCCGAAATATTGAGCTTCTCCCGGGAAACAAACTGAATGCGCATTTATAATAAAATTAATTTATTATGGGGTGCATGGGCTTTTGTAGACCAGCAATCCTCGGCAAGGCGAAAGTATAGTTGGCTTTGCGTCGTGTACTGTTGCTCCAATCGAGCTTCTAGTCTGCAAAAGCACATGACACCACACGGTATATTCATATGATATTAGGTAATAATGATTTTATTCCGCTTTCGCAGTGGCCGATGCGTATAGCTTTGTTTGTGCTAATTCTGTGTTTTCATTAGTTTCAGCTGATACTGTATCCATTTCTTTGTGTTTAGAAAATTTGTTAGCCTTCAAATTGGGCAGTTAAATTGTAAATAATAGACTTCGATGGTATCATGACATGAATTGCACAATTATTCATTGACTTAGCTGATTAAAAGCATTACTTGGCCAAAATACTTTTTCTTGTCACCCCAAGAGTATATTGGTCTTCACTAGGAAACCTCATCGCAGTAATGGAATCGCAATGTCGTCTGCCTCCTGAAAAGATATGCCACCTTTCCGATGGCATGTTGGGCCATAACAGTCAAGAGTCGGTTACATGTAAGAAGTACTTGTAATATGTATGTTGAAAATGCAAAATGGCTGATGCCATGACTTTGTCAATTCTTGTTCATCATGCACTTTATATCTATGTTTAGAAATGAAAGGCAGTTGTTCATGCTTTTGCTGTCTTTTCCATTAGATTAAGCTAATAAAGTGTCCATTTATTGTGTTGAGAAAATTTTTGTAAACCTATCAACCTATCCCATACCTGTAACGAACCATATACGCCGTTTATGGCTCAAAGCTTAACGTCATTTAACTGAGCTGACTGACAGGTGATGAGAACTAAAAATTGATAGGCCTTCCAGGTCTCATTTTTGTTTTTGACAGAAGTAATACAATTTGGGTTTTGAGTGGTTGAGCCTATACATTTTGGAAACACTATAGTCTGTCGTTAATGAAGAAGATTTCAAAGGTTGAGTGGACCGGTTTAAAACACCGGTTGCCTTTAGTGGGTGACTGTCAGGAGTGAAATCTGTTTTTTCACATTAGTATAAGAAGATGAATGTTGATGCTTTGGTAGCTATGGAATCACTTTGCTTCATTTTTGGGTTTGAAATTTATGAATATGGCTCATGTTTTTCTGGTACTTTTCTATCATCCTGATTATATCTAAATAAATTTATATCGACAGGACATATCTGTATGTGTAAAATGTATGGTATGCCAAAGTTAATTTCCATTGTAAGATAGATCTCAATGTTTTTATCTTTTAATCGAAAAGAAAGTATTTTAAAAAGTTTTTATCAGCAAGGCATATATCTACGTGTAAAAGCGTAGGCAATGGCAAACTTAGCTTGTAATGTAACTTTCAGTGTTTTTTTTTAAGCAGAAGAAAGTATCATATATGTGAAGTACTTAGCATGATGCCCAGTCAGCTACCTCCTTGACGGGGTTACTCACTTGTATCTATCCCTAATCTGTACTATACTATACGTCCTTCATGGCTTAAGGTCACGTATCATCTTGATTTTATTCGAAAATATATATATATATACATATATATATATATATATATATATATATATATATATATATATATATATATACAGGACACAGCTCAGATCTATCAGCTATGCCACATATGGTTCACAGTAAAGTAATTTGTATGGAAATGTTTCAGACCCCACCTATAGTTTGTGTGGAGAACCTGTTAAGGTTATAGTCAATATTGTGTATGCTCCCGTTTTCAGTGAGAGCAGAGACAACCTTTTGCGCAAATATGAACCATAATTTTGTATTGACAGTATCAATCTATTTCTGAATGATATACTTCATACTTAAAATTCAGTACCAGTTTTTGTAATTTTCTAATGCCTGAAATGATGATGGCACAATTTTATATCACATATGCACGCTCTTTTATGAAGGAATCATTAATTGTAAATAAGCTGCAATCATTTGCTTATCAATATAAAGAGAAACAAATAAAACAGCTCATGAAATAGCGTAGACCAACCAACACTTGCACCAGAATATAGACCAAGAAAGACTACAAACTGGAAATATTTACAGATTGAGACAAACACAAACATAGACTAGCACAAAGAGCAGTGCATGCTGCTCGTGTACTGTATACATAAACATTATGAAAGCTTTTCATTATATCACGTCTGCTCAGGCTCAGTTAGAGTTAGAAAAGCAAAGTAAAAAAGCCTTATTCGGAAATGATGTATCTGTGATATTTGGACCAGATGTGAAGTCATTTTCTGCAGTTTATTATTACTTTAAGTACTCAGTTTGCAAATTAGCCATAAGAGAACTAGGGCCCTTATGAAACTACTTGCCAGTCCGTGCATGGAATATATCAATGTGTATTTGAAAGTCAGTTCTGCTGGTGGATTCCACAGGAGGCGACCAGATGTGCCTACTTGTTATTGGTTTCTCGTTCGTTCTCTTTGTTCTGAACTTGCTTTGGAAAGATATTTTTTTGCGGTTTATATAGTATGGAAATAGAGTGTTCTTATTTTCCATGGATCTGAGAATTCATGGTTGTGTTGTAGGTACATCACGTTAGAACGTTTGGTACGACATATATTTAATTAGTACACGAAACAGTGTAATATGATCATTACATGAAACAGATTTTTGTTAAGGAGAGGAACTTAAGCTGTAAGACAAACATAGCATCCATTGAGTTACGTGCGTATAAATATATATATATATATATATATATATATATATATATATATATATATATATATATATATATTTATATGTGTGTGTGTGTGTGTGTGTGTGTGTGTGTGTGTGTGTGTGTGTGTGTGTGTGTGTGCGTATTTACATGATATATTATGTATCGATGTATGCAAAACTGTCCTCGAATTTTTGTCAAGTTTTTATTGTCACAATATATTTTACAGGCGGAAAAATATGTCTAGGATATTGCTTGAATCCACTATACGTTTGTTGAGAGAAGCAAAGTGGTACACAAGAATCGAATTAATTGTATAGATGCTTGGTTTCTTAATATGCAGAAATTCAGTTTCATAAGATCACATAGGTACCAATTCTTGAGCACGGACCAAGTGGAACATTGATACAATGGTTTTGATATCATATTGTTCAGTAAGTAGTTTTTCAGTCAATCGCGCAGTGTGTGACCATTCATTCTTGTCTGCCCCTGTTTTGAATATGCACATTTCCTCAATATTTAATACAAGTTGTGACATCATGAGGAACATCAACATCTTTGTGGCACAGGAGCCAGTTTTCAATATAAAATCAGAAATACGTGAAGAGAGCTCTTTTAAAGGAATGGTGTTGGATTTTTTGGGGGAATAATTTTATTGTTATGTTATGGGGGATATTATCTAGCCATCTGCCGCAAGAGTACAGACTTCTGTGCAATTTGCATACTGGCATTGCCTGAAGTTTGTCCTCACGGGGGAGGGGCTATTATTGAGAACTATGGTGGAAATATTCCAAACGCCAGAATAGCTTATGCTCAGATCTCTGCAGTACTTTGTACTCTCAATCAATATAATTGCCTGATACAACATATTTCTTTATTTTTGCGCAGTGCTTTTCCCATTATAACACATTCTTGTTGTTTCCAGTTACAAAATGCTACATTTAGTGGTCATTGTGATTACTGACAGATAATATTACTCTTAACTCATTCCACCCTGATAGAAGACTGAGTCAACAGCTTTCCTTGGCGCGCTCTGGGCGCAATGCGCCCAGAGCGCGCCAAGGAAAGCTGTTGACCATGGGCATATAATTTGGAATGATCTTCCATGTAAGTTTCATCCAAAATATTGAAAAATAATCCTTAAATTAGTAAAATACAATAAGCAGACGACATTTAGATATTAGCGGGAAAAAGCGTCATCAGGGTGGAATGAGTTAAACATTCAGATATCATCTAACCTCTGAACATTTCTTCTCTTTAGATAATGATGGTATCATCATTCGTATCCTTGTCTTGCTCTGATCTGCGTGAGCATACATCCCTATAAACTGTCACAAGTTGTGACCTTAAGAAGAACCTGAGTAAACCTGGCACTAGAATAGTCATTTCATAACCTGAGAGCATTAATGCCTTAAAAGCGAAGGGAATGGAGTATCAGCTAGTTTGAAGATATTTATTGTTTTTTATTTATTATTCAAAATGTCCTCACGCTAATACTTCTCAGGATTATCTGACAAGTACAATTTGACAAGGATAAAAGTTTAAAACTCTTTTTTGATTGGAATTAAATCACAAACAACCTGGCATTATTTATTTTCCCTTCTCGCCTTCCCATCAAAGAAAAGAAAACTTGTACATATCCAACCTGTGAGACGGTGCAAGCCTTTTGTCCATGGGGCTTTGCTTAGCTGTACCAAATTGAAAAAAAAAAAAAAAAAAAAAAAGAAATTTTTTACCAGTATTGTTGCCACAAAAGAGACTTCAAATTGGTCAGTATCTTTTTACATTTTACCACTGTAAAGATAGAACAGGTAAACCCGAATTAGAACCACACAGAAAAGATACGTCTGTTCGTAAAATTGGGTTGTGTCGTTTGTAGTTTTAAAAGTCTAGCAAGCGATCGCATCTCGTCAAATCATGTATTGTCATTCACGTGGGTAGCTCTACAGTAGGGGAATATGGTATATGGCAACTACCATTTTGCAAGAGCAAAGAAATTGAAAATATGGATGTTGCAGCAGCCCACGCGGCGACGAGTCACATTGACTATAAGCACTTCTCCTCACAAAAAGTGTATATAAAATTTAACATAGAGTACACCTTTGGGTACACCTTTGGGGACACTGAATTACCTGCATGGTCGTGCACGTCTTTTACCCAGAAACACAATGGATATTAAGGGTGTGGTTTACTTTATGACTCATATATAAATGTTTTTAATTTCCGTGTATAGCTACTTGTTAATACCCTAAAATACGTATTTTCTGAACGAAAACGTACCATCATATAACATACCAAGTTTTGATTATGCGAGTATTGCTATGAATGTAATTGAATGTTTAGTTACAATTCTTAATTTTATCATAAAGGTTAAAACAACACTATAAAAATCAAATCAGATTCACTTCACAGTGTCGAATGAATGGACACATGACGCTCTTAAAAAAACTGTATTCTAAAGTTTTTTTAAAGAGGACATAGTTTTCTGTTATTGATTGTAATATTATTTTTTATTCAATTTAAGCTTTTATTTTAACATCCTGTAAATTTGTAACTTTTAAGCATTCTCCCAAAATTTAAAGTACTATTTTTCTGCCAGATGTCTATTTCATCTTTCCCCATCAGTTATTTATGATTTTCAATTATATATAAGTACGGTATATATTATGTTTTTTTTTTTTCATTAGTCATTTTTACATTGTTTTGCACATGAATCTAAAGGCAAATCTTTTACAGACTCACAAGTCTAAAACAGCATTCATTTGAGTAAACGATATATTTTTGAAACACATTTACCATTATGTGCGATGTTTAGATTCAAAATAGATGTAAGCATGAGTCGCTTGAAGCAATTTGCCATTCACCGACAGAACGGTATTTTAACCGCAAAAATAAGCTAATATCTAGTTTCAAATATGTACAGATATGTTTCTGTTTTATTTCCATACCACTATGTGATATAAAGCATTCAGTCACGTAGTCGCTCGGAACTGATCACGGAACATCTGTGACATCATCTGAATGTTATAAAGTGGGAAAGCAGTGACCAGGCTGTCGCTTATTAACCCCTAATATGTGATAAAAGGTGAAATAACCGAATTATGTCATTTCTGTTCTGGTAAAGTATTGTAAAGACTTTTTAACATTAATGATTCTATGTTATATTAATGTGAAACAGTTTGTTATAACGTTTTCGCCAAATTTCAAGATTGCAAGAAGAGTCTTATTTGAAGCAGAGGTCAACGAATGGAAATGTTGAGAACATACTGTGTAAGAGGTTTGCACGCGTGTCATTTGGTCGGGGTCATGAAACTCATGGTCTTCATGCCGTCTGTTAACAGTTCTGACTTCCTCTTAATAATCTATACCTGAATTTTTGTATATCTTGAAATTAAGTTCTGGTGGAAACCTTACTTAAGTGAGAAATGCTGCAGATCACCTGCTTTTTTACAATTAAAGATTTAAGAATACATTGAATATAAGAAAAATGTTATGACAATATGACTATATGATAAGCAGTTAAGGCGACGCATCATTCGAACTATTGTTTTGACATAAGGCACTACTGCCGTGCAAGCCTAAACTAAACTTTTCACATTTTAAAATCTGATGTAATTTGAACAAGAATAAAACTTAAATTCAGTCTACCTGCCGAAAGTGTGATTGACTTGTGCCGAATCCACTACGTCTGTGCTAGTTACTGGACACCATTCTGCACGAAATTTGTCAGTACAAACGTTATGATACATGTATGTACATTCAATATTAGAAAGTGTCTCTTGAATTAATTGTCTTTCTGTTTAATTTGTATTGGTGATGCTGTACTGAGCAGGCACAACTAATTTACAACAGAACCGCTCAAGCTTATTGGCCATAGAACTGCAGCACGTACCGTTTTTTTTTTTTTAAATTCTCTCCACCACTTCGTGCCACCACTATAAACATACTTAAAAGTACTTGGGCAGTCATGTCAGTTTTCATATTGTTATGTTGTATTGTAACTTTGTATAAAGGAGAGGAGTTGATAGAAGCCGTCGGCTTGTTCTCCAATCCTGTTTTTCACGTTATGGAAAATAAATTACGTTTAAACTAAACACTTCGTGCCCATTGTTTTTCAGTACAACAGAATCACAGTATTTTCTGTCCAGGATCAAAAGCTGTCCTTGCACCTGGGAATTATAACTGTGACCTCGTTTCAGTTACATGGTGCCGTTTTGCGAAAGAGTAAAGAACAGGCAAGCTTCGTGCACAGTTTTGATTTTCTTTGTGTGTGGGGATTTCACCCCCACCAGTCCGTCATCGCATCTTGGACACGAAACAAAGCCATCTGTATTGGCTCCTGAATAAGGGTATTCAGGTTTAACAGACTGGTCTCAGTCACTGGCACGTTGCCATGGTCAGCCTCGTTGTGTGCAGTGTAGACTGAACGAGCCTGAACATTCATTTAATGCCAGGAGCAAGACGTCCAGGCAGGTTCCATGTCACATTGCCGGGGTCGGTTTTGTTGTGTGCAGTGTGGGCTGAACGAGCCAGTGAAACCACATTTTACGACAGTGGCAGGGGGTATGACTACGACTATGGCAGGCACGGGTATCGTGATTAGATATATCGTGCCAGTGATGAGTGGTACTGAGCGAGTAGAAGCTGACTCGACTACAGTGCTGACTGTGGTATCTTTTATTTGCAAAGGTATGTCTCAGACCAGCTCCCATATTATTTCGGGTCTCGCTAACTGTGATCCGATCTGCCTTAAAGAGACATGGTTGAGACCGAGCTAGCTAACTACTATTAATACAATTTTAGATCTGTTTTATGATCCCAAAAGCTATGTCACATAGTTTGAATCTGATATGTGTAATGATGACTTTGACTTCTTTGGGCGCCCATAAGGAGGTGTCTGCATCATTTGTAAATTACCCAATCGCCTGAGTTTACACAAGTTGAAAGTAAATTCTCATCGAGTTGTTGATGTAACTATACAATATCAAACCCACAGTAATATACAAATCATAGTTACTGTGAACATGCCATTCTATTATACAGTGAAGTCCCATCGTTCCCATGATTTCTTAAAAACCACATGATCCAGAGAATGTTAGTGATCATCTGACAACAATGTAGACCTGAAGGTCTACTTATGGCTCTTGTTAGTCTATTTGGGCTGGTACATAACTCTTGTTAGGAGTGTAACTGATACGTTCCTATTTAAACGTATGCTATGTTCAAATTTTGACATGTTGTATCATTTATGAAAACGCAAGTGTAACCTAAATTTAGTGGTGTGACTTAAAATTCTTAATTGTCCTGTCATTGTTTGTACAATGCATATGAATATATGGTTATGCAATTACCTTTTATAACTGTTCATTGAAATTAAGGGCCAAATTTGTTTTAGACTTACTTTAAATGAATATGGGTGTTTTCCAAAGTAATAAGATTGGGATCCCGTAAAAGTGGTATTCTCGCTGCGAGTATGCTGGTAACTTGTTCCAAGTGAGGTAGAAGATGCCCTTATTCATTTAAAATTCATACTTGTTGGTCCTGGATCCTTTCGACGATGACCACTAGCATGCCTTACTATTCCGAAAATGATGCCAGATATGACAAGGTTGAGCAGCTATTTGGTTTGGTCTCATCACTATCATTGAAAACTGTTGCCAGCTTCTCTGTTCATGGAATTATTATATACGTTGCTAACATTTTGAGCTTCCAGGTATTTTCTGCACATATTGCAGTGCAGTAAGTGTTCCAAATGAAGTGGGGCTGATGTCGTTTTAATAATTGTCGGATGAGTATAGTTTGTTATTTTGAAAATTATGTCAGGTTGGCTCAAAGTGTTTGATGTGCGGCTGATACATGGTAACTTTCAATAAATGGGTAAATTTATCTTTTTTTGACTTTATTTTCTCTCTCCCTTTTGTATAAATGATTAAATTATAAATCAGCTGACTGGCAAGTTGACGAATGTTTGATTGTCAATGAATTTTTTTTAAACTGTTACATAGACGACAGCTGCAGTTACAATTACATTTGGGGATTTCAACATGATTTCTCTGTCTGTCTGTCTGTCTGTCTGTGTCTCTCTGTCTCTCTCTCTCTCTCTTGATAAAACCGAACTCTTTCTCTGATAAATGTGGCAGACTTTTACAACAATAAGGACTGCCATACATTTCGACCATCTGAACTTTATTGAGCCATGAATATGATGTACATTAAGCTTGACTGACTGACGGATGACTTACAATGGCATACTACATTTTTTTTGGAATTTCAAATTATTACATTAAGAGATGACTTATAATATGGCTTGTGGGATTCTATGCTTTCTTGAACATTTAATTGTTTTTTCAAAAATACTTCTGGAAACCATAGTTAAAATTTAATTGCTATGCTATTGTAATGCAATTTGACTGCTGTTTTTGCAATGTTTTGCGTTTTGAGACCTGATATCATTTGTTTCTAGCTGCTGTTTGACATTTGAACCAGTGTACCTGCAAATTCTGACACTATATTGGATTTTGACCACTATACTTGCACATTCAAAAACTTTCCTTTAAAGACACTCTTAGTTTATATTCTTAACAACCACATCATGCCTTTAGTTACATGTCTATAACACATCGAATTGCATAAATCGTATTGTTTGGATTCTTGTTGATTGTCATATAAGGTCTAGGGTCTTTTTTGATGGATTGATGTTCGTGTTAGTGTTCCCTAGTGGACTTGTATGGATGAGGATCATTGTTGAGACAGTGGTTGCAATTAGTATTTTTAAATGCTATATTTTATTGATATTTTAGACACATTTCGAACCTGTCCTTGCAAACTCTCTGATGTGCTGCAGATATTGGTCCCTTTTCATGGATTGCACGATCTTATAATATGCACATGAATGATGCATCCGTTCAAGCCAATTTACTGCAATGGGCCTACATTTTGAAACAAAATGTTTTTGCTTTCTTGTAATGCTAAAACTAGACATGGCTTTTTTTAACATATGGACCTTTGGATGGGCGCTTTGGACTCTTTTATAAACTATAAATTTATGTGATTGAGCTAAACATACAGAGGAACATTTCCTTTGATCGGAATTGACTTGGATTTGTTTCTTTAGGATTACGGTTTGGATATGGTAATGACACTCTTTAATTCTGATACTGCGCATCAAAATTGAAATCGGTGCTTCTTTTTGTCTTTCCTATACTGAGTCTACCGATTTTCGTTTCAACTTCCCTGGAGTTGATTGGCAAGACACTGACAGAAGAAATAAGTAAAAGAGATACTTTTTAATAAATTACCAAGTCTTAATCCACTTAATTTAGAGTCTGAGTCCTCTGCAAAGTCTTTTCAAGAAAAAGGTTGATTCTCACGCGGACATGCTCTGTGGTTGTATTCATGATATTGTGAGAGAATCTGGTTTTATTACCAACCAGAAGTTCAAACAAGGTAAATGTTGACCCGGGGCTATTTTTCATAAGAGGTAAGATTTTGATGGCATTTGTGGGTCTCAAACGATAGGTCAAATCACAGCCCTGTTTACGACGCTTAGAAGTATCTAAGAAAAATGTTGAAGAGTTTGCTAAAACCGGATAAAGAAGAGCAGTTTTGTGTTTTGTAATGGTGTAATTGATTAATATGATAAACATAATATGAACAGGTTCTGGAGTACCATCAACAGACTGATATTTAATTTGATACCTCTTTGAGTGACACCAATTTTGCTGAGTACTATGTCATCTATAAACGAGCACATTTCGACTGATTGTACTCCTGAACAAGCCGATATTGTAACTTTTGTAATCGATAAGTTTGCTGATTGTGCCGCCAGTAGCTTCAATATTAGTGGTTTAAGTGTTATGACTGATACATATATTAAATCATAACAGGGTAACTGTTGACTTGGCTGGGAAGGTGTTAGTACTGAGCATTCAAGGTGTAGTGATAGTTCCATTCTCCCATAGTAACATTTGTGGAAACACAATCGTTCCGAACATATGGGTGGAACGATTCTACGACCGAAATGAAATAAAAGACAGTCATATTGGTTGTTGTTTTGTTTGTAAGCCAACTAGATTACGTCAGATAGAAAAGAGCAACTGAAAGTTCTTTCTTGAGGGACGTCCCTAGCAACGCAATGTTGAAAGTGAACAAAATGCAGTCGAAACGGCTATTGCAAGCACGCTAAACCAAGTAGGTTTTTGACAAAATCATAGGATTTAACCCTTCACTTTATGGGAGAAACAAATTTTACATGGCCGTGTCATGGGGACTTGACTTAGACATCCGTTTCAAACCGTTAACTGCTTGCCACAGCCTTGCAGTGAATGGTTTTAAAAGTCATGCTCTCTAAATCCATTCCCCATGACATAGCCATGTGGAATTCTATATTTCTTTAACACCATCTGTCCACCTTTTTCAGTTATTATTATAAATAATGTTGTCCCGAATTTATTTAGTATCAAGGTGAGTACACTGCACTTATAAAACCTCTCTGTTTATTCGAATGATGTTAAAAACTTCCGTCGAATAACTGCAGGTAGTACCTTCGTCAAGTTAGCGGAACTTTATTTACTTCCACCACATCAGGCAGCTAGCTAACACTCAGTTCGGGTCTAGGGAGAGGGGAGGTACTGATAATCTTTGTGCGCTAATGAATGGTATAATTTTGTCCTCTAAAGCTGGCAATTTACGAATGCTTTTCTCTACCCAAGACGATGAGAATTGCTTTGATAAGATTTGGCATGACAGGCTGTTCTATTTGCTCTGGGGAGTTATGAAGTGGTTTGATGGGCCATTTTTAAATATTTGGTATTCAAACTTATACGGTCTAATTAAATTTGATAAATCCTGCGGTCAAGTAGGGAAATTACACAGGGGACCCTTCAGGGGATTGTTACCTCTACGAGCCTGTTTAATATCTGTATCAATGACCTTCTTATTGAGCTTATTGATAATAACCGAGGAGTTCATATAGATAGCGCAAAATTCAATAGTTTTGCACATGAAGACGGCCTAACTCTTATGTCTGGGGCTGTTGAGGACTTTCAGACTTTAATTGATACTTGTTATAATTATGCTAAACGATGGATGTTCACATTTGGTCAAAACAAGTCTAAATGTTTTTGCTTGGGATAGATATCTTCAGCCATGATGTTACCCACCTGGAGTTTGTGCCCTAACAATATTGAAACAGTCAGCAGTGTAGATACCCTCGATGTTACGTATTCCTCTGCTCCAGGATATCTAGGTGCAGATACTCACTTGCTATCCGGGTCTTAATGCCCCTGTTGAAGTTCATTTAACGAACCGAATAGGTGTACCTGCTTTAATGTATGACAGTAAATGTTTAAATCTATCTAAGTAAAATCTTGTTGATTTGTTGAAACCGACGAAGATTCCATTATTAAAAATATTTTTGGTTTTAGTGACAGGGCCCATAAGCCGGCTGTGCTAATTGCTCTTAACATTTCCCCAATCTGTAAAATACTGTCTCCGACACTGTCAATTTTATCACAAAAGTGGTTTTTGATGTTTTTTGCCTTTTAGAGATAACTGTATTTATTATTTAGCTCGTCTGATAAGTTCCAGAAATATATCTCCCAGAACCCTAATTGATCGCCATTTTAGCCTTGATGTGTCACAAACTCCGGCTTTGCTTGGGGTGACTATCCAGTAACTGCCAGACGACCCCGACGTGGCACGTCCAGGAGACGGTATTGTTGATTTTATGCGGTTTACTATTTAGTCTTTTAGTTATTATAATCTTAATTCGATACATTATTAATTAGTTAGGCTATTAAATGCATTTCAATTATTCTTATTCTGATTGTTTCTTCATTGACCCCTAATAATGTATCTTCCTTGTATTACGAACGGTTACGATACATTGCGGTTAATTTCCCCACGTTTAACCAGTCGTTTTGGGTCGCAGAGAATAGAATTGGCCGTTCCCCGTGTCCGCCCCACCACAAGGTTTTTACTCCACGGGTGTGTGGGTCCCTTTGATTCTTGGATATGGTCTCTTAGACTCTGTGATACAATATGTTACCCCTGGTCATTTTATTACTGTCTGAATAATGATATTCCTCTTGACTGTTAAGTGCTAGTGCATCCTTGCTTTTTGTTTGTACATATGTAAATTTTATTACTAATTATTTTAGGTGTACGGTGTCCTTTTGTCCCATTTATGTTTCTGTATGTACTTTTTCCTTGTTGTTTTCTGTGAATTTGCATGTTTCTGTTTTCCCCGATTGTGCTGTTTCAATAATAATAATAATAATAATAATAATAATAATAATAATAATAATAATAATAATAATAACAATAACAATAACAATGATGATGATGATGATGATGATGATGATGATGATGATGATGATGATGAAGATGATGATGATGATGATGATGATGATGATGATGATGATGATGATGATGATGATGATGATGATGATGATAATAATAATAAATGCCATACTGCAGTTCAGGTTTACTAACTGCATCATACATACCACGATATTTTGCATAACACTTTTAAACATAATAACCCTTGCACACATATGCCCCTTTAAAATTACTTTCAGTGGGGCGCCCCTTCCAGAAACTTATTTATTACGGTGGCTTGGGTGAAATTGTCTTATAAATACAGTGCACAGGGCCCCAGGAATCCAAACACGACATTGCATCAATTAAACGGTTCTCTTATTTTGACATTGACTCGCTGATATATACACTACAGATTCATCATAATAGTTTCACAGAAATAACATTGAATGGTCAAAGTATTCAACCCAAAATAGATAAACTGGGGATTCCACTTGAACATTGATAATAATAATAATAATAATAATAATAATAATAATAATAATAATAATAATAATAATAATAATAATAATAATAATAATAATAATAATAATCAAGTCGGCACTACATGCATACAGGAAACAAGGATAGTTTATAATACAGACCTCTTCCAACCATCATTGGAAGAGAATAGTTTTATCAATCAGGGCAAACGTCCCTCTGGTCACGGTGGTCTCATAATGTTTGTCCATAGAAGTTATAAATTTAAAGTTAATGATTTTCACACCACATCCGACATATTGGAAGGTCTACATCTAGGAAAAATGTGTCTTAAGACCTCATTCTGTCCGATATATATATATATATATATATATATATGTATATATATATATATATATATATATATATATATATATATATATATATATATATATATATATATATATATATATATATATATATATACACTACCGAGATGTAACATCAATAGCACAAACATAATACATTTATTGAAGAATTGAAACCAATCCTAGATAAGCCGAAACGTTTATAATATACTATGTTTGGTGGTTATTTTGATATTGATTTACTCAATATAAATCAGAGAGAATGTTTGGTATTCATCGTTTCTTCGTTCTGAATAGTTTCTACACACATATAACGTTACCAACGCGATTTGCTGGGTGAATGATTTGATTGCTAATATATTTTGTAATACCCCTGCGGAAAAGAACGTGGTTTCTGGAATTTTAATTTCTAATATAATCGATCATTTTGCATGTTTTACAAGTCTGGGTTGTCTCGCCTCATATTGCCATCCCAAAATGTATAATTGTAAAAAAAAAAACTAAATAAAGCAGCATATGATGACTTCTCTAATGAACTAGCTTCATTAAATTTTCAGCACAGATTGGAAAATGAAATAGATACAGACCCGAACTTAAATTATAATATCCTTGCTAAAACATTAACTTCAGTTAAACAAAAAAAAAAAAAAAATACGGTCAGGAAGGTGAACTACCAGAAGCACAAACATAAAAAGTCGGAATAGGTTACCGCAGGAATTATAAAATATATTTATCATCGCAATAAGAAAATAAAATTTATCCACTGAAAATAGATTTAGTTGCTTACAACCGTATACAAAATAGGAATAGTAGAAAAGCTAAATATAAATCTTTCATCAAAGGGACTTCGAAAAATATAAATTCGATAAAAATGGGATTCAGTTCAAAATATCCTTAATAATTTGAGTAATAAAAAGAATTTCCGGAATACTTTGATGTGAATGATACACATAACACTGATAAATTAGCAATTGCGACAAAACTTTAAAGCAGTTGACACCGTTCATCAAGATGCTTTACTTAAAAGTTACCTCACTAATTGCACTCAATAGGTCGCATTCGACGGCATGAGATCTACATTTTTCTCGTACTCACACAGGTGTTCCTCAGGGGTCCATTTTCGGGCCCCTTTTATTTATAATTTACATTAATGATTTATTCATGCAACATTGCTTTTTTACATCACTAAATATGCTGATGGCATAACTTTGCAAATTACATTACAATATTTTAACACTACCCCTGAAATCAATAATGCAAGCAGGTCAGCTGAAATAAACAGGGAATTTAGAATGATCAATGATTTGTCATGTGTCAATTACTTATTGTACATAAATAAAACTAAATACATGCTTTTTCATAAAACACAGAAGAAAATAGTTGATAAAATACCTAACATCATGTTTAACATCACACTAATAGAAAGAGTTAATTGCTTAATTTTTGGGGAGTCTTACATTAGAAGAAAATATACCATGAAGGCTGCATATTAATAAATTTTCAAATAAAATATCTAGTACAATAGGCCTTTTAAATAAGGTACAAAGATTCTTTCTTCTCATATCTTTGAATTGTTGTAAAAGTCATTATACTATGCATTAATTTTTTTATTCTCGCTTGGCAAATTATTGCAAATACAATGCCCACACAAAACCTCTTTTTAAAAATTAAATTTGCTGAAATTAAAACACGTTTTCAAATGACGTGCTTTACAATTTTATTTCAAATATAAAAATAAATATATATATTTTTTTACATGGCCAGTCTATTAATATCAGTCAAGTATCCGAAATTCACCAAAATAACACTAGAGGCTGCAATCGCATATTAAAAAAATGTTACCCGGACGTGTACAGAAAATTGCATTACAAAATATGTAGTTAACCTTAAAAATGCAACTGAAGAATGGATAATAAGTAAAGTAAATACACATAGTTATAAGGGGTTCTCTAAAGATGTGTGAATTTGTTATATTTGTCAATATCATTGACAGTGCACTCCTATGAATTGTTATTTATGTGATAACAATTCCTAGGAGTGCACTGTATATATGTTGAACAGAACGAAGTATTTTTAGAATGTTTCCTGATGTTTACATTTATCATTGTTATTTAGTTATGCGACTGATACATTTTCCATATGGTAATTCAATAGCTTGAAAGCAGCTCTCAGCTGTTGAACAATGAACTTTGTATATAGCAAGTGCTCTCTTTCCAAATCTGTCTCCTGACAGTCTCTGTACTTAATTACTAATGACAACTAATTGATGTTCAATAAATGCCATCTGAATCTAGGGTTGTCATTTTGTCCCAATCTGCTCTGTTGGCATGTCTCATTGTCGTATTTTTCATATAACTTTTTAGTTATAATGCTCAATGTAAAATTTGACTTCTTAAGTGAACCACTCATCAATGGGCGGATTATGTGTATTGTCAAAATCAGATGCCTCGTGTGCGATAATATAGATATCAGTGATCTGTCACCTGCCATATTCAACAGCTTTCTCATATATTTTATGATTTCATGTCATGTTTCAGTCATGTTTAGATCTGTTTTACCAGCTGCTTTTTGCGACCTTGTTTAAGCTTGTACGCCAATACTTGGTCAAAATTTCAATTTTGACAAGGGCTGGAATACAACTTTAACTAGAAATGGTTGATTGTGTTTCCACGGCAAATCTTTGGGAAAGGCTGCGATGGTGTCACTTACATGCCAACCAACAAAAGAAGAAGAGCTGTAGTATGTTACATATTCCCTAACTGACCCAAACATAAACATTACGAACAATGTACACATGTACACTGGTTTATCTTCTTTATCATTAACAATATGTTGAGTATTACCTGCACAACAATACTATCAACACAAGCATATTACCTGTACAACAATACTATAAACACAAGCATATTACCTGTAGAACGATACAATCAACACAAGCATATTACCTGTACAACAATACTATCAACACAAGCATAGATAAAAGGCTGTCAGCCACAATAACACCACTACAATGTGTGGATACCAGTTTATTGAAATTGCGAAGCAGGGAAACCATGCAAACAACGTTCATTTCTCCTTGTCAGGTGGGACAGCGTTGCTGGCGTTACTGCTAAGGACTAGACTAAGTGTCGTGCATGATGATATTTATTGAGCTTGACCTGTGCTCACATACTACTAATAATAGTCATAATGTTTCTTGTTGCAGGCATTGGGATCATTGTACATCCCTCGGATTTTGATTTCCGTACTTCATGTGATCATTTGCTTCCTCTGCTTTGCATCATGTGCAAATAGCCAGAGCGAGTCGGTACAACAAACACCACGGCCTGAACCGATCCCAATGGCTACAAAGTGAATATCATTGTCATATCGTTGCCTATGGGTGCTAAGTTTAGCTGACATGAATTGAGTTGTCTTGCACTTGAAAAAATGCCGAACACCAACACGTTATTGAACTGAGCTTTAACCACAAACACACTGCTTTTATTTTCTTTATTTTCAGCCATGCATTCGACCAGAAATAAATCATATCCTCACAATAACTTGTACCATCAGACATATGGGAGTTGCCAGCACTCTTAACGTTCAAATTCGACATGTTAAGAAAGGGAAAAGGGGACGGGGGTAAAGTGTAACATTAACAGAACGTTAATTGTAAGTTATATAATGGTTTGTCCCAGTTAAAATGCAATTACTTTTTTGATGAATGTTGGGTGCTATATACATCGTAACTACTAGTTTTTGTTGTTGTTGTTGTTTTTTAAATATATCACTTTGCATTAGTAGAGAGGGATGGGGAAAACCATTCTACATTAATGCATCATAGTCTGCTATTATCGCTCTGTTGACTGGCACATATTCATCAAAGATTAAAAAAAAGCATTTAAAGTACTTACGCAATGCATTAACACTTCCCACATAGAATACCCCCAGTTTGACTAGTAAAACCTAAAGACAGTATGAATTGCCACTTCACCTTATGTCAGGAACACGTTTTGCCGTGACATACCCAGGGGAATCCTCACCATCTTTTTGGGGCAACTTACATACTTCAGCCAAATAAAACAAAACAGAAGAAATTTCTAGTACAAGTATGCTTTTGAAATCTACATTCCATCCATTGTGGAAAATACTTGGATGAGGTGGCGTTTTGTTGTTCACCGTACGGCATTCAATGGAGTCCAGGTTGGAATCATCTGGAAGGACGTTGCTTGGTAAATTAAGTTGTTGGGTCTTTACTCTCAGGACCACTGAATTTGCTTTGATTCCCACCTTGATTGAGGCACCCCCGCCTTACAGATGCTGCTTTAACCCGGAAACAATCTGATTTTTAAAGTTTTTTTTTCCATTTTGCACAATCGAAGATCTTCACATGTACACAAAAATGGTGACTATACACATTCAAGTTGTCCACAAATTGCTACCACAATTCTGTGCTCTTGTGAGTGACGGCACGAAATGTTGCAAATGGGACGCAAGCTGAATATTTTTGTATTAGCCGTTGCGGCTACCTACATGTAGTAGGAGCACTCTCTCTCTCTCTCTCTCTCTCTCTCTCTCTCTCTCTCTCTCTCTCTCTCTCTCTCTCTCTCTCTCTCTCTCTCTCTCTCTCACACACACACACACACACACACACACACAGATGCAACGTGATTTCCCAAACTGTGGGGTGATTTTTTGGAGGTATAATGCTTCCACTTTATAATCTTGCAGAAATGGCCTTTTGTGACATACACATAAATCATCTGCACCAAAAATAATATTAAAGTGCCAATGCTGATCCAATCAATGTATGCTACTTGATTGAGTCTGTATGTAGCACAAGAGTTTCAAGAAGGAATAGGCCACAAAAACTACTCCCTCATGCCAACAGTGGGGGCTTTCATTGCAAATGACCTAAACAATTTTTGCCTAGCATAATTGAACAAAACGCCAAGGCTACAAGGAAGTCACTTACAGATCTGTACAGAAGCACAAATATGTAAATACATACAATCCAAGTAAGAATACGACCATTCACAGTATGATCGACTAGTGAAGAACTTTAACGATCATATGTCTGTGTTAGAGTGTTTAAACGCTTGATTACATGCGATAAAATTAAAATAATCTGCAAAATTAAACCATAACTTGGAATGCCACACATCGCCAAGTTGAGTGGCAAATGTAATTGAGAATGGTTATGTATTACATTTTCACCTTATGAATGACATACTCATGAGTGGTCATGTGAATATTAAAGTTATCTTACTGCGCTTGTGAGATTCTGAATAATATAAGTAATGTATTTTGAAATTGAAAGGTCCAAAGAAGGTCAATTTCCTTGAAAATAATTTCTAACGCAGTTACATTTATGGTTTTGTAAGTGCATATTTTCTTCAGAGATGATTCTAATAGAGCAAATCGGTGATTGGACTGCAACATGTCGTGTATAGTTCTCTTTTCGTCTGTCTACAGCCCATCCTCATTTTGACTTGACTTACGGCAACGCTACATTCACCAAAATAACACATTTCAAAACGGGTTTATATATATTTAGTTTAATCGTTAACCATACACAATTTTTAGTTATCTTACCGGATTGATGCCAGGACCAAAAAAAGTCTATGAATATATGTATGTGTTATATTTGAGCGTTTAGAAGTCTATTGAGTTGTCAGGAGAGAATATTCCAATCTGGTCTGTTTGGAACTTTATGATGAAGTTCATTAAACAGACAGTTTGAAGTTAGTCATACCTTTTAAAACTTTATTATACATTTTGGTATTGTCTCATTTTTTCAATCCTCTTCATCTACAACGATGTTTGACTTGGACGACCAAATGTCTTGCACATGTATTGTACTAAGAATATATTTGATATTTGTCTCTCCTCATATCCTTACGACCCACTTTTTATCTGTTAGTTTCTTCTTCTTCTTCTTTTTCTTCTTCTTCTTCTTCTTCTTCTTCTTCTTCTTCTTCTTCTTCTTCTTCTTCTTCTTCTTCTTCTTCTTCTCCTTCTTCTTCTTCCTCCTCCTCCTCCTCCTCCTACTATTACTACTACTTCTACTACAGCTACTAACTATTGAACGATTTGATAAAACGTAATGAAGCTTTCAAACCTTGTTGGTACATCTCCCACAAAGATTAAAGTGAATCATCCAAAAAGTATATACCGGAAGTTGTTTTTTCATTATCTCCTAACCTTAAACTAATGTGATATTTTAAATTTCATATACGGCTGACTTATTTCCTTACAGCCCAGAGGCCCTGGCAATGATTGGCTCAGTAAACTTGATTTGTTTGTCAAGATATGAACAACAGAGTATATCTCTACAAAGCAATGTCCAGATTGTTGCTTCAATTACTTATCCATAAAGATTTGTCATCGGGATATTTACGTGTTATTTCAGATATAAAATGGCAAATATATTGGCAATATTACTCTCTTTATTAATTTCTACTTATAAACTTGGCGTACAAACAGGTATGATTTCATATTATGTGGATTTTAGTGCAGTGGAATCTCTTTATGAAGACCAGCCACGGTATTGCAAAATAAAGTTTTGAAGAAGGAGTTGTAGTAGTTGAGGATAAATTTGAATTGTTTGACAAAAGTGGTCTCTTAGTGGATGTGGCTTTAATTGGAATTCTACTGCATTTTCGCATTCTCTACTGTTAATATCAAGAAAACTTGAAAACCTGAATGTATGTTTTTGTGAAAAAAAATGAAAGTGATGGAAATCTGCACTGAATAAGTCATAATTTTGTTCATAGCATTTATGTGTCTGCTGAAATATTTTAGATAAATATAAGAGTCCATATATATATATATATATATATATATATATATATATATACATACATATGTGTTCGTATGTATGAATGTATGTGTGTGTGCGTGTACTCGTCTATATATCGCAAACTACTTTTTAAGTTTCAATACAAATATATGTAGGTATTTTAAAGTGATGCTGAAATATTTCAGAAAGCATTTCAAATTGATTCTTTTTTCCTTCAACAATGGAAAGTTGCACATTGTCTTATATTGTGATGTTTTCCAGAAGTCCTTCATATCTCTAGCCCTGTACTGTGAGATCCATAGGATCGATCATATTATCATTTTATGGCTTCTGTCATTTCATATCAAGCGGTGAATTAAATTTTGCCCATCGCCAACTGCCAAGTTTTATTCAGGAGATCCTTTGACCATCATGCTCAGTGTTAAACCTTTTGAATGAATTCTAAAACTAAGATTACAACATTTAGGCTCCTTAGGTTTAAACACACAGTTACCTTAAATATAATTTTTTCGCTAAATGTGATGTCTCAAAAATCTTTAGTGTAGCTTCATCATTTTTCGGGTCAATATATATATATGTGAGGATGGACCATGTGTTTTTCAAAACCAACTTCCTTGGAAATTTGGCTATTGCTTTCTATTCTTTTTCTTTAACTTTAAAATACTCCAGGGGGAGAACTGTACCTTACTATCTCAAAAAAGAGTCACTTTTTTCTTATTGCTGGGTTGAAATTTATGAGTATGGGTAATGTTTTTCTCTACTATACATGCCATCTTTTAGTAAATGTTTAAGCACATGTGGTATAATAAAGGAGTAAATTTGTAAAGGTATGTTGTAGATGATGAAAAAAAAAATCAGCCAAATATCATTTGCACGCGAAAACAGTTTCAAAGTAGACTAAAAAGCTCCATGCATCAGATACTATGACCAAACGACTCATAATGTACTATTTCGGTCGATACAATCAACTGTATCGCAGGTTTAGAACCTCAATTCGAATTCACATTCTTAATGAGCCAAATGAATAGCAAGTGAAATTAATTCCTTTAATCATGCGTGGAAATTCAGCTGACTGTCTTACGACTATTTTACTGAATCTCATGAAATTTTCAAAGGTTTAGTTATCAGAATGTGATATGAAGTTCCTCCCTCTTAATTGCATACACATTTTTAGACCAATGTGTAAAACTGCAGTGATGCTTTATTTGTACAGTAATTGAAGGTACCATCTCTGCAGATTTGAAAAATGTAGTTCTAAACTTGACGCTAGAGGCAGTCTCGAAGGATGGGCGCAATGTGTTTAAGCCAAATTACTGAACATGCGTAACGGCTAATTTTTGAGAAAATTGGCTCAGAGATTTTCACCTTTTGGGAAGCAATTAGTTCAAGCACTTGTGTAGATAGTGCACAACCGTACCTGGGTTAGTCACAACTATATGCACACTAAAAGGTGACACTGTTTCAGCAGGGGAGTTTAAACAGGTATGCTGACAGTGCAGATTGAACTATTAAGTGAAATGCAGACTGCCTACGGGTGTTGCAAAAAAATATGTGTTAAGTTGAATTACACATATTTCCAAATCTTTCCTTACGTAAGTAAGAACACCATGTCAAATTCGTGCGGTAGCGCTACCATGCAGGATTCAGCATCTTCGAATATGATAATTGCTTTAAAGCAGATACCATTTTGCACCCACCTTAGGTGTTTTTATTGTGTTTATTTATCACAATAAATATACATTCCATGCTTTCAAACTAATGTAGCAGGCAGTTTTTGCACATTGGTTAATTTGCTAAGTTCATTCTGGAACAAAATGCTTACGTTTTATAAAACCTACATATAGTATATGCATATTCCTTTGTCAAAAGAATCGAATCAAGTTTAATACATTGTTTACCAACATGTTTTGTTTCGTTTTCCTGACAAAACGTATAAACATATCAACAATAGAGAATAAAAGTGTAGATTAATACAATTATTTTCATGTTACTTTTATTTTACATGATAAACTTGATGAAAAAATCAGATAAATCGGGCAGATTAGTTGTATCTGTATAAAAGCAATTATCGTAGAAATATGTCGCTGTTTTTTTCATGTTTAACATGTTTATTTTACCTGCAGATACATGTTTGGATGTTCTCCCCTTGCAAAGAGTGTTCTGTCCTTCATTCAACAAAGAAGATTGTTCAACAAAGGGGTGCTGCTGGCTGAACGAGCAAGGCTGTTACCACAACCGAAGCATGCCAGGTAATATTTGCATTATAACCGCCCTCGCTCTGTATATATTTTAGTTCACAGCACACACTCAATTGGCCCCATCAAAAGGTTCTTATAATTATGACTGAAATGCATAACATTTTCTCGCGTGAGAACTATAATGCAATTTAAATTTGAAAGTTTGTAATAAAAATGATGATGATGAAGATGAGGAGGAGGAGGAGGGGGAGGAGGATGAAGAAGAAGAAGAAGAAGAAGAAGAAGAAGAAGAAGGAGAAGAAGAAGACGAAGAAGAAGAAGAAGAAGAAGAAGAAGAAGAAGAAGAAGAAGAAGACAACACCGTCAATAAGAGCAAGGATTCAACAATAACAACTGCTTATTGGATAAAGTGGCGCCCGGATGCTGTAGGTATCACCGTGTCACAGCATACGCACATTGTATCTAAATATGGGGAATGTACATGTCTGAGTATTTCAAAGTGGCTGTTAAAACGATTGCCACGATTAAAAAGCAGACATGACAAAGTTTCTTGTGTTTATCATTTTACATAAAACAAGATTTAAAAAACAAGAAATTTGCAAGTTTCCATTATGCCAGTATCTCACCATCCCGTGTTTTCTCAACCGAAAGGAAGCAGTTATCACAATACAGATACACAATTTTCAATTATTCTCTTGAAAGCAGCAAACCACTTTATTCACCCAAATAACTATGTACATAACACATTTACCATTCCATTTAAGAGTCATGTTTCAGTTTTTTCAGGAGTAGAGTGACTTTCTTTACACTCGGCTGGAGAAAGACAGCTTACCAGGTTGCCTAATCCATCTGCAATCCTTCCATAATGCTTGGAATAGGCAATTTTGCACTCCGAAAGGACATTCCTGCGGGCACACAGTTGTCAATCTCTCCACCTTATTGCTGTCCTGCAGGTCAAGAGTCACCTAGTACTGTACAGGAAAGACTCATACATTCAGTTTTCTATCTGTGGAAGAATACAAACAGATGAACATTTCGGATTGCTATATTTTATTCAATTTGACTCGGATAAGACTCAGCTACAATGAATGTGATCAATATGAATTTTTTTCGTCTCCATTTCATCAGTGCATCCAGCACCTTTAAGTAAATGTTATCCCTTTCATTTTTACATATAATGTTGCATACAATTTTCATTTGCAGTTTTTACAGTTAAACATCACACAAGTGAGACAGTTTACGCAGATACATGTGATTCCTGCAATGTTTGAAATAACATCAATACAAAATTGATTGAGATTCATCAATACAAAATTAAGATGCATCCGTATGTATTTTAGTAATCCAAAGTAAGACATGTGTCCATTTGATTTCAGAGTTAAAGACCTCTAAGACCTGACACTACTTCTTTGTTCTTATAGCACATATATTCATTTAGTTACTTATAATATATAGATGATGTTTTTCGTTCTTACCCAATGGCTGAGACAAAGGGTGCGGATACTCACAGCATTCCTTGTCTCAGTTAATGGCCGCGCGATATATCGACAAACAGGTGATATGAATATTAAATATAGGTGAAACTAGAAATACTTTCTCAGAGAAAACTTGCACTTCGGCAGGGGTGCACAGCAAGGAAATTTCCCAATTAGAAAGGCTCCAGGTCCCAGAACCCGGCCCAACTAAATGCCTATTTGGGGAAGAGACTTTTTTTAACATGCCAGAAATCCCTTGGAACTACGCTACCTGTGTGGTTGTTCACACAGCCAGCAAAAGCGGTTGGCCTACGGTTGCATTGCAATCCGCCCGTCAGTTTCGAAGCAACAAGGTCAAGAAACTGTCCCCCCTTGTATGAAGACCGGCAACACTAGTAGCTGTATTAAACAAACCAAACGTAAGAATTTTTTTAACCATTTCATATTACAGCCAATCATAGAGCTAATTGCTTGCTCTATGATCCAATTGAAGCAAATGATTTAAGTGACAGTAGGCTTTTGCAAATATCAATTTATGAGCTATGTGTCATGGAATTCCTCCACCGTCCCGTTTGTTGAGCGCCATGCCGTGCAGTGATGAGAATAAGTTTAAAATCAACCGAAATGGGAAGTTCAATGACACATGGGGACCAGCACCTGGTGGCGTAAGAGATTCACATTTGAATGTAAGTTAACCTTGTTTTTTACAGGGTATAGGAGGAAGGAAAAAAAGAGATGCCTGCAGCAAAACGTGCATGCAGGACAAACACACGAGAAAGTACTCGAGACTGCAGACGATGTCAGAAAAGGATTCCCTTGAAAGTGTACAGGGTTCCCCACGCGCATGCGCAGGAAACTGTTTTTGAAAGTAACAGACTAATAAATCAAAAACAAATAAGAGTTCCGTTAATAAAGAAAACAATGATTAAATGATACAAAAATTACACAAGCAATTTAAGCAACAATAGTTCTAAGTGATGAATACTGTAACCAACAAAAACAAAAAAAACCACTGACGAATGTGCTAATAGAAATACCACACAGGGCGCCACGCTCTGCATATGCTGGTTACAGTAAACGGTCAATTGCCGGATGTGCAGACTATGCACAAAGTTGGTCTAAAATGTTCTACTGCAAGGTCAGTGTATTGAAAGGGGTGGGTTGGGGTGGGTGGGTTAACCCCCTGCCGAAATGAAAATGAGCAAACTTTCAGCCCATTTAGCGGACCCACTAGTACTGTAAGATTGATTGGTACAGACTTTCAATTAGTCCGTGAGCCAGACTAAAAATTGGTACCATCTGAGGGCACCAAATGCCCAGCTGGAGCCCGTTATTGCAATTTTAAAATTTTATAACTAGACGGCCCAAAAATGCTGTATACGGTGAATCGTGTTTTGTTATAGTTGGCCTCTACATTATAGTTTTACTTGAAATATACATATTATGTTTGTATCCAGTTAACAGCTGGCACAATGAACTTCATGCGACCTATAGATACTAAATGAATCCACACGGGCAAGAAAAAAGCCATTATCATACCCACATTGATTGTTTTTTTTGTGTGTGTGTGGGGGGGGGGGTTGCTGCGCTCAGCTTGTAGATCAAGTATTACATTTCTGCAATTTCAATACCTCATGAATACATGGTCTAAATCTCATGAAAAATGGTGCACACATGCCTCTGGGTCATCCTTTGATCCCTAGATTGTTTTTGTCCTTGACCCAATTTTTTCAAGGTCACATCCTTGTGGAGGATATAACCGGTAGGCCTGCGGAGATTATTCCTCCATTGTAAGGCACATATACACCCTGGTGAATTTCATATTCTTTGCATGTATAGTCTCACTTTGCTTTATTTTACTATTTGAAGGTGAATATGTACTGTGTGATGATGACTACATTTTGGTGAGCTTGACATCACTCTGAAGGTCACACACTTGTGGGTGGGTACATTTAGGTTTTTTGTTACATAAAATTATATGAAAGGAGACAAAATCAGTTTTAAGCACAGTTATCCACGGCATTTATTTCTATTCTTACCAGTCCTCTATTATGTATGGTGACCAATACATACATACATATATATATATATATATATATATATATATTATATAAGTATAAAAGCATTTTTTTGCGTTTCAGACGCGACCGGTTTCAGCATTTTTATGCATTGTCAAGCTCCATAACGCATATATGTTGAAATAATTTTCAGTCCATTATAATCTTGAAGTTACCTGTTGTTATAGTGAAATCTATTAGCATAGAAGCATATTATGACGTTCATTTATTACGTTACTGATTTAGGCCTATTACATGACGTCATTGCCATATCAATTAATAATAAACATCTCATAATGAAAATAGGCATAATTTGTCCCAGAGTACTATAATTAGTAAATTATACAATTCAGTCTAGGCTTGTATTTACGTTGAAATATGAATTCCTTTTGCTCTCTTTCTATGTCAGAATCATTTGACATCTGATACATGGGACATACAAAGAATTTAGGCACAAGAATAGAACAACTATCAATATGTTCACTGCGCTGGATTTGCCGTGCCTCAGGCACCCGTATTTGCTGTATGTGGACAGTTATGCGCCTGCGTAGTTCGTTGCCTGTAGATCCAATGTATACCTCATTGCATCCTCTAAAGACAATCGCATAAATAAAATGTTTACTCAAACAGTCCATTTCTGTTCTAATTTGAAAGTTTGGTAGCTTTCCTGTTGTGTCCAGCGAAATTGTGTCAGTAACTATCATGTTTATACAATTCTTATAACGAGGAAGGCCACATTTTTTGCTCCCGCCTTGACTGTCCCTTGATTCAAAGTTTGCTCTCGTAAAAAATTGTTTTAAATTACGAGGCTGTCATTGGCTTGAAATAAAATTCAGATTTTAAAATATTTCTCCAAGTGAGGGATCTATTTCCAAGATTTTAAGGGTTTCACGTATTTGTGGTATTAACACTGGATAGTTAACTTTGTATCTTGTGATCATGACCAGATTTTTGTCATCCCCCTTGTAATTTTTGCGGTCCTTTCTTAATGATTCTTGTGTTACACTTAAAGCTCACTGAATACCCATTGAAATGAGTGAATCGGGTAGTCCCTGGCTTTTAGAAAATTTCCCAGTTCATCCAGATGCGTTGCTTTTCCATTTGCATTTTCTACAATTGTACAGATCCTTATTGCTTCATTATATTGGATATTTGTCTTAATGTGCCGTGGTTGACTTGAATTGAATGGCACATGCTGATGAGTATCTGTATTCTTGTAGTGTACATCCAATGAAATCTCTCCATCATTTAGAAGAACTTTCAAGTCTAAAAATTCTAATTCACATCGACTATATTTCGTTTCATATTGAAACCTTGGTTCAAGCTGATTTAAAAGTTGGTGAAAATCGTGTCAATCTGACAGCGACTTTGTCCACATCATAAAACAGTCATCAAGATAGCGTTTCCAGTTCCTTTAAAAAACATGGCGAAGGATTCGGATGTATTTGTAAGTTTTTCGTATATTAAAACTTCTAGATATGCAAGACTAAGCGTTGCATAAGTGGGTGCACATTTAGTTCCCATCACACACCTTTTTTATTGTATGTAGTATTCTCCATCAAATCTGAACACATTATTCTCTAATATTAGTGCGAGACCTTCCACAATAAATTCTCTAGTAAAACGTTGATTTTTGGTGTCAGGATATTTGTTCAGCCAGTATTAAATCGCACGCTTTCCTATCTCATGAGGTATGTTACTTTATAAATTAATCACACCAAACTGACTAAACACCGATCCTTGACTTGCTCTCGTGATATTTTATTAATGAAGTTGATATTGTCACACACGTAGCTGTTGACATGCAATAAGTACGGTTTTAAAATTTCTTTTATGAGTTCACTAAACCTGCTCGTATTGCATACATGTCCTGCGACGATTGATAGGAATTTAAAATCTGTATGTTGAATAATATGTACATATATATATACCATCTTGTTCATTTATAGCTTTTTTGATAATATCAGACTTATGAACTTTCGGTAAGCCGTATAAATTATTTGTTTTTGACTGCAAGCCATCCAGAAAATTTCTTTCTTTCGTTGTAAAGATGTTACGATATTTGTCAATAAATTTTCTTAATTTATCACTCGCTTTGTTTTTTCTGTCTTGTTCGCATCGCTCATAACATTGTTCATCATTAAGTAATGATTTTATCTGTTCAACATAATAATCGGTGTGCATAATGACAACTGCTCCACCCTTGTCTGCTTCCTTAATTATGATAGAATTGTCAATTTGCAATTCATTCATAGCTTGTAGCTCCTCTTTAGTTAAAATTATGTTTGTTGGTGGGTGAAGGTACTTTCAGTCTGTCAATACATATTTCTAATGTCTCATTTTGACTTCTAGGAGAGGTGAAAGAACTTTTTCCTTTGACCAGTGATTCATTCCATTCCTTATCTGTATTGTGGAAAAATTCTTTCAGACGTAATGTACGACAAAATTTTAAATAACACACTCTTGTTCTTTTCTTGGTGTCGATGTAAATTTCAATCCCTTTTTGAGCAACGTTACTTGTCCTTGTGTCAATTGTGTCCTTGATAAGTTCATAATTTTAACAATACAGCGGTACCTCTTTTGAGAGACCGTCCCTACGGCGGGTCAAAATGTGGTCTCTCAAAAGAGGTAGTCTTTGATTAGATGTACAACAACCTGGAAAATATAGCACAGTGTTCTGAGAGAAAGGCTTTAAAAGATATGCGGTCTCTCATTAGAGGGGTCTCTCAAGAGACGTACCACTGTACATGTATTTGAAGTTAATATCTTCTTGGGTCCTGCTGTTGGGGGTATTGTTGCACTCTTTCTCTCCATCTGTTGTATCTTTGCTCGTTTTGGTAGGTGTCTCTTGCTTCTCTTGATTGTCTCTGGTTTGTTTGTGGTCTTTGTCCTCTTTGATTTGTGTAGCCTTTTTGCTCTTCCAGAGGGCGCCATCGTGTACTTGGGCGTGGTCCTCTTTCTAAAGAAGGAAACTCTTTTTCAATTTCCACATTCAGACCTAGTTCATATCTCTGTCCTTGGTTTTGTCTGTCCCAGAGGTCTGTGTCATGTCTAGGTTGAAATATTTGAAATCTATTGTATGTAGGGAAGTCTGCGTTTCTGTTGTTTTCATTCCTAGCTACCATTGCTAAAGTTCCTCGTCTGTTGTTTCTAAAGGGTTCCATACATTGGTTAAACATTGACAAAATTAATGTTATTTGTCCTTTAATTCTGATGTCATGTCGATTAAATGCACATAATAGTTTGGTTTTATAATATTTACAATCAATAGTAATCTACATTCATTTCAACAACCTGCATCTAATTGATTTTATTAATTCAAATTTACAATTCAATTAGGCCAAAAGGTGGTCTCTATTGTGATATGGTAATATATGTCATGTAAATTAGACATATAGGGACAGTAAAAAACAATATAGGTACGTCGCGGTATACATTTTCTTGCATATGGGTAACCTTAGCTTGTCTATGGGTTCGAACTTCTCCAAACAAGGAGACTGTCTTATTGATTGGGACTTTCCTTACCATGAAGAAATATTGATTAGCATTGTTTAGCAGTGTGTGAAAGTTCCTCAAAGTTGATTAGCGGTTGTTTGGATGAAGCATATATTGACCTGTTCAAGTTACCTTATTCTATAATGTTTAGCACTTTCACTCTTATAAATCTATATTGATTAGCAATGATTAGCAGTCTTTGCACATTTATTAAAATTGATTTACACCTCCATTTCCTCAAGTTTCCATTTTAATTAACAAACTGTGATTCAAATCTTGCTACCTTTTGCCTTGTGACAATTATACTCATCAAACGAATCTCTTTGCAGAATTTTCATCACCTTTTATGCAAAATAAAATACATCTATTAAATTGCGTATACTGACTAAATGCTGTGCCGCAGAAAAGTCCATCATGCTGTTTTGACTTCCTGAGACATACACCAATCAAAAAAGCATTGTTAAGTTCGGTGCCCTCAGATGGTACCAATTGGTCAAAATTGGGCCCTCAGCTCATGGACTAAATCTGGTATGCAAAGAGACACGTGACTGTTGAACATTTGCTGTTTACGCAAAGAGACACGTGACTGTTGAACGCTGCTGTTTAGCAAAAATCTATGGAGCTGGGTCAGTGAATGCAGAGTCGGTCCCCATAATTTATCTGAAAACATTTATGCACTCTTTTCAAAATGTAAAAATGTATAATAAACACCCACTGTATATGTCCGTTTGTATCACCATTAGGTTGATTTATTGATTATTTGAAAGTTGCAAACATACCCCATTTCTAATTATTCATCAAAGTTGCAAACATGGTAGACTTACGGCGACATCGTCCTTACCGAGTAGAGTTGAAAAACACATCGTGACTAACCGCATCTTTGTTATCATTTTTTTCAGACTTTAGCTCTGTTAGGTGATGTCTTATGGTTGGCTTGTTAAACTTGAGTTACCTCAGACACACTTTTACAACCATCGTGATCCAAAGCCAGGGCAAAATCCCAAAACTACTAATAATTTGTGAACTGTCACTGACAACTTCAGTTTTTCAACTGTCTGTCGCAATGATCGATGATGCGATTTGACATTTAAAGATGAAAATGTAAATTTAACGTTTTCCTTGTATAATCCTGCCTTAAACTTATACATTCTACAGCTACCTTTATTTTTCCTAATATGTAAATCAATATACACATTCGTTTTGTAGTCATTAGTGGGTTCTTCCAACCAAGATCAATGACAAAGATGGGTTCCTTTGGGCACGCAGATATAAGTATAACTGCAAACGTGTATGCATGTGCTAAGCACTGTCGAGAGGATGAAAAGTGTCACTTGTTTCTCTTCCAAGGAGACAATAAATGTCGTATCATAAAAGCAACTTACATTGAAGGTCGTCTACCGGTGTCGCCTTATTATCTATATACTAGAATAGGTACGTATCTATAGCATGTTACCAACTTTTTGAAACATCAGTGCATAAGATGGCTTTATACAAGGGGATATTCAGGTGGATATCGTCTTGTAATCAGTCTTCTCCTTTCAATATTTTCGAAGGTGCATGTACAGTTCTGCTCAGCCATTAAGGAAAACAATGTAGTAGAGTTGGGTGCTCAGGTACTTTTTATTCATTATTGCAACAAATATATTTTCGAATACTTGTTTCCAAGTTATACTATCGAGGGTAACGTACCTTAAGAATGGAGCCCCAAGGCAAACTTTGTACCAGGCGTATGTGTATCAATCTTAGTGTAGGTACTTATACTACCAAACTGCATTTAAGTACCATAAACTGCGACTTGACCTCTCTTATAACCCTAGCTGTACACAATTCAAATTGTCACATGAATCACATGTTACATAGCAATAGACACCAGAAAATACATTGATATTAGAACTCGTTCCATACTATGGTGATAGGCATTTGTCAGTGGTTCTGGCACTGCCTGGCAAGTCATGCTGCAGCTGCCCTTGCGGAATTGGCAGCATGACATGCCAGGCAGTGCCAAAACCACTGGCCTAAGTCTATAGGCATGTTGGTACTTGAAAGAAAGCTATTTTCATGAAAAATTCTTTAATGAAGAATTTCAATATGCAATTGTCATCTTAAATATAGGTAAATATACGGAAAAATCAGAAACTCGTATGGGATGAGTTAAAGATAAATTTAAGTTGAACCATCTCTTACTTGCTCACACTGTGTCTTCGAGAGACAGAGTACCACCAATATGCAAGAAGAGCCCGGGATAGGCATGTTCAAGTTAAACCATTGTTTTGGCCACTTAGATATGCTAAGACTAAGTCAGACTGAAAAAGAGCGCTGTGGCTGTTAGAGGAGAAAGGGATGGATAGTATGTACACATTTGATTTCCATTTATTCTGATGTTATTATATCCATCATAGGTGGAGGACCTACTTACAGTGGGCACTTTTGGTCAATTTCAAGGATAAAGGCTATACACGTATCTAACTGCATGTCCCTGGTCTCCCACACACGGCTTCGACAATGGATCGAAACATAATGTACTTATCAAGGCTTACCCAGTCAGTCAAAACATAATGGAAACAAAATATACTTTTTTTGCTGTTCATTCATTTCAATACTCCATCTGCACGTTGCTCAAGAATACAGTGGATGTACGTTTTGCTCATAACTATGTAATACATCTACGGCAAGTGAGGAGAAAAAGTGAGACAAAATCCCAGAGATATAACAGTAACTCTCCCATGTGAAAATGTATGTATGTATGTATGTATGTATGTATGTATGTATGTATGTATGTATGTATGTATGTATGTATGTATGTCAATGAATAACGGGTATTACACATTTGTACATAAGTTCCCGATTACGCTGAACCTTTAAGTGCATGGGCTGATCTTTAAAAAAGAAGAAAAAAAAGGGGGGGGGTCTGCTGGAAAAGGCAATATTGCAAATGTGAAGCCAGGTAGGTGGACATGAAATGAACATCTCCTGCAGGGTGCTTTCTGCTTATCTTGGTCAATGTTTGTGTTATTGCCAGCCTAGTAGACTGGGTATGTCCAAAACGCGCGGGTATCTCCTGAGATTCAGATTAAAGTATAATGAAGCATGTATGCATGTTAAGTTATGTTTTTTCAACACGTGCTTCCTGGTAGCCAGTTGAGATGTTGGCTGCACAAATTGTATTTGGGTCTTTTTGCCCAGAACCACTTCCTAGTAGTCATTACCCTATTCCGCAGTCCGAAATCTGTACTTTTTATAAGCTAACCTGTCCCTTTCTAACCTATATACATATGAAATTAATATTGTCCATATTACACACGTTCCTCTGCAAAAAATTGACATAGGTTGTATCAGCCCAAATGAATTAAAGGGTCTTCAGAGGGCAACTACTCAACACTTTCGGAACCTATTACTCGTACATGTCTCTCTGAGTAGCGGCTCCTTGTCTCAGCTAAATATTCAGCAAATACAACCCACTTAGTAAAGAATAAATATGAACGTGACAAATGATGATTTAGCTAAATACGTGAAGTTTTGCTTATAAATACAGAGCTTCATTATGGAAGAAGACTACCTGTCAAACAAACCATAATTACCAAATTTATAAAGTACAGGTTCAGATAAGAACAATCTGACTTACCCCTGAACAAATATGTACCCTTTGTAGCTGGACAGCTTATCATAGTTAAACCACCCGCAAGTGTATAACTGACGTGGAAACAAGCTGGGGCATTATATTCAGTCCCAGTGATTATAAAATAAACAGTTGCAGCTAGACCACCTGTACAAAGCAAGGGAAATCTTAACAAGGACTGCAACAATGGACATCCTAATTATGTACAGACAAAATGTTTGCGAAACTCTACCAAACTTCTTCTATGATAATTAGTTGTTGTGTGCTGTCTGGCCAAAATCAAGAATTTTAACTTTTAGAGAAGGGATAGAAATGAACTTGATATAAACCAATGATAGAGCATGTTGGTACTTGAAAGCTCTTTTCATGAAGAAATTTAATCTGCAATGATCGTCTCAAATCTTGGCACTTAAGTCGGGGACTGGTATGGAGTGAGTTAATGCTACACTTCTAATTTTTATGATCCTGTGTAATAGGTGCCATTTACAAACATAAAATCTTTAAGCAGGATCAGGCACTGCTATCACCCATTTCTGATGTAACTGGATTTTTCTCGTTTTGTCAGATAGGTAAAGTAAATTCAAACCCTGCAGAGATCAGCAGATCAATTATTACCTGTGCCAGTGTAGCAGGAACAGTCAATGACAAAACTGATCTCTTTGCCAGTATTGGTTGATTGACACAACATGCATGTCAAACCCGAGATAGCCAAACTCTACACCAGTTGCAAAATAGGGGTCATTCCAATGACACATATATACATATATTGTTTTCAGAAGTACCCTCATGAGGGTCATTAAACGGTTCCCAATACATTGGGATGATACTCTCAGATTCATATATGATTTTATACATATTATAATGTCTATCCCTCCTTCCGGGTAACTTGGTACAAAGGCAAATGTGGTTGTGTCTGTGAACAAAGCAGTGTCATGGTTGAAAACATTATTGCATGTTCACCTGCTATCAGCAGTGAAAAAGATTGAAACAAAGATACAGTCAGAAACACAGAAATACGAAGAGAGAATGAAAGAACAAAACAAAGAGAAAGAAAGAAAACGAAGAAAGGAAGGAAAGAAAAGACAGGCGATTGGAGAGTTAGACCGAAATAAAAGAAAGCCAGGCTCATGGGAGTGCAAGGGTGTGGAACTCGCATTGGTGACTATAGCGAATATGTGCTGCCTCCGAAGCCACAGTTTTTGCACATGTACCCTGTCAAACATCACATTTTGACATGTTGTGCTGAATATTCCCTGCTAGGAGTGAATTGTATGGTCCCTGATTGCCCCAAATGCTCCATGGTTTTTATTATAGCGATTATACCTTTCCTGCTTGAACATTTTGAGAAAAATTGTTACTTGTATGTTTAGCAATTTCGATTTTAGTTTATTTCCTCACTAAGTACCCCCCCTCCCCCCTCCCCTGGAAAAAGAGCAGACTGTGTTTTACAGGCATTATCTTTCCATGCTCGCTGCGAATGCAGACCAAGCTCTGTAATGACTCTACTTCACAAGTTGAGTGCAGAAACCACAGAAATTGGTCTTTTGATGAGGCCACTTTTATACTAACTTTTGCCTTCGGCTGTTCCTATGTAGCAAATTAAGCTGACGTCAATCAAAGGAGGTAATTTGTAAAACGGGAAAGAACATCCATTTCATATATGTTTCAACAAATGTCTAAGCTACCTAGGGCCTAAGAAAAATATAAATGTAATTCTGGTAACCCAACCACCCCTACTGTAAAGGCCCAACCTTACATAAATTTTATGAAACATTAAGAAAAGCTGCAAGCCGCCCTTCCCTAATGAAGATTATTCGACCCTGGTTGAAAGGTTTTAACGAGAAAGTGACTGTCGTGTGCTGTTATTTTGCAGTAAAGTCAACTAACACACAACATTTTATTAGGCTAACTTGATCTTGCCTTACCAAAACACATCTTGCAGCATGCCATATTGGTCTGACTCTGTCTGACTAGGATTAGATAAGAGCACGCAGGAGCTTGTCCAGCCAAAACATTTTGTTTGAGATATTTTCTGTGTTTCTAGTGAGATGAAGAACAAGATACTTGTAACCAAGCATTCAAGCATTCTTTGACATGGTCATACTGTAAACTTTGTCCGAATAGTTATAAAGTAGCAATTGGTATTAAGGGTAGTATAAACAAGTTTTGTCACTTTCTTTTTCTTACCTTCGTAATCATACTTGTGAAACCTGTATATAATGTTGGAGTATATGAAAAGTGACTTGTAATGTTCACATAGGTAATGGTTTCTACTTATTGTGTGTAAACTGGTATCTGAAAAATTAGCTAATTAGATTTATAATGATTATGTTTTGATTGAGACCAATTGCTTGTCTTTTAAAAAAAACGAAACGTTTATTTATCAACAAATCAGAGAAAACATGCAAACACACTGCCACAGGACTTGAGTATATGGGCTATACAAATCGGACTAAAAGCGGAATATTGTGTCAGCGGTAAGTTTGTTTTGTTTCACCACACAAAATCCATATAAAACTATTCAATGAGCACCAAGCTCGGTGCCCTCACTTAATATCGCAATCAGTAACTCATTTCATCGTATCCTATGTTAATTTTCTTTCAGAATACATATCTATGACTTAAGAAAGTCAGCACCATTTTACATTGTAGTATTCCTTCATTTTTCATATGTAATGTCTGACTTTCATATTAAGCTACGAAAAGGAATCTTTATAAGAATATAAAACACGGTATTCTAGGTCATGACATATGTTCTACTTGTTACGCCCTGCAGGGCTGCACTGGTCTCTATCGGAGGTGCCAAGTTGCCCGACATATAAAGTGGGTGCTCAAGCTGGAAAATGCTGCAAAAAGCAGGAGTCCTATTATATTATAAAGGAAGAAACCGGTGAAAAAGCGGGAGATAGACAAATTTTGATGGTTATATACTCAAAAATGGGAGATCTCCCGCCAAATTGACAGACATAGCACCTCTGCAATATTTGATACGACTTTCTTCAAATACTACATGTTGAATATATATATATATATATATATATATATATATATATATATATATATATATATATATATATATATATATATATATGTATATATATATATATATTTGTATGTATATATATGTATATATATAATCATAATTAATTTCACTTCAATGTGTCTGTAACAATATTTTCGGAATACACAGTGAGATGAACGGACATAGAGACTTTAAAATGTGACTAATAGTACAGAAAAACCTGACCCATATTCATAAATTCCAAACCCAACAATGACAGCAAAGAGATTCCAGAGTTACCAAATCATCAACATTCATCTTCCAATACCAATGTGAAGACACAAATTTCACTCCTGACTTGAGACAGGCAGTCATCCATGAAATGCATCTGGTGCTTTTAAACTGGTCCTCTCAACCTTTGAAATATTCTTCATTAACTGCAGATTATAGTGTTCCCAAAACATACAGGCGTAACCACTGAAAATCCAAATTCTATTACTTGTGCCAAAAATAAAAAAGAGATACTTTGTAGGCCTATCACCTTTTTGTTCTCCTGACTTGTTAATCAGCTAAGTTTTCAGAAAAAAGAAAGTAGCAAGTAGGCCTACATCGTTTTTGTGATATTTATGAATCTGTAACATTATAAGCATACTCTACCACCATTTTAACTATGAGTCGGAGAACACACTCCACAGCACAACATAGCCAATGAAGTATTTATCAAATAGTACAGGAAAACATGACCCATATTCATAAATTCCAAACCCAACAATGACAGCAAAGAGATTCCAGAGTAACCAAAGTGTCAACATTCATCTTCCAATACCAATGTGAAGAAATAAATTTCACTCCTGACTTGAATTCCTCAATTGATGCAGGGCTTTTGACATTTAAATTGACAAATCAAATGTGCAGGTGTTCAAAATTCCTAGGTAAAAGATATCAGCAATTATAATGAAGGAATGTGGGTTTGGTCCCTCGGTCTTTCATCGTGTGTTCTATTTACTGGAAGAGACATCCTAAATTGTGCCCACTTGCATATACAAGAAAGTGGAAAAAATTTAAGAAATCGGAAATGTGGTCGTTTGTTTGCAGATGGGACTCGCAGAGCCCACACAAACATGACGTACTCACCAACACAAAAACCGTGTATGGAATACATGGATTTTCAACATTGGGATCCATAGATAACTACTGTAGGAACATGGACCATGAACCTGCTGGCCCATGGTGTTACACAGTAGATCCAGAAAAGAGGTGGGAATATTGCCCAGTGCCATATTGCAGTCAGGAAAGTGAGTACAGTGAATTCGCTTATGCCTTAATGCAGTTGGGGTGGGGATAGGGCTGGGGGGGGGGGGTTGGTGAGTAGAGCGACATCACTTCTGCCTTCGAATAGTCAAGAGGGTAGATAGAATGACGTCGCTTCTGGCTTATTGCAGGCAGATGGGTGAGCATTGTGATATTGCTTCTGCTTTATTGCAATTTGAAGAGTAGTCATTTGAATGTTTAGGTTATAGTATGCTCACAATGGAGAGTTAAGTGAGGAACAACAATGATGAAGTAAATTAATTTCTTTGTGTTTCTGAAAAATGCCTCAAAGTTAGTCTCTCATTAGAAGACCCGTATAGATTATAGGTAGAAGATATTAATAGGTTTGGTTTGCACTAGTGTATCACCACATCCAAAGTGCAAATATGATATTCTAGTCATTACATTCCCTGGGATTGACTGCGTGGTTATGACCTGTCTTGAACATTCAGCCTTATGGCCTGTGCTGCAGGTCTAATGTCTCTTTAGTCTTACCAAATAATGTATAAGGAATAAGTAATACACATCACTACCCAGCTTTTTTTTTATACTATATCTGAATTAATTCAGTATTATATACACACAAATCTTGGTCCAACTGGGTAGCAATCTCCCTGAACATAGCTAGTGAAGATCGTCTGCTGGTCCAAGTGTGTAGCATACTATACGCTAATCTGCCAAAAGACGTTAACCGGATTAAATTTCGCCCAGCCGTTTTCTTGGAATAACCGTTCTTAGGTGGGGTTCTCCTCCTATTATCCGTTCTGAGAAAACAACAAACATCAAATGCCTTTGATGTTGATCATTTGCTCCTAAAACAATACCAGTTGCTTCAGTTGAGCTGATATTTGTACAAAACGTAGTAGACATCTTCCCCTAACATTTGGGGGGGGGGGGGTTGTCAATCAATACTTGGCCAATCACATGAATAAGAGAGCTTTTGAAGTACGGCAAACATTATTCAGTGATCTGTCAAACGGGGACAGCGACAGTCTGGTTTCAAAGTGTGACGTCATGGAGGCGACCTTTTGGGCCCCATGACCTCAAGCCCGGCAACGAAAGTTGTGTTGCCTTGCTTCTGTAGGGGCGGTCCACGGCCGCTCGTGGTCAGTGGACGGATGGCGGGTTTGGTCTGCCGCCCCCTACCTCTTCATCCCGTTTTCAGGGATAGTATCTTATTGTATTTACTCATATCTGTATACTTTATGCAGTTAGCTTGTTAGACGTGCCTGTACACTTTACTTAGTTAGCTTGTCAGTATTTTGTAGTTATTTTTTCAATGCGTTTCATCTCTCTTTCCAACCTGAGTTTGTTACGCTACTTTGTTTGTTTTCTCTACCGTTCACGTTTAAGCTTTTTTCTTTGTGTTTATTTGTACTTTTATTTCCTTATCCCTGGGTTTCGATAAAATATTATTATGTACGTGGATATTGTTGATTAAGGTGCCAGTTTTTTCCCTTGCCTGTCTTTGGTCTGAAGGACGACTGGGGTAATCCATCGCGGCACGCCCTTCGAAGTTTGAAGGGAGATTGTTTGACAATTCCCGCTTCTCTTGAACATTTAAAGTCTCCCTTCATTAGAACGCAAAACAAGCAAGATAGCTATAAAGTAAACCACCAAGGGTATGATATGTTAGTATGTTTGTATCTTTTCCATGCCCACAAACATACTTTTGACATACCGCCTCATTTGCATTGCCGCCCTGATACCACTCTCTTTTTGCCATGGGCCGTTGCTACATGCAGCCACGTGACAGGCTGTTGAGTATGATTGACGGGTAGCATTGTTCAGTTTGGCAACCAAACGAATGACACATGGATGTTCGGATGTCCACATGCGTGTGTGGTTTTTGGCGTTTTTCTCATATTACTACTTTAGTTAAAAGCTTGAAATTTTGACAACTGATAGAAAGGACATTCATCTTGTAAAAACAACCGTTCAAATCTCAAAATCAGCCAAGCAAAGGCTCCTGGTGTCTTACCTGTCCGTAAGATACATACAAGATATACATTACAGGCAACTTTTACTTGAGTGGTTTTCTTACAATATATTATACATATCATGTCCTGGTTGTTCATCATGGACCTATCACCATTCTCTATGCAACTAATTTGTGCACTTTGTATTCGAAAGTGCGCTGGAACAAGTGTATTATGGATCAATTTATTTCCGATATGATGAGGTGGAGACTGGCCTGACTACTACACTGCAACCTGTGAATTGTATATATCGGTTGGCGCACTACTTCCCATATAAAATTACGGATATGACTGCAAACAAGCAAGACAATATGTAAAGCCAGTTTATTGTACTTTTTGTTCTTACCTATGTTTTTTCTGCCTTGGATTTTATAAACGTCTTTGTTATATAAGGCTCTGGTGCCCCAAATCAAAAATATCAATACGTTTGAATGTGCAAAATGACGAAGGATCGAAAATGAACTCATTTTTGTGTTTTAAATTTAAGTGGTATTTTGATTTTATTTCACTAATCACGCACCATACGTTAGAAATGGACTGGTGCAGTCCACTTTTTCCTTACATGGATGAATGAATGAATGAAATAATGAATGAATAAATTAATAAATTAATAAATCGATATATATATATAAATCAATCAATCAATATATGACTTCGATTTTATCGCTCAGTGGATCTTTGCGACTTCCAAGGCGGGATCTGTGTAGAGATACACTGTTGCCCAAACCGTCACTTTGCTGAGAAGATTTGCATGACAGGAAAGGTCTGTTGCCTGGAGAAACCATACTGTAACTGGGAGGAGGAAGGAAAAGGTACATTCTTTGGTAACAATCAGCATTTTTACTAAGATATTTTAATTGAAGCAGGCCTTTAGCTGCCGGGGCTGTGCCATAACTTTACCTTATTTGTAGTTACTGCAGTTGTGAGGATTAAATATATATATATATATATGATGTCCTCTCTCATGCTGTTGAATTGTGGAAATAATGTTCACCCGGATGTCTGAGCATTAGTACTGTTCCTTTTTCTTTTACTAAATTAGGTAAATTCTTCTATAGGGATGTTGGAAATTGCTTAATTATTTCTGACTAGGTGATCTAAAAGATAGTGCCTTCTTTTAATTTCTTTGTCCTTGTCCATGGGGATAGATTGAGTGAGGGATCAGGGAGTAGGAAATGCTATTTGTACCTTATAGCCTGTGTATATTCGTGATCTATTGCAGTTTTATGTGTAGGCAGGCAATGTTAACCTTTACTGTCTGGAGAATTGTACTCAGAGATATTTTTCCAAGAGGAAAGGTACTCGCGTTTGATAAGAATAATACGGACATTATTTTATCTTATATTGTAAGAAATATTTGTAATATGAGTGGATGAATTACTAGAAATGTGAGATTTGATTCATGTATACGGAGATATGTGACGTCAGCTAACAACATTATAATAACTGTGCTTATGAAGTTCCGAGACTAAGAAAATTTCCCGATGTTTGAGTCGCAGTGTCATGGGATATAAACTTCCTGACAATGCAGCACCTGGGTGGATGATAAGCCACCCTGACTCTTCATTTCAAAGGTCACCGTATAGTTGAAATGACATTTAGCGTTATATCAAGCTTAGTTTATTTTAAAAGAGACAGCTATCATTTTACTTTTTAGGGAGGGGGGGTGTCAACGAACAAGTTAAATGGACAGTGACATAGCTTTAGCAAATGCAGAGCTGTTATGGGGAAAATTACAGAAGCCTAATTAATGCGAACTTCATGTTATGTACATAGCACTGTAATTTTGTGGAGTCAGAGATTAAGTGCAATAATAATTATTTAAAATTATTGTTTTTGTTTGTCATTTAATTTTTGTGAACGTAGCTTTAGTATGAGTGAAAAGTATATATTAGCGTGAAACCAGATGGCTGTACGTGTTATGCATTCTCCACATTTACAATCCATTCTCACTTCCATGATCTATTGGACTTTAAGGTTGGGCGCTTCAAATTACCAAGATAACAGTTTTTCTGATTTTATTCTGGTAATCATAGAAACGTTTCAGAGTAAAAATGTTCTTGTTTTGTATTCTGTTTAGAGTGAAATTTGTTGAGTAAGCTAAATTGCGTGCATAACAGTAGTTAGTACTTCCTTCTTATAATATCTTCAAATGGATAGCATTCAAATGTTTATTATATTCGACGCAAGGAAAATGACCAAAAACCTTTGGACCCGGCCAGTTAATATTAAAGTCAGTCATCAGGCATTCTACGAAATTTATGAAACAAAAATAGAACTCAAACTTCAAGACAGGGATTAATGAAACCTCTTTTAAAAACCATGCAAGCCTGAATGCAATTCACCATCTCGACATTAACTAATTACTAAACAATCTTGTTTTCTTTAATCGGTCATATTTCCCATGTGGAACATTTAGGATATAACACAATTCACATACATGATTACTTCCTTCTGCAGTACTAAGCGAGGCAGGTTGGCCGCAAGGCAGCTATGGCATCCCTATGACCGTCTTTGGTTGCCCTATTTCTCCCACCACAACATGGCTGAAGGGAAATGTGATTTTCCGATTGTCAAGAAGTCAGAGTTACAACAGGTCGATTGAGTACCACCAAAAAGGACCAGAATCAGAGAAGTTATTAGGTCTTAATTTCTGCATGAAGAAAGGAGAATTTTCTTTCAACAGCCCACAATGGCCAATTGGAACATATTGTATCTATGCTTTCGGGGATTCGTGTCCACCACGTAAGCAGCACATGTTCGTTAACTTCTAGTAATTTTGGTTTCAACCATCGTAATTTACTTCATTACTATTAATTTGAAAAATAAGTTAGATATATTTTGTTAGTAGAAAGACGTGCATCAAACATTGATAATAATTTCTGATAATGTTCTGTCTTGTTTTTTTTAATCCAGAGTTCACATCAGGGGAGATTACTATTGCTCTGGCTGATGGACTGCATATGGATATTTCTGGTTTCACCCCAGCAGCCACATCAAAGAGAGGAGGGAAAACACTTCAAATAAGATTTTGTTGCAGGGAAAGTAAAAGCGAAAGTGATCCATTAAAGTTTCCGGATGTTGAGGCATTTCTGTTAATTCAGGTGATGGCCATACTTACGTACCTAAGATCATACATAGAAATATACATGTATAAGATTTGGCTGCGTGCCTGTATCGTTTAATAGAACGTCAAGTTACATGGATTTTTCAAAATGAGCATGATTGCCAAAATGTAACATCAGTGGAGTAGGAGTTCATACCTGAACAACTAGCTAGAAGGAAATCAGACTATGATATACAATGCAACACAAGTGTTCCATCCGATGTCAGTAACCTATGCACAAGTGTAGGGGTAGTCTGTCCTGTTCCGTAAAAAGGCATCTGTATATTGTTTATCTTACAAAGAGATTTAGGTCTATGCATATGTAGCAGGATGAAGCAAGTGAAAAATACGATAAATTTATGTCGACCTGTATGGGATTCGAACCCACTACCTTCGGCACACTCGCCTAGCCAAATGTAAAGTCCAACACGCTGACCTCTAGGCCATCTTATGTGAGCCAACTTCTGTGCGATACAATGGTGTAATAGTATAAGTATGACAAAAGTAGCATGCGTCCTATAGTTTCAAGATTATGTTTGAAAGTGTGTGATTTTATGCAGTGGTAGAGTGTTTCACATACTTATGAAATCTGTGAATTAACTTAACACGGGAATCATAGGGCTGTTAATTTCAATTAAGCCACTTTATTATAACAATGTATAATACACATATACAATGAAGAGGGATACCCTTAGCTATCTTTCATGGATTAATCAGTTAATTCTCCAAATCTACAGACACTGATTGGAGTCCAGACTAAATTACAGGCAACATACACTGGCCACAGTCCACAAATTCTAACTACAGTGCACAATAACATGAATGACACATCAGGTTCTTCTGCCAACGGCAGTCTAGCATGACTATTCCACTTTTCATTCCTGAGATGATGACTTCTTCCCCATCAGGTCTCCAGACTAGCAACAGACAAACACTTTGCAGGAGTCCTCCTCTCTGGTTCTTCAGGCAGACAAACATATTCAGAATCTCTCTCTCTCTCTCTCTCTCTCTGGTTCTTCAGGCAGACAAACATATTCAGAATCTCTCTCTCTCTCTATTCTCTCTCTCTCTCTCTCTCTCTCTCTCTCTCTCTCTCTCTCTCTCTCTCTCTCTCTCTCTCTCGCCCTGACCTGCACCTGACTGTTTACATGCCTGTCAGGGTAATATTAACATGCTTCTGCTCAAAGTGGAAAGCTGTCCGCGAATTTTCATTTTTATTTGTTGTGTAAATGAACTTCGAGAGGTCTGTTTCACCAGATCATAATATCCAACAGCAAAGAAGTGCCCTATATATATGCAGGGTGTTTATGTAAGCCATTTCCACAAGCAAAAAATTACCTAAGTGATACACGCAATGAACTGAGTGACCTTGCTCCTTGCAAACTACAACACGTATCTCGAAAATGATGTTGGCTAGTTTGTAAGAAAATAAATGTGTTACCATTTCATGCACTAGAAAAAGAATATCACACTCGGGAAGAACAGTTTTGAAAGGATAAGGTCAATTCTGTCATTGCCATATACATAATGCACCTAAAAACAAACATGCAAACACAAAATCATAAGCATTTCCTGGACTGAGTACCCATTGGAATGCATTATGATGAAAAACAAATGTTTCAAGCCCTATGGACGTATGGGCTCTAACCCTTGACCTACAGTTGGACTTCCATGTTGGATCACTATCTAACATGAAAATATTTATTTATTTAATTTATTTATTTATTTATTTATTTATTTATTTATTTATTTATTTATTTATTTATTTATTTATTGACTGATTGGTTGATTGATTGATTGATTGATTGATTGATTGATTGATTGATTGATTGATTGATTTGAAATAATATGGGTCCTTGCACACAGTTAGGTTTGTTGCACTTTAAGTATCCAACAATGCCTTCCAAAACCATGGGTTCATAATATTTTCAAATCTAAAGAGGGACCTCAATTTATGCTTGCAACTAGTACCATATGTTCGTAAAACCAATTGTGATTTTTTTTTTTTTAAGGAACACTAGGACTCATGAGCATTCATATAGAGTCTAGTGACAAATAAAGTTTCGCTGTCATTAAGCTTACATCTGTACTTTATGGTAACTTTGCATAAACCCAAGATGGCGTTCAAAACACGTTTGTGACTGGAGTTTTACATAGAAAATTACCATTCACAACAAACCTGGCTCAGTTATTAAGGATTCGAAATAAAATGATATCCTCAACTGTTTATGCATGGCTTTACCCTGCATCCAAATTTATCTTAAATTTTAGTAGGATTAGGAGTAGTTGTCGTATATATAGTACTTGTAGCAGTGAAAGTAGTTGTAATCCTTCTTATCCAAAAGTATGTCATAATTGATATAGCTTTCATGAAACACGCAAAACCAATCCATTGGTTGTATCCATTTGCTAAAGACGAGATCAGTGGCGAAAAAGCATGACCACAAGCAACATTTAAGATTCGCTAATGTGATGGAGAAGCTTGCTACACAACTGAAAGATCTTCTAGATGTAGAAAAGAACATCATATCTGCTTTGTATTGGTAGGCAGCTGTGATCTGCATGGACTTCGACAATTTCACCCCTGTCACCAAGCACAATAATTTTCAAAGTCATGTTTCTGCCTCCACCGTTCACCAGCCTGTTCCTGCATATGTACTGGTGATATTAGACAGATGATGTAATGAAAATTAGAGGACATGTAATTTCTGATGACTCTTAAAGTCACCACTTTTGGTTTGCAGAAGAGCAATGGCATCCATTTTGATTGATGTCACTCGGTCTAAGTGTTGGGCAGACGAGCAGACTTGTTGTGTGCGACTGCCATTGTTGCCATCTTCCATGTGCACCACAATGCAACTGTTCGGGTGAGGAGAGATTGTATTGTTTACAAAAAGAAAAAGCCCTTGATATTGCTCTAGGCAAGCAAGATGTAAGGAAAGAAATTACTGAGGAGGAGGAGGAGGAGCATGACGTTTAGGAGTAAATTGACAAGGATGAAGCTGTAGAAAAAATGTTAATATTGATAATTTCCTTGATCTTTGTAACACGGGTAATATGTTGGACCATGTGTAAAGTGAATATTGTGAGACGATTGATGTTTTCTTAAAAATGTATAGTCACAGACAAAAAGCTAGTTATCAAAGTACAATTCAATATTTCTGTGACTTAAATGAATGTAATTATTGTGCGATCTAACATTTCTGCTCTTGCCTCTGCTTTTCTGAGTACAAATACATAAAAGTAACAATAATAGAAGTTCAGGCCACATTTTTAATGCCACAACGTTTGTCAGCAGCTTATGACCTTGATCGTGACTGCTGGATGCAACCACTGGATCCTTAATCATTAACTATAGGGCATAAATTCCAAAATTCTGATGCTTTTACTATTAAAAGATATGTTGGAACCTTTCCACAAAATCAACTGGTTACCCTTTCTTTCCAGATGGCTAGGCTGTCCCTCCCATATGATCAAACATAACGATACATAATTCAATTAAAAAAGGGGAATTCTAGCCCCCCCCCCCCCAAAAAAAAAACAGAGTGAAGTGTCATCTACGAATGACAGGATAATATACTCCCACGCCCGAGATCACTTATATATGAGCCTCCGTGAAAAGTGTATCCGCAAGGTATTTGGCATGGTTTGAAAATGGGGAGCACATATAAGCCGTGAGTTCAGCTCTGCACATTATCCTAGTTTTTTATTAATCCATTATTTTTCAGGAATGCATAAAAATCAGAAAATGATAGGAGCACCATGGCAATATAATATGCACTAACACATTATGTCAGTGAAGTCTACCAAATTTCAGAGACTTCTGCTGGAAAACCTGAGACAGATTGATGATACACGCTGAAGCCCCTCCAAAAATATTAACATGCATGTTTGCATATCAGAAAAAAAAATAAAGACGGCAGTATCATGCCAATGTAATGCAGTAGCCTAAACCATGTCAATGAAGTGTGCCCAAGTTGGAAGGGATCCAATGAAAAATGCGGGACTAGTTTCAGATACAAGTCATATGAATATGTGCATGTATATTTACATAGAATCTGTAAAATTGAAATGAATCATTAAAAATCAGAAAACGAGAGCAGTGACACGGCAATATAAAATGCACTGGCCCACATCATACCAGTTATGTGTGCAAAGTTTGAAAGGGATCCATTGACGTTCCTGGGACTGGTTGTGGATCCAAAGTCAGTGTCATGGACAGACAGAAGAAGAGATATGAGGATTCCAATATACTCCCTGCAGAAAAATAATCACGCAATCAAAGGGGCAACCACATGATCACAAATAATAATAATAATAATAATAATAATAATAATAATAATAATAATAATAATAATAATAATAATAATAATAATAATAATAATAATAATAATAATAATAATAATAAAATTTACTTACTGAACCCCCATTGCTGGGGAAAATAAAATGAACAACACATAAAAACTTCAAAAATTAGGATACATAAATATGTAGCAATTCAAATATTTAGGAGGTATTTAAGGGTCACATAGTAAGTCAGTCGCTACTGCTTCTGCACACTGGTGACCTGTAAAATACAACAACCCTCTTTCCTTGGGATATGAAAATAAATAGAATTGACCGCAATGTGTCAGAAAGGATAAATGAATAAATAGTACTTGGAATGTCAGATATATAGATAAATTTAGGACAAAACAATTTAAATTCATCAACATAACAAAAGCTGCTCAGTTCATAGGCATTTACACTAAAAGGAAGTTTTGTTGAGCCGGATGGTTGTTGTTATGTTCAGAATCCCACGGAAGGATGAAATTTTCGTGATGCAGGTGTATGAGACTGTACACCTGTATCTATCTGTGAGCTTGACAGAGGGGGGGGGGGCACTCTTTGAGGACAGGAACATGATCCAGGTATACATGGCTCACAAAGTGCCCCGAGGAAAGCTGTTGACTCAGTCATTAAAAAGGTGCTTTATGGGTTAAGGGCTTTATGAAAACAAAAACGATGTGATTTGTTTACTCAATCCAAGCAACGGTTTCAAAATTGGACTCCATAAATTTTCTCATCCATACTGACGCCTGGTAAGACACACCCACCGTGCTCAAACTATACATACCTCGCCTGGCAGACATAACCCTCTGCTTTACATGATCGCAAACAATAGTCAATCCCAGGGAAGTTAACTCCTAAAATATCTAAATTGTCATCCAATGAGTCATATGCGATCTCAGTCTCCAGGAAACATTACGTGATGACACATTTTACTAAATACCATACACTTTGATTGTTAATACCGCACCAAATTGCCATTATTTGGCGTGTTCTACGCATATGTGTAGCAGGCTCAACAAGCCAGGCACTGTTGCTGAAATTATGGTAATATCTTCTACATAAGCAAAGGATTTACATAAATCTCAACCGATGTGAATTCCATAATCTTCATTTGATTGCAATTGTAGCAGAAGATAATTGATGAATATATTAAACAGTGATAGAGACAGAGAACCACATTGTTTCGTACCCTGTGTGGGTGAAAGTTGTTTACAATACAGTTCTGTCCACTTAACTCCACCTTTAAGGCTGCGATACCATGTAAACAAAAACATCCAATGAGAAATAGAAACAAAAACAGTCTATAATTTATAAAATAGGGCAGCATGCCATATGGAATCGAAACGCTTCTCTGCATACAGGGTTGACATAAAACGAAGAAATCCAGCAGAATTACAATATAAAGCTACAACATGTAGGACAGCACAACCCATGATAGTACCTCTGCTCTTACACAGCCCAAATAGACCGGTTCATAGCGACTTGTACCAAACTTTTCCGGACCCTAAAAAATTATACATTCCATTGTTGGCCTGATTTTCCAATCGGCCAGTGGCAGAGTCTGGCCCATGCTTTCATATGTTCACAACGGATGTCACGGCTAACGCAAGTAATTACAGCATGGATTGTGGTGAACAGTGCCAATCTTTTATCTAAAATGTCACATAAGTGGTGAAATGTACATGTTTAGTTTGCTTATGGTTTGATTTTTCATTAAACCCAAGCACATCATCTGTTTTACTTTCTGATCCTTCCACGTTAAATCCGGCCAGCGTGGTCGAGCATAAAATGTAAACAAAGCAGGGTGCGCTTTCCGAACTCGGGTCGAAGTAAACTGAATAAACCCAAGTCCTGTGAACTGGTTATTGAGTGTCAGCAGCTTCGTCACAGGGCCTCAGAAAGAGTTCTAAAAGCCTGACATGGACTGAGCTCAGAGCTGTTGGCCAGTAGTTACTAGGTACACCTGCATTCTAAAAGCCTGACATGGACTGAGCTCAGAACTATTGGCCAGTAGTTTCTGGGTACACCTGGATTCTAAAAGCCTGACATGGACTGTGCTCAGAGCTATTGGCCAGTAGTTACTGGGTACACCTGGATTCTAAAAGCTTAACATGGACTGGGCTCAGAACTATTGGCCAGTAGCTACTGGTCACTTCTGGATTCTAAAAGCCTGACCTGGACTCAGTTCATGACTATTGGCCAGTGGTTACTGGGTACACCTGGATTCAACGTCGATTTCTTGATTACAGGAAGAATGACCCAAGTTCTAAAATACTTGCAATAACGCTATACCGTGACACTTCGGAATAAAGATCGGACAAAAGTTAACAAATTCATCAAACATGGTATGCCGCATATGCTCTGCACCTGCACATATGATAAAAAAGAATCATTCATTTCATATTTATGTAATTCCGTGCACAGAGAGGGCCTTCCTGTCCAAACGTGGCTGGCATGCAAACACAGAAGGAGTTTATATCGATGCCAATTGGATCAAACAGTTCAGCTACATTAAATGGCAGCCTTCCCGACATATGGGTTGATGGAGCGAACTTAACCCTATACTTCTGCTACTACCAAAGTAAGACAGCTGATTTGTATTATGACTTGCCAAATTAATTGTCGCAATATCTTTTTACATATTACGCATAGGGTTTAGTTTTGAGTGTTCTCTGACGGTAAAAAATATCTCTACCAGAGGAATACGATAAGGCTTGGACAGGGAGTGAAATCAAGAAATATTGCCATCAGTGGTGAAACAACGTTGGGATGAATTATACGATAAAAGGCAAAATTAGCGCCATGCCAAGTTTATACTGTAGCAAACTTACAGATTACCATTCCGTGCAGTTATAAAAGCATTTATTTGCACTTACTCAATTTTTAATGATCTGAGTGGCGTTTGACGTCAGTGAATGTAACGAAATACTCTACTCAAAAAAAGGTGGACAGAAATTGGTGTGGCAGCTAACAGGCTCGGGGGCGATATGACGGAGGGCTTGTTGTAAGCAAAATTGCTCAGAAAATGATTATTCAGATCCATAAATTTCAACCCAACAATAAAAGTAAAGCTAACTAGAGCAAAAGGCAGCGGGATTGAAATATTATTACCAAAAAGTCAACATTCATCTTCCAATCCTAATGTAAAGAAATAAGTTTGACTCCTGACTTGAGACATTCAGGCAGTTACCCATAAAAGCCAACTGGCATGGTAGTTTTAAAAGAGTCTTTTCAACCTTTGAAATATTCTTCATTAGCTACAGACTTTCATTTTTTTCCATAACGTATAGCTCAGTCCTATCCAGAATTTTTTCACTTGCGCTAGAGATAAAATTCAGATGTTTAAAAAATGACTTTTTAAGATTTATTCTTTGTTTGGGGGTGAATTGTCATTTTCTAGAGTGAAATTCGCAAGCACTGTAGACCACAGAGCCTTAACATTGTTACAAGTTAAATGTGACGACACTGCATCAGTAACGTGATGCACTGACACTTGGGAATCAAAAGCAAATATACGCAAGCCATGTTTGATTATAAGTCACGCGTCACGTGGTATAACTGCCACAAACATTTTAAAAAAAAGCAGGGCACACGAGATCCGAGTTGAAAGTATGCATGTGGTATATTTTTGGCGATGGATACGCCATTGAACATCACCCCCCCCCCCACTATTGCATGGCTAGAGAGCCAGTCCCTTTCTTTCACAGACGAGGTATCGTTGTTGGTGGGGAAAATCACGAGTGACTGCACCATGTGAAGGTTTGTATGCAATACAGTTATTATGATTCTAAACATAGTGTAAAGAATCATAAAGCACAGAGTCTGTGGGATAAAGGAATGGAGTGTTTTAACTGAAAATAAAAATGCAACTGAAATCAAGACACGTTGACATGATGGTATTGTTATTGATCATGCATTTCAATCCACTATATACCAAACATGATGTATATTTCCTCATAATTCATATGTAGATCCCTATTCAACCGGAAATACACATCTTATTGATATTGATGTTATGCTCTTGGCGCCCACCAAAACTTCGCTGCGTAAAATGTTTTTGATATGTAAAGCTTTCAGCAAAAAATTTAATATGATGTTAAATCCATCCAAACGTAAATTGATAGTTTTTGGTACCCATGTTTTTGAAAACAAGATTGGTGGGTAATGTACTGTGCACTTGGATAATGAAATATTTGATTGTGTAAAGAATGATAAACACCTAGGTAACAAGTTTTGGAATGGCGTACATAAAAGTCAAATTGATTGTGATATCGGGGATATGTACTACAGGTGTAATGAACAACTTTCACAAATAAGCATTTTTTTTTTCAAATATAAAATAACGTCTTTTCAAATCTTTTGCATGTCCTTATATGGGAGCGCAGTTTGAGATTCATTCTGTGCATATGTTGCGGTGTTCTACGTCGCCTCGTGTTTATATGTTCGACGTATGTCGAAATTTTGCAGTCTGTTCTGTATTGACATGCCCATTTATTTTCAATTGCTCTCAATGTTTTCCATGTTTATTCTCCAATGCTTCAACAGTAATTTTCTTTTCCAACGGTGAAGGTCATTGGCTTTGCATGGTTGCAGATCTCAGGTGCACGCAACTGTTAACAATACGACCAGTCATAATGATCTGCTCTTGGTGAGCACTCTTCTAGCTTGATATAAGCAAAGAGGATAGAGGAAGAGACAGGAGGGAAGTCTCTGGGCTTCAAACAACTCTGTTTGGAATAAAAAGTGTTACAATGCAATTAATTGGTGTTTGTGTTTCGAACTTACTTGATGGGTCAAGTTAATTACTGAAATCGCTATCATTGAATCACAGAGATCATCTTTGCAATACAATCAGTGTTCAGTGGTGCGTGCATGGCCCACACCACCGTCGACACTTAGTAACACCCCTGGAAACGTGCTTTTTGGAAATAAAAGCCTTTGCACATGCGCAAGCGGTTTTATTCGTATGCAACGAAAGATAGTTGTGCGTCGTGGAAAATTTGAAATTGCCGATGAATTTACGGACATTTCGATACCAAACACGGCTAGCCAAGCTTTCCTATTGCGATATTATAACATGAAAATTATATTAGTTTGGTACGTTAATTGTCAGAAGTTCATTTGAAATATAAGTGTATCTAAATAAGCGCCAAGCGGACCTCTTAACGGTGGTCAATATTCAATGGCACAGACTCTCACAAGTCAATAAGCCGTTTTTATTCTGATGTCTGTGTAGCGCATTTTGAAAAAAACAAGGATTTGTACTCGGTGTTTTGGGATAGTTAATCGCTTTGAGTGGAAATTTAAGGAAGAGGCATTTTATCGCTCACGTATAAGGAATATATAAGTACCTGTTATCCATTCTTTTGCTGTAAAATTATTCCAAGTTTAGTTCAGTATTATGTTTCATCTCGGACCAAATTATCAACTAATTGGTAGACCAGGTTCTGGGGGTATCAACTGGGACCAAATGTGAAAAACAAATAATATTTTCTGAAAACGACCAGCAAACACACGCAAAGTTCAACAGTCAAAATACCCCTTTTCTCTCTCTTCAATTGTGAACTCTGTGAAAATAAAGGGAACTTAACTCCCAAATTTTCTTATTCTGAAAGAAATCTTCCTCTTTTTCTATAAAATTTACTTGATGCTCCAATATTAATGGGTCATCTCGACATCCAGAGATCACCTAGGGCGATAACAACACATCCAATGATCTAAGTGTTCGCAAAGGCTTCATTACTGTTCGGTGACGAATCTGTTATTTTTTCTTGCCTTCTGTCACCAATTTTTACTACTGCCGTACTCTGTGTTGAAAATTTGTTCCATTCAAGTCTTTTTGTGTAGCTATAACATAAAAACTAGGTCCAAGATCCATTGATTTATACCTGCATGTGTCGTGTTCATAATCTGAATTTGGGGACATGTTTGGAGCAGATAGAATTGAACGCATTCGATTGGATGGTGCGTGTCACCTGATTACATTAATCAATGACTGGCCTTGAAACTCCCATCAACTAAAAAATGACGTATTTTACCCTATCTGTGGAGGGAAATCCTAGGAATTCTTTATTTTTACCAATTATTAGGGCCCTTGTTACATAAAGAGACAAAATCTGAACCTTTGCAGCTGCATAAAACATCATGGCAGTGAAAGAGAAACATTGAGGCTGCATACGGGCAAAGTTACCTAGGTTTTGCAGCAATTTCGGACTTTATCATTCATATTGCAACATAAACGGATCATTGCTAGAAATTTTTATCCATTGGGCAGGGAAATAATTATTTTAAAAATAAAATGGAACTAGCCAGGCACAAGTATTGAAGTTTGTTTACAATAAATTGTGCATGGTCGCAGGTAAATAAACAATAGGGGCGAACGGTGAGTTGATAAATATGTTCGAGTGTACTCGCTTAACTATCCATGCCAGGAGTTTAGCTCTAAGCAGGCAGTGCAACGCGTTTATTTGATTGGAACTGTAATACGTCACATTGTTGTATTTGCGATTTACTTGAACTTGAAGAACTGGTTAAATCTATTTGATCTGATCACTCTGTCAAATAGGCCTAGTCAGGTCTGTTGTAAGACCAAGCGCTGTAGGTAAGTGTGGGTTTCTTATTTTATGATTCAATTTTGGTAGGCCTAATCTAAATGTTAGGTGTAATTTCATTACATTTATGTAATGTGGGCTACATTTGTAAGCAGGCCTATTAACAAAGGAGTATCATATTTGCTTTATTCTGTAATACATCAGCTCGGGATGTTTGTATTGGAAATGCAAACATGGTGCCGCCAGTAAGCAGAAAGACTTGTCCGGGGATTATTTGCACCCCAACATGTCTTGCTCTGGATCCCCGCTGATGACCCGATTTTATAAAGGCTAAGAATGCCTAAAACTTTCTTCTTAATTTCAAATTTTATGAATATGATTTGTTTTTCATATCAATTAATTTGCTGTTATGATTTATAACTATGCAGTTTTTCAGTGACTGGTACGGAATATGACTTTTCCCTAAGTATATTGGCCTTGATAGTGTTCAAGCAGTACATGGGCTTACAGAATTAGGTTTGTTAAGTTTCTCCTTGTTTTAATATTGTATTAAATACACAATGTGCTTGCCTTATCAATCACAAAATCAGTTAATCCAATTGAGCAAATAGGATAGGTCGGCAGCCTGAATGCCTAGACTCCCCTCCTCTCTCTCTACCCTCCTTGATATAAGGAACACAAAGGCTATTAAATTTTGTCATATGAAGAGGTACATGAACTAATCAAGTTTGTAAATACATCTTAATCAACCTGTCTTCATTTCGAAGCTTGGGCTTCATTTAGTCTTGCATGTGATAATTTAATGGTGTGTAAAGCGTAGTGCAGTGTATCAATGTACGTTTGCATTAATTTTGAATCACATTGTATATTTGTAATCTTGTACTTTCAAGTGGTATGTTATTACACGAATAAATATACTAACATTGGTTCCTGGCCTTTGCATTTTGAACACAACAAATGCTCACAAGGCTGTCCAAAGTGCTCAGTGGCTGTCGGTGGCTTTCAGTGGCAATGACGACAATAGAGGAGACGATTGGCCACTAGGATCAGCGACGGCTACTGACGAACACAGACTAAACGCATAAAACGCCGCGGAACAGGTGATATGTTTGATTGAAACTGCGCAACTAAGTGATAATGTATTCCCATAGGTACAAAGCACCCTTAATGCTGCATTTTTTCTTGTCAGAACCAAGTGTTTGTTACTATCCAAGTGATTCTGGAGCAAGCTACAGAGGATCCATCATGGTGACATCAAAAGGAGTTTGCAGGTACTTGATACTAACCATCTTATCAGTTATTTACAAAGTGAAATACTTAATATGCTATACTTGTTATCAAGGATAGAACCCCAATTAATAGTTTTATTCCTCACTCGTATTCCAAGATCGTTTTTTCGTAGACACGAAGACCAGCTAGGAGATAAATCTTTAAATACAATACAATTGCCATTAGTAAATGTAATTTTGTCATCAGAAAACAAGGAAGCTCTATTCTGTGGGCTAGCCATATACTTAAACACAAACCAAATCTTGAGAATTACAACTTAAGGGTGAAAATTTGCGCTGTGCATCGAAGATAATTATCCACCATGAACTACACACACACACACACACACACACACACACACACATATATATATATATATATATATATATATATATATATATATATATATATATATATATATATATATATATATATATATATAATACATAAATATGTCTGCTTTGTTGCTGTTGGGGTTACTAACGTGTTTGAAGTACAATTGCATTGGCGTTAAATACATCAGAGACACAGAGCATGCACACGTATAGACACACAAACAGTTCTTCTTCCTTCCGGTTTATATATATGTGTATATATATATATATATATATATATATATATATATATATATATATATATATATACATATATATATATATATATATGTGTGTGTGTGTGTGTGTGTGTGTGTGTGTGTGTGTGTTATTAGAAGATGTACTGTGTCGTCACTTTCTTTCTGATCCTGTCATGTGCTGTCCTCAGATCCAGTCAGAACCTCACGAAGTTGTCAATTGCTTTCAGCTAGAAATCTGCCTGAATCAGGTGACCGGGTGCTTTCTTCGGTATGGAAGCGAAGTGTCGTGACATGCGAGTTGAGTCTCGGGAGTTGTAGTTGTCATCAGTAATTTTCAGGCCATCTTTTGCCTGAATCAGGTTAATGTAGTGAAGGGCCCATGGAGAAGCGACCATGGTCAGGTACATTTAGGAGAAACTTAACAATAATTAGTTGTCTCTATAAAAATTCCAGGAATGTCCATTAGCTTACTACATGGGGAAGGTTGTTTGGTGGTAGGCATAAAAAAATATACATGCATGTATTCAATATATCCCACATTGAGACAGAAACTACAGTTCCCATTTGTTTTTTTTTGTTTTTTTTTTTTTTGGGGGGGGTGTTTGTTAGTTTTTTTTGTTTTTGTTTATATATATATATATATATATATATATATATATATATATATATATATATATATATTAAATAAAGGGATGACCATTAGTTAGCTAAATGTTGTAGAATATGGAAGCAAAGAGATTTGTTTTACCTTTCTTTGCCATTTAATTAGCGTTTACGTGTGGCCATGAATTTACATTTTTTCTCTCGCATCCTTATCGTGTTTTAATATTTGACTGCGTTAATCGTATTTTTGATATCATTATTTAAAAGGCATTAGATATTTCGTTATGTTCTAATTTGATAAATGCATGTCATGTGCATATACAATTTCTCATAGTAGTTTTATTTCGTTGTCTGATTAGACCAATCCCTATGTTTCTTCCACTCTGGCTGTGTTTGGTCCATAGAGATCTTCACTTTAAAAGCCAGAGTGTCACCAAAGTTTGTGCTGAGTGTTATCCCATCAGATGGTCCTTGGGAGAATTATAACGGCATGTGTTATGGCTACCACGTCTGCTGTTCTGTATCTCATGGTACTGCATAACATTTCAAGAAAAATAGATTAATTCATCCGCGCATGGCAATTTTGGGTGGTTATGCTTTTTTAGGTATATCTGGCCTTTTGTTTCGGTAATGTATATACATATGTGTGTGTGTGTGTATTTATATGGATAGACAGATGATCCAAGATCAACTTATGGGAATCTTATTGGTCATTTTTTTATAGTCGTAACACATTCGGCCAACTGTAAGCATGTTTTTTGTTGTTGTTGTTTTTTTTTTTTTGTTTGACGTTCTACAGATAACCACGAAAAGTCGTATATATAGTATATTGTACTCCTCCCCTCCTCTGCAAAAGAATACAGAAAAACACAAAAAAAAACAAAAGAAAAACTACCAGACACACTCACACACACACACACAAAACCAAACAAAACAATGCATGCCAAACAAAACAGCCCCCCGCTCATTGATTTAACATGGGCTGTGCTCTCACATTACTTTATGTAGAAAATGTATCCTATGGACTGTTAATAAATGTTACATGGACCAGATAGCTAACAGTGCCCTTGAATGGTGATACAAAAACAAGGTGTCCTTAAAAGCCAAAAAGGTGGAGACAGTTTGTCTGTTAGTGGGATGGCTATGGGCTTTATAAAGGGCCACTGGCAACACAGGGATCAGTATAACAGGACAGAAAAACATGACCCATATTTATAAATTCCAAACCCAAAAATGACAGCAAAGAGATTCCAGAGTTACTAAAGCATCAGAATTCATCTTCCAATACCAATGTGCAGAAACAAATTTCACTCCTGACTTGGGACATAAAAGGCAACTGGTGGTTTCAAACGGGTCTTCTCAAACTTTGAAATATTCTTCATTTAATACCGACTAGAATATTTCCAAAATGTATAGGCTTAACCACTCAAAACCCAAGTTTTACTACTTCTGCCACAAAAAACCAAGAGCGATTTTTTTTTAAAAACTCAGTCGTATGGTATTATGGTATTTATGTTATCCTGAGTTTTACTGAGCAGTGTACTTTGATCCTTTTACTACAGCCTTGCCAATGTTTTGTGTATATCTTGTTTTATTCACTGTTTGTGTATGTGTCTTAATATGTTTTATGGGCATAACGTAAAACAGCCTGTGTTGCTGGTGTTACTTCCCAATAAAAACCTTAAAAACCTGAAACCTGAAAACCTGGTAGGCCTATCACTTTTTAGTTCTCATGACTTGTCACCTGAGTTTACATCAAAAGAAGAAAGTAGACCTACATCGTTTTTGTGATATTTATGAATCTGGAGCATTATAAACACACTCTACCTCCATTATAACTATGAGTCGGAGAACAAAGCCCACAACACAACATACTCAATGAAGTATTTAGCAAATAGAAAAAACATGACCCATATTCAAAGATTCATGTATATATATATATATGTATATATATATATATATATATATATATATATATATATATATATATATATATATATATATATATATATATATATACATGTGTGTGTGTGAATCACCACATTGAAGCCAAAAATACATAGTCATCCATACACGTAGCTTGGTTTTGTAGACATGACCTTTAAAGTTCTTGATTAGCGCAATCAGCTCATGGATGTTTGAAGCATGTTTCATTTTGGTTAGAGGGTTGCACCTGAGACACCAAAACTTTTGAAGACCTTTAACTTGTGCCATAGAGGTGCACATAAGGACCTGTAGGAGATAACATCTAATTGTTTCCAAAATTTCTACCAAAAGATAATAGGAAATGCAGTTCTCGGCATGAAGATGTTATACTCGATCATTCTTAAACAGAAAATAAACTAAATTCAGTCACAAGACGGTTAAAATAGGTAGTCCCAAAATTAAGGGTAGAATGTCTCCACTTACGGTACAGAACAGTTGAAATAGCCGCTGATAATTTTTGATCATATAGTGGCGGAGGGGGGCACTTTGGGAGCTGATATTGACCAGTGACAAAGGCATACAGTCCTGTTGGGAGGCTTCACTCATGGACCAACTATTACAGCTGTAGGCGAATCAGAGGTACTCCCACAGCTGAAATTCCAGGGCCTGCAAGATACACCCACCTTAGTGTCTCCCAAAAGGATGGTTGTCCTTCATAGAGGGAGGTTCTGTGAAGCAAGGGTCTTCCCCCGTTGCAGTGATAAGGGAGTCACAGGGCAAGAAAAATCTTTATATATAAAAAACTACTAAAGCCAGGAGGTTCAAACATATTGTTATATTGTAGTCCTATACCATTCAAATAACAAGCTGGTACTATTGTCCATATTGCACACCTTCATATGTATAAGTTTGACATAGGCTGTATTAGCCCAAATGAATGAAATGGTCATAAGTAGGTTACTTCTTAGAGCGCATGTTTTGGAGCCTGTACCCTGACATGTCTGTCTAAATAGTGGTTCCTTGTCTCAGCTAAATATTCAGCAAAGGCAACCCACATAATTATGCATAAATATAAATATGTCACATGATGAATTAGTTAAATAAGTGAAGTTTTGCTTATAAATGCAGAGCTGCTATACGAATAAAGAATGCTTGTCAAAACACACATAATTTATAAATTTGTTTAGTGCACGTTAAACCACCTGCCAGTGTATACCTGAAGCAGAAACAATCGGGACATTATATTCAGTCACAGTCATTGCAAAATAAACAGTTGCAGCATGACTACCTGTACAAACTGAGGGAAATCCTAACAGGTACTGCAACAATGGACACCCAGCACTTGTATTTGTTGTAGGTAGCTGCTTTCTATCGATAGCCCCTGAGCGTTTAGCCTGCCAGAAAACATGTAAGCCTAAAATGTCTGAAAGGGAATATTAAAGAAGAATGACCCCAAAAGATAAAATTAAGTAGCAAAACAGGCAAGGCTAACATCTTTAAACTAATTGCAGCCAAAATTTGTAACAATCGTTTGATATTAACAGCAAAATTTGTAAGGCATGTCAGGAGAGAAGAAAAGTCATCAGTAAAGAAAATTTAATAAAAATATATTTCCTCTTAACCAGATATCAAGTACTATCAGGCAAGCTTCTAACAGTACTCATAGATAGCTGCCTGCTACCGATAGCCCCTTAGGATTTAAACTGACAGGAAACAAGCGAGGCTCAAATGTCTGAAAGATGAATATGAAAACTGAATGATGCCAAAAGTTAAAATAAAGTAGAAAAACAGGGATGTCTAAAATCTCTTGCTAAGAATCGCTGGGTATTTACAGAGAAATTTGTAGAATTATTTTGATCAGAGGTAAATATTTGAGTCCTCTTGACTTGAGTTTATTGAAAATTAATTCCGATCTAGATGCAAAGTGTAGAAACTTAGAACACATACAACAAAATCTCAAATGTTTTGACAGAAATGTATTATATCGAATAGTTTCCGAAATGTTACTGTCAGGGAAAGAATAGGTAAGTACTTCAAAGTTAAACTCATCAAGATTATTATAGACTTTAATGTAAAACATGTCATTTGTGACCCGAGAATCCAAGCCCATAAACACATCTCTGAAACAATCTGAATTTTTACCTTTCAGGATATCTTTTGAGTACATTTCTGTAGCAAAAAACTGATTATTTGTACATTTACACAAGCTATGTCATCAATGTATCTTGCGTTGTTTGATAATTGTGTTGCCACTTGAAGGTCCTTTTTCATTGATTTAGCTATATATATATAAATTCATGCCAGGTTAATAAAACATCAGCAAGTAACGGGGGGGGGGGGGTTGGTTGGTACCCATTGGAATGCCTTTTTTGTTGAAAAACCAATGGTCCACATCGTCGATCAGCACATTCAAACACAATGTTGGTGATGTTCTTAGACAAATCAGTACAATATTCTATAGAACATCTGTGCTTTTATTGTGCAATTTATCATACTTGTTATTCATTTTTTGCATTAGAATGACAATACTTTAGTGGTTTGCGAACCAGTAGCTGTATGTCTGAGAAAAAAGTTTGGGAAAAGGAGTACATGTTATGCTCGCCTTTTCTCTACAATTCAGGCTCATCAGCATATATATTAAAACGTAATGTTTAAAATATTATTAGTATTACGTGCATCATTTTCATTGTTTCAATTTTGTTCTAAGTTTTTTCTGTTTTTGCCCATTTGTGTGCTCCAAAACCGTCTGGCAGATTTTTCTGAAACATGGTAGAAAGGTTACATATGGAAGGTCAAACATGGTGATGATGCTGTATATAACTATTGTAACGATTTGGTTTAAATAAAAATGGTTGTCTGTTAATGCATACACTCGTATTGGTTGCAATATAGGTCAATGGGGATGCAATGGTAATTCACATTTTCAATTTTTCTGCAAAATCCTTTGCTAGATATACTTGAAATTTGAGATGTAACTTTGGTGGGTAAGTATCAAATGAATTCAAATGAAGATGCTCAAAGGATTTTTTGATTTTTTTTGGGGGGGTTTTTTTTTTTGGTTTTTTGTTTTTTGGTTATATGAACCTTAATGGAAATCTCCGAAGCCAGCCTACCAATTTCATACGAACTCTTCTGGGAAGTTCCAGTCCTTAATTTGTTTAACGGGTAGCGCTGCAATTTGATCTTTTTTATGTGTGTTTTCTCTGTATTATTCTACATCTTCAAATGCATCACTCACATTATTCTGGTAGAAATGAAGCTTGTTAAACAAAACTGTTCTCTAGGTGTGGATGTTTTGAATCCCTGATTTCTAACGACTTTCTCAATTTGGGTACTTGTATCGTGATGCATGTATTTCCATGGATCACCATATACGACAATGGAGATTGAATGGTAATTCACACTTTGACTTCCCCAAAACTGTCAACCAGATTCAATTCAAACTTGATGGAGACGTACTTTTGGTAAGTTTTTATCAAGTTTTTTTTTTATATAATCATGCTCCAGTGGTTTTTAGGTTTGTATCGGACATGATATCGTATTGTATGGGACTTTATATTTATTTCATAGTTTCTAACAATTATAAAGAATCTTTGGTAGTCCATAAAATGGTTGCTCCGGAAGTTGCTTCAACTTGAGCACAAAAACATACCAGCGCTCTTGTATCTTCCGTAATCGTTTTGTTAACATAACTGACAAATGGAGAACAGAAATTTGAGCAAAAATAATTTGGAATTTTTTGGGATTTGTTTGCAATATATGTGTTGCATGTATTACAAGTAACTCTTTAAATTTGTCCGTAAATGACACTTTATGTTCATCTAAAATTAAAAAACAAAGAATTTACACTATCATTTATTGAATCTTCATCTGTTTTAAAAATATGGGTACCAATATCAGAGGGAGGCAAGCCAAATTCCTCTGATCCAATCATTTTTAAGGAAAAATATCTCCAAAGAGTGGCAACATTATAAGCAGTCCTGCAGCTCGAGCTAAAACATAATCAGACTGGTATGAACAAGGGATTTTGAAACACAAGGTCGGGACGCTGCTTTGTTTGTTTTGCCGGAATTTTGACAACTCTGTCACCTTTTACAGAATCTCTACTTTTTTCTTTCTTAGCCCATGATATAGCATACAGTACATTTGGCTTTTATAACATGGGTATTTGTTTCACATGCTTTTTTGTTCTGGTCCATTTTGGTCCTTTCAAAATCAATTTCTTGACTGCTGTGTTGGCAATAACAGTAAGATCACACCAGTTATGACTTTTCCATAACGACTAGAAACAAATGGAGACTTTTTACATCCATGAAGATACTTATCATTGTATTTATAAGATGATCCATTTTAAGGAATAGGTAACAAGAAAAGGATATAAACCATTTTTTTTGTTAATTTAGATATTATAGAGCAAACCTTAGCAAACCTAGGGTTTCGTAAATTTCACGCTACATCTCCTAAATTGGTAAATATGTGTATAGCAACCAATCAGGTATAGTATTTCATTCCCCGTGTAGATCCTTTTCTATTCACTTAGAATTTTTCATGTAAAAAACCTTGAGTTTTGTTGGAAAAACCAGCGTTTCGTAATGAAACTCAGGGTTTGTCCATGGAAGGCTTGCTTTTGCTACAACGCCCTGGCGCAAAGCTCTGAAACTCAGGGGTACTGTGTGTGTCTCTTCAGTCCACAGATTCTACTATTTTGCAAGAAGCAAGGAAATCTTTTTATCTTTCAATGGACAACAAAGCACAGGCATTAAATTTACTTATATCAATCATGAAGAAACCTATATCTTCTTCTTCTTCTTCTTCTTCTTCTTCTTCTTTTTCTTCTTCTTGTTCTTGTTCTTCTTCTTCTTCTTCTTCTTCTTCTTCTTCTTCTTCTTCTTCTTCTTCTTCTTCTTCTTCTCTTTCTCCTTCTCATAATATTTTTAACATTATTGACCCTAAACACACAGCTTTTACGTCTTCAGGCTTAGAAGGAATAAATGAACTTTAGTAAAATCATATCTCTGACAACACTAATTAATAAAACAAAACTGCTAATAGACACAGCCTCGAACTAATGTTGCCACATATCTTTTGTGATCATACGATTTTTAATTCAGTTTTTATACCTACTTCCTGAGCAAAATTATTAAAGTTTGTTGGTTACATTTTCTTTGTATTCATTCGTTTATTTTTATTTCAACCATTTTTTACCGTGTTCTTTGATCTTGAGACAACAATTACCTATTAGGTATTTCAATATTATTGAACAGTTATTATCTATTGTGTAATTTCTAACCAAATATCAACACAGTGTACTCTGCTTCTTAGATGCACACAAAAGTTCAGGGAAGACTTGTGTTTCTGACGCAGTTGGCCAGAGCTTAGATCCAATGCACTTCCACCCAGGATTTTACAACCCTGTCCACTATAGATTTATATAGCAATCAGATTAGACAGTGTCGTTACCACATGTAAAGGGTAGTCCTAATGACACAAATCCAAGTCAATTCCGACCAAAAGCAATGGTACTAGGAATGTAAAGCTGAATCACATAAATTTATAGTTCGTCTGTATCCAAAAGAGTAAAAAACTATATACAAACGTCCATAGGGTCAAATGTCCATCAATCCTGGACATTTCTACGACTGCATATAATTTAATGATGTCAACCAGACCATCAAATTACATGTGATCGTGATGAAAAAAAATGATCAAATCCCCAGCCACCAAATAAGTCATTTAAAAAATCCAGTTAGATCAAGATAGACATGCAGCAGACATCAATAGAGTAGGTTGGAAAACACCTCTCTCCTGACTTGAGACAGTTACAAACGGAACATTAGTAGAAGCTCAAAATGATTTGATGCATGCAACTCTGAACTTTAAGAGATGCCTTGCTCCGTACATATACAATTAAATTGCGTAGTATAATTAATATTCGCTCACAACCTTATTTGTATAATTTTTCAAATCCGCCTTGTATTTGCGTAATAAGGAAACATTTTTTCTAAAAGGTTAAAAATTTTTTTTTCAACTTCATTTTTGAATATCCCTGTTTTACTTATTTATCGAATAAAAAGTATGGCTGAATTAGAAGTTGTTAAAAGCAGTGCATACTTTTACAAATGTAATCAACTGTGACACATCAATGTCATAAACAGGCCCAATAGATATATTCTTATCCATATGAGGGTCGTTAGATATATGAAACTTGAACTGGTCTTGTTTTTCATACAGTTTAAACGTTAGTTATCATCATCATCTCCAAGTATGAACATTCCGAAACAGTGTCCTTCAATTCTCAATCACCTGGTTATATGGATGAAATTTATTATTTGAAATATTTATTATTGATGCTTTGCAGGCCATCAATATATCGCAGGGTCACTCCAAAACACTTAGCATGATGGTTTTGCGTTGGTAGTTTTTCACAAAAATGATATTCGTGGTAATATAAATTACGTAACAATGGTGCACAATTTGTAACTATTGGAATGCCTATGGATTGTTTGTCTTCAGACAGAATTTTCACATTTTACATATATGTTATCTATCAAAAATTCCAAAAGATGAACAAATTCATCATATTCAAATGAACACTGACCACCCATCCCCAATATTATTACCAAATTTTACATTCTTAAATGTAATGAACAGTTTTGGAAAATTGTTTTTGTAGTCTGTTTTGTATATATAATTGATTTTTAACATGAAAATGTTTTTAATGAACAGTTTTGGAAAATTGTTTTTGTAGTCTGTTTTGTATATATAATTGATTTTTAACATGAAAATGTTTTTAATGAACAGTTTTGGAAAATTGTTTTTGTAGTCTGTTTTGTATATATAATTGATTTTTAACATGAAAATGTTTTTAATGAACAGTTTTGGAAAATTGTTTTTGTAGTCTGTTTTGTATATATAATTGATTTTTAACATGAAAATGTTTTGAATGAACAGTTTTGGAAAATTGTTTTTGTAGTCTGTTTTGTATATATAATTGATTTTTAACATGAAAATGTTTTTAATGAACAGTTTTGGAAAATTGTTTTTGTAGTCTGTTTTGTACATATAATTGATTTTTAACATCGTCTCAGATCTATATGTACAATGGCTGTTTATAGAGTAGAAGAGTCCCCAAGATGAAATTTGTGTGTGTGGTAATTTGTGATTTGCCCTTAAACTGTTCTATCAAAACGTTGCAGTTCCAAAACCTGCTAACACCAGGCGTTGCTTCTTTTTCATCACAGTTATTTAACCAAAACTCTTGAATCTTTTTCTAACCATTTGACAGAATAAGAAGACTATTGTTTTGTTGAGCAAAATTTTGAACTTGCAATAAATTAATTTTTTTGTGAATTTTTGTGAAATATGGAATTAAATATTTGATAAACTTTATGGTGAAGGCAGATCAAAATTGTTGATGTTTGTCTCTAATAGTATTGAGTTGTGTTGAGTAACACATTTTTCTTTTTATATGTAGCCAAAGTTGAATTTGTCTACAAAGCCCAATTCGTCAATTATTAACTTAAATTAAACAGTTCACATACAATAATAACATCATTTGATGTTTTATCAGCTCGTGCAATACTTAATTTTTACGGATGTTTTGTAGGCAACTTACAACCTCTGGATTTGTAAGAAATGGACGCGGTGGCTGTTTGATTCTTGTTTATAATGGTTACAGACCACAGTTGTGATTGGCTGGTTGCGCATCCCAACGGAGATAGTCTGTAATTGTGAAAATACTGTATTTTCAGCATGCTGTAGCTTTTGTTTAAATAAAGGTAGCTAAGTCAGGTTTGCTGTATTATAGAGTTGCTTCATTGGTAGTCATATAGGTGCACTGTCTTCCAGGCCAGGTGGGAACTCTATGGTGGGGAAGGACAATAATGTGACCCTGGCAAGAGCACAGTTCATACACCTGTATTAAGCTGACATCTAGGTGTGGTTTCGTATTTCAATTATCACAAATTAACGAGTTGGGAATTATATGACAAAAATCCTTGAATGTTTTTCTGACATTTTTATCTCTTAAATGCCGTTTACGAAATTTTGAAATACCAAAATGCTGATTTTTAGACTGAAAATGTTAATATGAAAAATAGAAGGATTTATAACTGTAGTATGCGGACTAATGTCTTCATTTTTTTTTAACCATGCCTTTTATGTCACTGATCCAATAATCTAATATTGAAATATTGAACATGTCCTTTTTGGCTCACAGCATGATAATATTTTTGTATTTACCCCAAGCAATTTTATTTTGTTCACGCTTTTGTGAACCTTCAGATATGAGTTACTGTAGTTCCTTGTCTTTTATATTTGAAAGATCGCCATCAACAACATAGCGATTGTGACCAGAAACATAACAAAAATTATGGCATGGACAAGGATATTTTCCTTTCATGTAATTAAATTATCAAATAAAAGACACATTGTCGTGTCTTGTGGTGTTAAAATGACCATTTCGCAACATAGGTATCCAAATAAGGTGGTATACATGATTGTAACTTTTCCCTTATGTAAAATATTTGAAAGGTTTATACGATCAATCCCTCTATCATTTTATGTTAACTGTATAAAATTTGTTTTTGTGGTTTTCTCTCAATAGTTGCAGGTTAAAAACGTCAAAGGTATTATGTATGCTTTATAATATTATACAAAGATTTATCACACTTTATTTTCCAGAAAGAATTGTCTGACATATTCTTTCGAGTTGTGAAGTAGCGCCAGAGGAATTTCATAACATGTAGACCTAGCGAGATGAAGACCACTAAGCTGCCTACGTATATCCTTTAGAAATGTAGGTGAAACACGAGTGTTTAAATTTATTGGGATGTTTACGATGAACATGTGAACGATCGTATCTTGCCCGAGCATTAACCAATTGTAACGAATAACCTATTTTGAGTACATTTTATGAAACATTTACTTTTTATTATGATGTTTACGATGAGCATGTGAATTTTCTTATTTTGCCAGAATATTAGCCAATTGTAAGGAACAACCTATTTTGAATACATTTTCAATACTAACTACCCCTTGATGCAATCATTTGATCCAAAAGGCCACATGGTGCGTAGATATTTTTGCCCAAACAGTTTCCTCCCCTCTCGCCTTTTTCTTAGACCAGTTTCTGTTTCATTTCTATACTGTGTATTTTTTCCAATAATTTGAACGTTAAAATTATGACCTTCTTGTTAAAAGAATATCATCCCCTTTTGTCGGTCCACTGACCCATCCACGGAGTGCTGTACCGGTCTCTTCAACATACTGTAGTCCACACGTTTGACATGACAGCAAATACATGATATTTGTTGAGATTGCAATTAAAAATGACATTTCATTTGAACTACAACAATTGGTATTCTTTCTTTAATGAAGATTAATTTGAGATTTGGGCAGGTTTCACACCTGTGACTTTCACACTTATGAATTTAAGTATAATTATCAAGGAGCCCTCATTAAGATACATTTATGTCGCTTCCATGAGGGCCACCTCCAAACAAATAGTAACAAAGGCTTAGATATGGCTTGATCTTAAAGTGAAAATACTTTCTATGAATTAATATGTTTTATGTCTGAATTACTAATATAATTTATCATTTCAATACTCTGATTCCTGGTGGGCACATATATAACAACTAGGAATGACACAAGTTTCTTTGTAATTATGAATGCACACATTCTTTTTATATCGAAAGAACCCTTGTAAGCTATGAGTATAAAGTTTATCGTAAATATTGGATGGTAATGAATTAATTGTATCAGGTTGATCAAACCTAAGACAATTTTTTGCGTAACAGGGATTATACTGATGTGCAAAAAATTTTGAGCAAGCCAGATAGCGTGCGTATGTAAATCTGTACCTGCATACAATGGTAAATTTTGCAAGCTGAGTGAAAGTGTTCGCTTTAAATATCTATTGTAAAATTTTATTTTGGTAATTGTGACGATATTCTCAACTTTAAAAATTTTTAAATAAAGGATCTGTATGGTTATTATATTTACTGTATGATACATCTCTGATGGCTTTCTTTTGCATCGTGTCTTAACTTAAAGCATTATACACACACACACACACACACACACACACACACACACACACATATATATATATATATATATATATATATATATATATATATATATATATATATATATATATATATATATATATATATATATATATGTTATATATATATATATATATATATATATATATATATATATACATATAATTTTCCTTTCCGAAACTTCATTTATTTTATTGCAATCAGGTAGATATAATTGATTTTCTCCTCTAATATTTGACCGTATTAGCCTGTACGTCGGAGACTTAATACTCCTCCTTCAATTTGTTTACCATACCAAGTGCAGCCACCTGTTTCAGTCAGAAGTCTTTTTAAAATTGACTACCCACATACTGATCGTCGGATTTAGTCGGGGAAGCCCTTTTTCCCTGACCACCAGTAGACAAAGACAACAGGATAGTGTCTGGGAGAATGTGAAGATTTGGGAATTTTTCCTGTATTTTGTGTGTGTGTGTGTGTGTGTGTGTGTGTGTGTGTGTGTGTGTGTGATGTGGATGAGTGGATGAGTGTAAAGCATGGGCCAAAAAAAAAATGAAGAATCGTATATGTAAAATAATAGTTTATACAAGGTACATAAATACAGGTTGCACTTTGGATGAACAGTTGTAATTGAAAGACCTCAATCATGGCCTTGGATTCTTATGCCTTTGTAAATATGCAGCCACGCCATACTTTCGCATCTTAGTTTCATATTTACTCAGACACAAGAACGGCCTCCTGCTTGCGTTTCAACTAATCTCATATGACAGAAATAACTAACCGTTACTAAAAGTACAAAGCTGTGATACGAATACTTCACGAGTGGCTTCTCTGCATCAAAATAGACGATGTGTGCACATTGTAATAGTAAGTTTGAGAGAGCTTATCACAAAGAGTAATACAAGATGCATATTAAAATAGTATGCAAAACAATAAGGGAGTTGACTACTACATTAAAATGAGTGTATTCTCAATATTTGTAATATAGTAGACAGACGTAGAGGGACGCACTGAGCGCGCCAAGGAAGGCTACTGGCCATGGGCATATACATTGAATTGATATTCCCTGCATGTTTCATCCATAATGTTGAAAAATAATGCCAAAATTAGTAAAATACAATTAGCAGACGACACTTAGATATTAGCGGAAACAAGCGCCATTAGGGTGGAATGAGTTAAGTGAAGCTTCCTTGTTTTACGTATATGATTCATTACACACCTGTAAAGGTGAGGTTATAATGTTGTCCAAATGAGTTGAGAGGAGTTGTACACATGCTAAAAAGAATGGAACTTATAAATTATTATAGAAAAAATCAAAGGTTATATTTAATAAGTCTGCAAGAATTGCAAATTATGTAGAAACATACTTCTCTGTGCATTGGATTAAAAGAAAAAGGATTTCTTTTCTGGACCAAAAAGCAATTTTGTCAAAAGGAAAAAGGAACTAACCTGGATGTTAAAAATGTACATTATTCAGTTAAAGATTTTCATCTCAGGTTTTGACTGTACTTTGTGATAAACGTATCCTGAAAACCTTATATGGTTGCAGAGTGTGTGCTTACGTACTACCACCCTCATTTCTTGCGCTAAACAACTGTCTATTGTAGGAAACAATGCAATAAACTTTGTTTACAATTTTAAAGACACACTTTTGTTGTCAACGCGAAAGGTTTACTGCAGTACTCATTGAGGTAGTAGTATTTTTTCATGCAATCAAACGTCTTAGAGATGTCTACATAATGGGTACAGGATTGCAAATAATTCCCTGATGCAATGCTTAAGAGGGTAGTGTTGAACTGATGGCATGAGATTAACCTGATCAGTTACCAACCATGAAGGTTATATGTGAAGTTGGTTGTGAAGACATTTGCCTATACAGTGGCGGTGAATTTGCTGACACATAAAATATCACGAAAATACGAATTAATGCTCATGATCAAAATATCTAATTTGGCAGACATATAAAACCAAAGAAAGTCCCTGAACATGAAGAGATATGCTGCATACGGATATAAATAAAATGAATTCTATAATGTTAATGAATGTAAAACATTTATTAAAACCGCAAAATGTTAACAAACATGTTCGAATCATTGCCAAGCTTAAAATATATTCTAAAGACAACGTGGAAATGTTAATGACTTCTGGTAAAATAGGTTATTAAAATCAAGAAACCGTAAGAAAGAAGTGATTTGTAATTATTTTGATGTATTTGAAATTTTGACCGTTGGCCTATTTAGCTACGCATTCTCAGTGTGTTCAATTTAAGGTATATTTTTACTGTGATGCCAATTACATTTGTATTTATTCTATATTCACATCTTTAGATGCTTGTCTTGGTACATGGCGTCAAATGCAGTTCGTTTTATTCCATGTGCTGATAAGATATTTACTGTTGGCATGTCACAGAATCACGTGTCTCTTTAACAAAATACTGGTAGCTTCGTCCGTGCATGATGTTGAGTGTCTTATCAGAACAGCCATATTATAGCCATTATGCGTATTCGTATATTATACAGAGGAAGGTCTATGCAATTTTCCATATTTCATTTCATTTGAGCACACAAGGCACGTGCAGCTGGCACAGGTCTTTTACCAAAAATTAAAAGGGGGTTGTAATCTTTTGCACAAACGTTACCACAGGCCCAGGCTAATATACCAGTACTCCGTGCAGGCAGTGCACCCGCTACTCACTTTTTTCTAAGAGGACAATACCGAGCGGAAAGTGCCAGATATCACTCGAATACCTCACCACTATGTCTTATTTCCTGGTCAAAAGCAGAAGCTGCGTTACTCCCATACTGTTTGAGAATTGTTCTTACTTGATCGATTGGTTATAATGTGTGGTTGCATGGCCCTATAGTACAATAGAGGCTAATATATTGGGCTTTCCAGACATGGAGGGACGGTATATTTTTCAAAACACTCAAGACATTACAAAATATGCAACCGACACATGATGTACACCTGTGTAACATGAATATCTCCGAAAAAGCAAGACACCTGTATCGTATAAATGTTTACACGCAACTAGGCATTAAAACGAATGAAACAATATTGTGTTGAAGGTTCCACACAGTACACGAGCTTACAAACCATATCAACATTTAATTTGACAAACACGGTTTGATCTATAGGTTCATAATTTTACAAACATGGTTTCACACATAATGTATACATAACTCCACACAATATAGCAGTTTGGGCATAGGTATGTACAAGTGCACCGTCCACAAACGATATGTTGAGGTGGCCTATTTGTGGGCATGAAACCTCAGTACAGTTAGGCTGATCACTCCCGTGGTATTCGACGAAAATTCTAAAGCCCGGTAATTGTATAAGCATAGGGATAAAAAAAAACAAAAAAAAAACAAAAAAACAAAAAAAAAAACCGACTTGTCGACCATTCTTGAAAAAAAAAAAAACAACAACAACAAAAAAAAAAAAAAAAAAAAAAAAAAAAAAAAAAAAAAACCGACTTGTCGACCATTCTTGAAACCCCAGCGCTGCAAGCAGAGCTAGAATGAAAGGTGCAGTGGTCTGGCAAGAGACCTAAGGCAAACGTGATCCGTTATACTTTGCCCTTAAGCATGGCTTTGGTCAATAGCTGCTCATTCTCAAAGGTAATGTGCACATACCGCAGTACCTACTACGTCAGTATAGCCCGCTCTGTGTGTCTTAGAACGAGGGGTATGGACACATATAAGGTTGTTGCCTGAAGGACGTGTACCCATCTCTACATCAGCACAGCTTAGTATATACTGACCGTCATATGGACTAGAGGAGGGCAATGCGTATTCCTGCACCCCTTAGATCAGCAAACCAAGCAAGGTAAAGCGAAGCTATCCAAGCATGATCGTCAAAATTTTGCCCCATAGGTGCCAGAATGGAACAAAATAAATCATAGATGATTGGATATTTTTTGTCAGCGATGGAAGAAGCACGTTCTGCAGCTTTCAATAAAAGCTACCCGTGAGGTGAATAGCACAGGCAAGGAAATTCCCATCTACAGAATTTCCTCGGGTGCGGTTAAGGGCATTATAAGCAGCCTGCGGCAATAGCTAAGGTAATTCGTCTGTGCTTATGTGTACGATCTATTAGTATTGCCCCACGATGGGTAGCAACTAACGTTTTGTGCCGCACGTTCGGCCATCCAACATTACAGTGTGCTGGTTATTTCACTCAATATGTCCTGGGATATTTCGAATGCTGCAGTATTTTATATTAGATCTATAATAATTCCCAGAAACTCCAGGAGTTTAGTTGCGCTTACGGTTTTTTTGTCATGCACTGCAAAGCCTCCCTGGCGACAAGTGCCAAGCACTATGGCCAAACTTATATCTATCTGAAGCATCTTTACCAACACATACATAGAAAAAATGTCGAGATAATGTTTTTTCTAGGACCAGTCCCACGAGCTATATCATAAATATTCCGAACCAGAGGCAGAAGTATTAAACAGCATATGGCTGGATCGAAGGCCAAATTTTAATAGTTTGAATACGTTTCGGTCTGGCAAGCAGGTGTCTGTTCTCCTCACGAGCGGCAAAACCTAGGAATGCGTTACTAAGGTCCATTTTGCACTCATATGGATCACTTAAATCTTTGCATGACTTGGCGACCTTAGCTACTCTAGTATATTCCAGTGGAGACTCTCCTGTTGGAAGCTCATCATTAACGTACCGACTTTGCGGCCATGATAGATAATGGATCGTCCGCGCCCTAGGATAGCCACACTTTTAAGGTAGCGAAATACAAATCACCCGAAATTCGGCCAAAAAAATTCTTTTTCTTTGTATGGATGAATATCTCATGTATGTGTCATGTAAAAATCAAATTTCTGCCGAAATTGAGAAACAGAGAAAAATTGGGGTGTTTAGTAGAGCTGCTTGCAAAGCGTTGACAGTCACGCCGACTGTGTTTTTGTCGGTGTGGATGAAGGAGGCTTGAGAAAGTGGTCACATGATCGGCCAAAGCAACAGCTCGTTTTGAAATGGCCACCGCTGTGTCGGCTGTACCTGATAATGCGGATGCATTAGCGCCGTGGTTCACACACTATATGGTCAACATCTATGCATTAGGTAGCTCTTGTTCCATGTACTTTGCTGTTGTCTTTATGCTATCTTGAGTTTTTCAACTTTGATCCCAAGAAAAGTGTTGAAAAAAAAGCCCTGCAGTCAGCCGAGATCATGACATGAATGCACGTCCTAATCCGACTTCAAAGGCATTAGCGAGTTTCAGCGCCGTCTTTTATTACCGACGTGGCAGCGATTGTTTCCTCATCCATAGAAACCATTAGTTCTAATCAGATTTAACAATTCACCCACAAGTTTTCTTAACATTTGAATTCAAAAAAAATAAAAAAATAAAAAAATAAATAAAGCCTATGTCTAAATTGTATCTGAGGTTTTTGCGAGCTCAAAACCCGCACTTGTGACTTGGTCATTGCATTGGTGGTATTATCGTAGTATGTTCGTCAGGATTTGCATCAATAAATTAGCCCAATTAGTCTCAAAATGCCTAAAGTTTTGAAGGAAAAATCGGCGACGCAGCCAGCTACAGATGCTACGACAGAAGAAATGATTCTGGTGAACCGAATGACTGAGCTTGGGTATGTACATTTCAGATATTATCGTAAGGTCCGACCCGCGAATCCAATTCCAAAACCTCATCAATTAGCCTGACGAATCGAGTAGCAATTTGATCAAATATACATTGTATTCGATATCGTTGTATTTGTTGTGGGTAAATGAAGGGACAGCTTAATTCTTGCGACAAAATATCCCATTTTATTTGATTCTTTGAAAGTACTTTACATATGTAGTAGGAGCCTATCTAATGAAACGTTACCATGTTGAACAGTACACTAACATAGAGCCTAAGCATAGAGGCACAGTCCAGTTGTCTAGAAATTACTTTCAATCACTGAATAAAAAGTTGCTTTGTCTCTCTTTTTAATATTGAAACAGGTATAATGGTGTGGGTTTTGTCACAGGTCTGCCTATGGCAGTTTTGGCACAGAAGCAGAGACGTAACATAGCGCAGAAACGGAGCCGAATTTTGCAGTACTGTGCGTGGGCAAGAAAGCTGAGGGTATGTTCTTGTTACAAACTCAGGCTATACAGTTTTCTATTTTCCATGGTTTACAGCTATAGGCCTACAGACGTTTCTTAGTCCCATGTCATGAAAAACGTGCAAATATCAGTGCACAGGAAAATATAAGACTAAGAAATCGGTCAAGATATGTCACTTTTGTCCTATATAAAGAACTAGGGCAAGAGCACAGTGCCATGTCCTAGTCTCAGCATGCAGTTTATTCCTCTGTGGTCTCAGAAAAGTGTACCATGTAACATGCCGACATCACAACTTATTTTATTTTATTTTTTTTACAGGAAAAGGAGATAGGACCATCAGAATACTAATTTACCTTTCCGTCAGAAGTTCTCAGTTACCTGCTGGTTTTTCTTGCATTTACAAGTAAAGGGTGAATTCAGGGAATGTGCTTATCAAGTTTCCATGGAGGACGTTTGCAGTGTTGGTGGCGTGCAGCTTGATCAGTTAGACAATGGGTTATGGCTAAACTACAGGAAGTGAACTGTGAAGAATGTTACAGTGACTGAGCCTACGCTTTACAATAAGGTGTTACATGTAGATAGAAATTCGCATCTTTGTAAATATTTTGGCTGTATCAAGTTTCCACGCAAGTCTTTTCGGCGTAAGCAGCGTACAGTGTGACCAGTGACACGATGGGATAAGTACTGTCTCAACTGTCGATAGCATTGCAGTGATCGTGTATTCAGTGTAGAAATTGCCCAAATTGTAATTATATTTGTTGCATACCAATAAACATTACTTTGTGTTATTCACTCGTTCGTGTTCGTCCATTTTGAAACTAAAGGAGCATTGCGGAAATGAACATTTTTCTCCAGAGAAAATGAATTATAAACTCCAGTTGATATCATTTGGGGGGGGGGGGGGCGGGGGCAATCTTTTCTTTAAAATTTTTAATGACATATTAAGAGTTAGAAGCCTACAAATTTCAAATTTGTTGTAATTTATTACATGCCACAGGATACCATTAAAACACGCATTTTATATTATCACGCCATCAAGAGCAAGGTTGTGCATTTCTTATGTTTCGAAATGTATGGCACTTCATCAAATGTTATGTCAAATGAAAACTTGGCACAAAAATCTTAAAATACCGTAGATAAAATATATTACAGATGCCTACAAAAGTTTGTGCTCTGTTCCCACCCCCACCCATCCTACCGATCCTGACAGTAAATGTAAAACAAAAACAACCAGAAACTTTGAAGATTTTGGTCGGACTATCAATGATGAAACGACAAATCCACTGGACATGAAACCACACTTTAATCAATATTGGCGACTAAAAAGACGTTATAAATTCATGATATGGACAGAGTAAAGCGATCTATTCCTTGCATGTGTTCATAGCAAATAATCATGTCTGGTATATTCGTATCACAGAATTGCAATGTTTTTTTCTGCACTAGACCAATAGGCCTTAATCAATTCCATCTGAAAAAAATGGAGTAAAAATCACCAAGAAGAAAGTCCATTCAACGCTCACTCCATGAATATTATTTTGGAAACTTTCATGTTAAATATATACATTACACTGAAAAGATCCATTATCTCTGTGCATGTGTTCCAATAATAAACAATCTGTATCTAATTGCAGCATCAGAGAAACAATGCGTCTTGTAGGGTAAAGTTTATCACTCACTATGTTCATTTTTTCAAATACCCCAGTTCCCTAACTGTTATCGCAGAAGTACATGACTGTTTGACTTTACAAGTGTCCAGAGGTACCATTCAGCTACTCTAAATGTGCACATTTTCCTCCATCATGGCACAACACATCCGTCCTTAGGGTGTCCTTTGCGTAATTGTCCACAGGATTTGTATTTCGGCTGAGCTCTTGTTTTTTTTTTCTCCTTGTGCTTTCCCATGAACGCGCCAAACTGATAGCTGGTTCCCCCAACTTTTTCTTAAGCGTCCAGTTGAACAGTTCTTGTGGACCGCAACTCTTTCCGCTCTCTCTTCTTGTCAGGCATGTTCTTGTATCCAGCGTCCCGTATACGCATCTCATCCAGTGTTCTGGCTGAATAAAGCAGCCTATATTTTTTCCCTTTGGAATTCATAAAATCCAAAAACAATTTGAATGCCAGTACATGTACCAATCTAAATTTCTCAAACTGTCAACGTTTTACTTCAAGGGAAAGTAGCTGACTTAGATATGCAACATAGCAGAGATTTGTAAGCCGAATCTATTCACGCTAAAAATCGACAGCTTATCAGTTTTCTTACATATGCGTCACATTCCATAGTGAAACTAACAAAATGTAGTCACATCCTTAGCTTTGATCATATAATGATGCAATAATGTATAGATCTGCGTTCTGTCAATGATTCTATTAAAAAAATATAAGTCTAATTCTGAAAAGTGAGACTTCTATCAGTGCTAAGTTCTGGATTGAGTAAACAGCTTTCTGTGGCGTGCCTTGCACGCAGAGAGCACCGAGGAAAGTTGTTGACCTGGACCATTCTTAGGTAATGAATCTCTGGAACTACATGAATGTTGGCTCTTGAATGTACTTTTTTTCCTTTTAAAAATTGAAACCTGGTATCATTCATATAATTTAAAACGGTCCGACTTTAATCATAATTGGCACTGAACGGGTACGTTGGAAAATATACACACCGAACAACACTTTCTCCGTGATAATTCAACTGCACATTTTGGTGTTGATATGTGCGTTTCAGTGTCTGGAGATGCCTGATGTTAAACCACAATATGCCCATGTTAATGCCTAACAGTATGATCTCTGGCGCCTGATATTGCTCCTTTGGTACTAAGCCCCACACTACATAGCGTAGGGTCTCATTTGCATTTTGCATGACTGAACGCCCACAATGTTTCAGTAAATGTGGGTCAGCCAGATCCTTGACAATAGGTCTTATATACTCTACACATGCTGCTGGTAATGGTTTCTCAGGGGTATTGTAAATTGTGTTGCCTGTTGCAATATCCGCTTGGTATTTGCACCGGCGCTTTGGACCTGTGGGGGCAGTATGTACGGTTCTCTCCTCAGTAATGATCTGCCATTGCCCACGTTGCCCTGGACATTTCCTCTGGGTTGCCCGCATTGTTGCGGAGAGATTCTCCATGTTTGGAAAGCATTTATCCTGTTTTGCGTCAGTCGTCCAGACCCGCTCATTCCCTTCTCATCTGACCGTTTCTGGTCTGAAATGAAGATTGATTCAATGAGATCAAGCATGGAACGTCCATAGATTATGTTATTATATATGTCAAAGTGAAGCATTTTGTAGAATATATTTACCAAGAAAAAACCTTTGTTGCTGTATAGTTACTTACATGTGCCCAACATACATGTATCTTGGACTCTCAAAAATCAAAAAAAAAACCAAACAAGCTCCCAAACAGCAGTTATAATACTCATTCTATCCATTCAAGCATTATATATGCAAAGATTATGAAATGTGATAACAATCATCATTACACTGTCTTCAAACATTATGGTATTTTTGAGCAAAGGCCATCTGTATAGGTGTCTATGTACCTACTTTTCATCTTTTCCACAAGCCGACGAAGGCGACAACCCATTCTTTTTTGCATGTGTCTGTCGCATTTTTCTTTTTGTATCTCGTAATCATCTCCTTACGGCCGAGACTGAACCACTTGTTTGTAGGCATTGGAGTCACCGTCACCGACATAAGGGTTATACATTTTAGAAGAAAAAAGACATTTTCAGGGAAAAAAACTCTATACATCAATAATGTGGTAGTTGTCCATTTGGGATTAAAATCATAATGAAAAATTACATTTTTACATTCAACTTGCGAAAATTGTCGTTGATCCATTGATCACATCAGAGTCCACCTACCTAATATTATACTTATCAATTGAACGATGGAACATTCCAATTGCCCCAACAGCCTCCATGGCCGCAGCACTTCCTGTGTGATTTTTGAAGCACTCCTCTCCATGACTAAAAAATCTTGAATTGTATAAAATAATGAAAGTGCAAAAATAGTCGTTCACTGAATAACTTTGTTTACTGCGTTTAGCAAGCAGTGTATGCTGCAGCATTGTCGCAATCTGGCCAAGTTGTAACAAACACATGTGCCATAACTGTGTCTTTATGATATTAGTATAGAGTATATATTCAGCTTGTCTCCCGCCCCTGATTCTTACGTTCTATGTGAGTCGCATGGGCACAACAAATAGAAAAAACTGCATGTAATTCTAACATGTAAATCTCCATGTAGGCCTACCTACTTGGTTTAGGGCTGCTGATCAGAAAGCATAGCTGAATGCCCATGTACTGATAATTTTGTTGCAAATTTATGATATACATTATTATTACTTTTATAACAGTTCTTATACCCTTCTGAGAAAATCGCAACACACCGCACATTAGTAAATAAATAAAAAAATAGAAACATAGGACCTACGATACTTTATACTTCATAAATTTATAAAAAATAAGATCACAAATTGGATATTTTTTCTTACACGTACCAGTCTAGATACTGTAGTGTGTCCTCCTTGTTTTTCCATTTGTCACAAGATCGGCACTGATTTGGCATGAAATGACGATCCAGCACTTCGCTAGAGTCCACACACATGATGGTTACAAACCCATGATTGCTTTGTTTCCCGCGTGTGGTCCATGACCCATCAATACTAATGGGAATGGCCATCAACATGTCTTGAAGCTCCTCGTTTGTAAGCGACTCTGACTAGTCCTTGACTAATTGTTGTTCTCTTCGCTGTCAGAGCAGCACTACAAATGTAATGAAATAAAAATCAAGGTCTGGTTGACAAAATTGAAATCCTTTCGACAAAGGTAAACTAAGCCAGCTTGCTGTCATGCATTCTGTCTCCAGTAGGCCTGATAACTTTTACAGGGCAGGAGCAGGTAATCTAATCTTAGCGACAATAAAATTTGGAGTAAAGTTGTATAATAGTAATCATATATATTTGGTCCTGAGCAATCATCGATGTGAGTGTGCGTGTGGAAATAAACTAATTGGAATATACAAGTTAGGCACATTTTGTGGTCATCTTAGGAAGAGTCAGGGACAATGTAACACATTTGACACATTTTCAATATGACAACAACAAAACTTGGGATATCCCTATAAAGCAGCACGGAGTGATCAGGCAAAATAGAAAAACAGAAATTAGTGTAGAGCAGGGGGAGGGGGATAATCCACTGAGGACATGAAGCTCAGACCCAAAGGGAGCTGCATCAATAAGAAAATAGGGGGTCTTTAGGGGCTGGTATTGACAAAGTCCCGGGGTAGAAGTGCACATCTCAAAAGGGGAAAAGAGCCGTAGTTTATGAGAGTCTTTGGGAGTGACAATTTTTTTAACATAGGGCCTTTAGAATCTCTGGTTTGAGAAAGGGGAGGTCTTTGGTAGCAACCAAGGGCAAAAAACGGGGGTCTTTCCCGTGGAATGTATTCGTAATGGTAAATAATGGGAGTACCCCCCGGGGGCGGGGGGGGGGGTAGAAGTTTTATTTTAGAACTACGTGCAAGCTGAAAACAAAATATCAGCATGCCTTCAGTAAACTTCGTTTTCTTTCTTTCTCTTTCTTTTTTTTATGCGACGACTATCTGAACATTACATTACATAAAGTTACAATGTACTACCCCCCCCCCCCCCCCCAAGTTACTTGCAGGCATAGCTAGAAGCCTATATGCTTGAAGTACAGGTGTATTGTTAAATAAGAATGTCGACTTGGGTCTAAGCTCTTTTAATGCTACACGTAGGGAACTTACTGGTCAACCTGGTCTTGCAGGATCTGATCTGTGGCATCACCCCACGTCTTGGTATGCGTTCTCCAAGCCCGGTCGATGATCGGTGCCGGCAATCTCGTGTACGCGCTGAAGTTGGCACAGGCCGGTCTTCCCCGACCCATTGCCCTTGTAGCTAAGACAGCTCGTTGATTGACGTCCTTGCACTTGGATCCTAAAGTCTCCAGCGATGTATTTACCCATGTTGCATGGTCACAATGATCACACATGGATGCCATATCCATTGCTCATCTGCGGCGACTACGATCCTCCTCAACGACGTAAAGTTCACCTGTTTTGCACAATGAACAGGTCACATTAGCAAGCAACTTCTTCATTTGCCCTTTCTCAATAAGTCTATAGCCCACTGTTACAGATGGCTTATATTCGATAAAGTCCGTGTTGTCTGAAATATGCTGCTCATCTGATTCTGTCCATTCGGAATTATCAAGTTCAGTGCACATTTTCTCGCTCTCAGCCTCAGGCTCAGTCTCATACTCGCTTTCACTAGAATCTTCAAAGCTTGTTTTACGTTGCATATACTGCATTAAATTTGCGTTTGACAGGCCTAGCTTTCTGGACGAAGCACTGGTGCCCTGTGTTGTGCTATCGGATGTAGACTCAGCGTTCTCACTGTCTTCGAAGGTTTCATCATCTTCAGACACATGTATAGACGTAGGTAACTCTCATGGTCCATTGTTATTGTCCCAACGCCCTTTGTTGTACTGTGAGCTTAGCCTTTGCCTTTTTGCTGGCTCCATCGGACATTTTTAGATTTTTTCCCCATTGTGACTTTTGTGACTACCAATTTAACTTGTACGTGTACGTTCCTTTGCATCTAATACTCAACTGTCATATGCTCACAGAATGTGCAATCACATAAAGCACCGGCCATGCTTTGAAGATAAGTTGTGACTCACATGTGAGAGTACACGACCAGTCTCACAAACAACTAATTATTATAGAAACAAATATAGACCTTTTTTTTATAGGGGTGAGTGATAGAGATATTGAACAAGTTACGGAAATGTTACATAAAAAAACATGAGAATATACTTGGTTGAAGTCTTAAAATGAAATAGACGACGTTATGTACCCAACTGCCCAACATATTTTATCATCCGTGTTTAATGTTCATATAGAAATATTTCTTGTTTTCTCAATATTTTGTGCCCCTGCCAGCTCATGATAAGTTAATGTGTGTGTGCATTGGTCATGTTGAAAACTAATAGCAATATCAGTTGTAGGGGACACCAAAATAAGCAAAAATTGTTTTGAACTTTAACTGCAAGTATGACTGTGCGTGCAATCATTTATATGGACTCACTTAGGTAGGTGTCACAGAACATTATGGGCAACCGTGGGCTTTTCTAATAACAATCCATTCGGCCCCGGTGGTTCCTTGAGCATCATCGTATATGCCAATAACATTACATAAAATGACAAGTATTTTCTAAAAATAAAAACAGTATTTTTGTGTTTTTTTTTGTAAAAAGTGGTACAAACATGGTATTTTGTTTATAAATGATATTGTAAATGGATCAGGTAAAAAACAAATTCTATTTGGAACTAAACTTTCTTCAGTATTTTCAAATTCGTTCAGCATTCCTTATGAGTGAAGACACACTCTGAGAGGTGGTCGGAATGTAACAATTAGAAATACTAATTTGAAATTCTTTATCAATGGTGGTGAATATATCACTGTTAATGATTTAAGCTGTAAAGATTTGTATTTGATATTTGTACAGATTACTTGTTCAAATGACCCAACATATGTTGAGAAATGGAGGGATAGATTCCTAGAGATTTGGAACACAAGGCAGCATCTGTAATTCACTCTTTTCCTTGAGTTTTCAAACCATAATGGAAACAAAATTACAAACTTTGAAACTTAAAATTTTGCATGGAATCATTGCCACCAAACCATGGCTTTTCAACATAGGTATTTTAAACAATCCAATTTATGAAGTATGTTACTTGTCTAATGAGACAATAACCAAAATATTTTGGGGAATGGCCGACTGCAAAGTTACTTAAGGGAAAGTTAAAAAAAAAAAAACTCGGAATCTGATTTACATGAGCAAATAACAATTGACCAAGAAGATGTCACCTATGTTCTTCGACTCATACTTAAAATCGAGGCAGAGTGCGTTTATAATGTTCCAGATTCTAAATATCACTGAACCGATGTAGGCCTACTTTCTTCTTGTGCTGTAAACGTAGCTGACTGACAAGTTGGGAGAACTAAAAAGTGATAGGCCTACCAAGTCTCTTTTAATTTTTGGCAGAAGTAATAAAACTTTTGTTTTGGGTAGTTAGGCCCATACAATTAGGAAACACAAAAATCCGTAGTTAATGAAGACTATTCCAAAGGTTGAGAAGACCGACTTTAAACCAGCAATTGCCTTTTATTGGTAACTGCCTGTTTCAAGTCAGGAGTGAAATTTGTTTATTCACATTGGTATTGGAAGATGAATGTTGATGCTTTGGCAAAATCTGGAATCTCTTTACTGTCATTATTGGGTTAAGGATTTATGACTATGGATCATGATTTTCTGTACAATTTGGGTTCTACAATGAAGAAAGTTTTATTATAGTTTTGCATTTTTTGAGGTAAATGTTACATATATTCGCAACGACTGCAGTCGACAAAAATGAATGCCACCAGTTTCCTTTGTGTATTAAAGAGGAAAATATCAGTTTTAAAACATATTTATGCAGTAAATGGAAATTGACAACATTTGGGTTACATTGCAGGTCGCAATTTGATGCTGTAATTTAGAAGGTATCGTAGCAATGGTACACAAATTATTTTTTTTTAATTATGACACTTTCATAAATATTGTTTTAAAGTTGGTATAATTTGTTCGATTTTCACTAATGGACTAACAATGAAAACAGGTAAAATACGACAAAAACACAATAGTTGTCGATATTGAAGAATTTGAACAGTGGTATCAAGTGCACACCAGCATCATATCTTCTACATTCCATGTTATACTTCCTTGGTTTAGGGCAGTGGCAAAAATTAGCTCAAGGGTGGAAAAATGACAAATTTACATTGTGTATGCAATAACTGTCGGTGGGTAAGTCCACGTGACTTGGTGGTGTGTTAAAAATAGCTACTTGAAACTGGGTCAAAAAGTTTTGGACTTAGCAGTTGTTTGCGCCTAGGTAGATCATTACCTTGGGAAGTCAGTCAGTGACATTGATTCAATAATCTTGACAGTTTCACTTTATTTTGGCACAAGGGCATCTCCAATGCCTTGAGTGCCTGCGTAATACATCTATGGTTATACACTTTGATGAAAAACACTAGTTTTTCACCCCTTTTCCTTTTATGACCTCTTGAACCTTCAATATTTAGGGTCAATATGCTAATGATACAATTGTCCTTTTTCAAGGAGCACATCCTGTACATCAATTTTGCTGAAGGACAGAACGTTTGAATTTTTGGCAAAATTACATTTTCATATCAGAAAGCCCTGACCAAAATATGATGGCAAATAGCTGATAAAACGTCAAGTATGCTCCACTCCAGTATGAGTGCAGTATTGACGTACCAGCCATATTAGTGCACCAAGCTGTATTTGAGTTTCGCTTGGACTAGTCCAAAAACTGCAAAAGGGAGAGGCGATGGACAAAGGAGCAAAACGGTACTGGTGGTGATGTTGGGGCCATTAAGTCGCCCTCAATTCACAAAAAAACCTCTTACGTTTGAGGCCATCAATTGTAGACGGGAATCTTGCAAGCACTCTCTCTCTCTCTCTCTCTCTCTCTCTCTCTCTCTCTCTCTCTCTCTCTCATCATCAAGACATAAAATGCAAATACTACTTGCAATGCTATGAATGATAAAACTAATCGATAGTGATGGTGCACTGTTAATGTTGCAAGAGATGATGTGACTAACAATACCAGCATTGTTGCAGCCTGTGGGGCGCTACAGACACATTCTGGATGGCTTCCAATACAAAGCTACTGCAGTATTCTGGGTTTCAGTATGACAGCTTCTGTCGCCAACAGGGCAGTTATTTTCGCATGCCTTGGTGCTGGAACTTGGAGGGCGATAAGATGGAATGTGACACCATACCTGTTTGCAGTAAGTATTGAGGTTTATATGTAGTACAGCACTTATATGCATATAACTAATTATACTGAATGCACTACATAAACAAAACAGAAGCAGTTTGACCCATTTAGCAACACAATGATACACGTTATATATGCTCAGTTTGCATGCGCAAAGGTACCACCTGCAGCTGGAATGTCACTCTAATCACATACTCAAAAACTGTGTACAGTTCAAATGTATTGGAAGTTGATTGAAGTCTAAATGCATTCCTTATTTACCAAATCATCAAAGGCAGGAGTGTAAATGCTTTTAAAATGTTGAGTGTGATCGGAATTAATTAGTCAAAACATACAAATATATATTACGAGCGCATCGTCAATGCAGTTTTAGCAATGTGAAAACTGCCTTATAAGCAAACATACAGAATATAGTGCGTCGTTTTGGATTGCTGCCACATACCTCTGCTCGCACCCAATGGTCAGTCCCACGTGCATAGGTAGCATCCGGGTTTTTTATTCACTGACTGCACACAATGGAGAGACTAGTTAGATATTGTCATGGATCATTTGTTGAAATTATTGCACCAAACACCCGAAAATGAACCCTGAAATAGTTGCATTCATATATATTTTGCATAAATACATAGAAAAGAGCAACATTTAATGTTATTTTGCTGAATGTTTAGACTGATAAACGTGATCAGGTGAAAGTGGGCTGCAAAAGCATGATTGTACATTCAGTATCCAGTAGTATACATCCGTGATCAGTGGGTGAGCGGAAGATATCTTAAGAAAAGAGATTCAGATGATAAACCCATTCTTAGATTTCCAACAACGTATTGCTCTGCTCTTTCTAGAAAATATTCAGGAAACCAACATATTATTATAAGAAATCTTCCTCTGTTTCTAACGTGTACACCATGTTTTCTTGTTAGCCATAGAGTCTATCAGATGTACTGTGATTGTCTGGTGTTTTGTTTTGTTACAGATCCTACAATTATTATTTTCTTCTGTCTGACTAAGTCATATTAGTTCATGTGATGCTTTTCATTCCTTTCATAAGGCAATACCGTCAGCCTAGGGAACTTTAATTCGAAGACTTGCAAGCTGACACGATCTATTTTTTGTTTTATAGGAACCAAACAATGCATTCATTGCTGACAGTGATATACTTTCTAATAGATACGTACATATTATCCAATGGCAGAATGTGTTGGAAGCAGATCATCATAAATTCTGTCAAGAAATTCCAATGTAGCTGTTTAGGTGGAACTTAATTTTTGGAACCCATGCTGACCTTTGTAAGATAAAAGATTAGATTAAAGGTGATCATAAATTTGGCTGCATACAACTGTTTAAAAAAATGTTGACATAACAGGGTGCAAGGGGGTGGGTCGGTATTTATCTATTAGGGCGCTATCATTTTTTAAAATATGGGTACAACTTTTGCTATTTTCAAGTTGTCAGGGAAAATACCAGTAATGAGAGACTGATTTATAATTAAGGGCAAGGGCTTTGCTAGTGAAGCACTTGCGCCTTTAATATATTTCATAGTTAAACGATCATTCCAAGAGGTAGTCTCTCCTTTGAATTTCTTCAGAACGCTCAGGACATCAGTGTGTGTAATATGTGTAAAGGAATACGAGTGTACAACTGTATCTTTGAGAAAAGTTTAGAAGTGAAGTAGGCTAGGCACCTGTGTTTGCCTAGCCAGTTCGCGACTTATGTTAGTGAAGAATAAATTGAAACGTTCAGCAATGCCATGGTTTTTTGGAACAATTTTATGTTCTCGATTTTAAAGACAGAACGGAAGTCTTTCTTACTCTTTCTAATATGGAGAACTGGCTTTATAGTCTGCCAAGTCTTCTTTGTGTCATGTTTTAATTTTGCAACTTGACGATCGTAAAACTCTTGTTTCAGATGCCAAATTGATTTGTCAAGAACTTTATTGTAAAATTTAAGATTTTGCTTTGTGGTGTAATAAACAATGGCATCTTGTGGCGTGGTCTTCAGTATTTTATACAGGACTCACGAAATTTCCGAGATTTTAGGAAACCAATTGTCATCCAAGGAGAATGCTTATGCTTATATTTGTTGAATTTGACAATTTTAATAGGTAAATGTTTATCTTTTGCCTGGCAAACAATGCGTTCAAGTGTATTGATAACCTATATGTGCATTTGCTGTTTGTTTGCCTGATTTCAATTTGTGGCGTGTGTATGAGTGTGCATGTTTGTTAAGAGTAAGTGTGATTATGGGATAATTCTAGTATATAGTTTTAACATACTCTGCTGCAGTCATATTTTGTAGTAATGCCTAAATAACTGAATTGCAATAACTCCGTTGTTTCTCCTTTTTTCACGTAATCTCCTCAGTGGTTTTTCAGTAACGTATAAATAACTGAATTACTTATAAACTGAAGGGCAACCAGATGCTTCTATTAGCAGCAGTGCAAGGGTTGGGAGCTGGCAGCATTCACTGCCAAAGAGCGCTACATGTCAGTCGAAGCAAAAGAAACGCCTGGCTACAAAGAGTTGCATTTGGTAACAAACAACGCCACAAAAGACACAAAATGCCGCTGCGCACCGCTGAAAATGCCGAAAGCTATAACCAGTGAATGATATGTCCAATTCACGCATGCATGCTATCTTGAGAAGGTTGAAATTTAGGAAACTGGATAAATATTAGGCATGCAGAGAGACTGACAGACAATTAAATATATTTACATGAGATATAATAGAATGACAAATTGAAACATGCAGTTTGATAAATTATTGCAGCTTTTTCTATGGCACACTTAGAGGAAATAAAGAGTGGCTATCCCGTGAAACTAAAGGAAGGATCCCTGAGCATGGCAAGGCTGTCCCTGGATAAAAAAATTGGTAGGTAATTTTGTTTTGAATCATAGCAAAAATCATAATTCATATTTATGACGGCATTTTCTGGGAATACTAACAAATTCACGACGGCATTTTAATGCAATACCAATATAATTTGATGGCCCTCTTAAGAACTGGTTTCAGAACCACTTTTGGCTTCGAAAAACAAATTAATTAGGGAATGAGCTGATTCATTAGGGTAATAGGAGTTAAATATGTAGGATCAGTCTGTCGCTACAAATCGACCACAGTGACTATACATAAATAAATAAATATATATATATATATATATATATATATATATATATATATATATATATATATATATATACAATTTAACGAGGGCTCTCATCCATTTGCACAACTTTTGCAAAGTGACACAATACTCCATGTGACCACCCCTTTTTAGTGCTTTTGTCGAAACCACGAAAAAAGCCACAATGTACACAAGTATTATTTAAAAAAAAAAAAAAACTGGCAACTGATACACGCGGAAATGTGTGTAAGAAAAGCATGGATCAACAAGATTGAGTTACTATTTTTAATATGTTCACTAGTAGGTCGACCCTTTACATACAAGCATCAACTCCCAAGTACACACATGTGATACATTGATATCATATCTTTTACGCAGGCACTTGTGCGACTAATATGCACGTACACAGACCCTACGTGCAAATAGACTTGCAGGAACTATATGAGGTGGTGGCGATTGATTTGCACGTTGATGCTGGTGAGTGTATGGCAGGATTTGTTATAGCTTCTTGAACGACTGAACTCTTTCAGGAAAGCTAAAGCTGAAATTGGGTAAGACGATGAAAAGAGGTCAGTTTCACTCAAATCCAGATCTAAAATTTCGCTTATAAACGTATAACTCAATGGATGGCCATCGTTACAGTAATCGAGCATGCTGACATCGATATACGCGCCTGCAAATATGTTCCCAATTTTGAAACAGCAGACCAATTGGAATACATTACGTGCTGAGCATAGAAAGTGTAAAATAGATTATTATGCAGCAGTATACACATCACTGTATTGAATGTAAGGATCTCAGGTATTTATCAATGGAGTATAAAATGCTAAACATTAGAAAGGAGGTTACCTGTGCAACCAATCCAACGAGACAGGAAAACAGGTGCCTTCTGAAGTCCCAGATCATTCATAATTGCAATGTTAAATACCTGTGCAACCAATCCAACGAGATAGGAAGGCAGGTGCCTTCTGAAAGTACAGATTATTCATAAATCCAATGTTAAAGGGCAAAAATATAGAGCACTCAAAGAACACAGAGCTTTTAGTTCGGCATGTTTCATGATAAATATACCGTGTTTTACCACATTACGTACTCAGAAATGTCACATTCAACTGGTAAAGGAAAGGAAGCCCACAATTGACCCTGAATTTTGTTTGCAATCTAGCTGCATGTAATTTAACAGAAACTTTCATTATGTCGTTTTAAAGTCAATAGCACCCCTTTGACAGGCTTGACAGGAAGCATCCTTTTCTTGCCCTAAGACGTATGTAATATTGTTCATGTGTTCTCACCCAAACATTTTTGACCACTAGCACATGACTACTTTGATGCGTCTATTAAGCTAACAATATACTGATCCACGACATACTAAGTAGAAAAATGTTGAAATATAGGCCTATGCATCATTCCGTCATTATTTTACAACTCTGGTCATTCTGGCGGGCTTTTGGGATACTGGTGGAATACAACCTTTCCCTGAAACCACTAATGTTTGTATAATTGGTTATTTTACACCCATTGCCTATGAATGGGATAACGCTAGTTCGAGTTCAGTAATTGAAATGAATTGTGGAGCATCCCCGTCAAAAACACATCGTCCAAAGCAGCCAGGTACTTGCTCATATAACCATGAGGGCAAAACAAGTCCTAAAGGTCAAAGAGTATAGATGTCGTAAAAAGACCTATCAGAATATACGATATCTTGTTACTTATCGATGATCCACTGTGGTTGACAACAGTTACGAGAAGTGTCCAATGCTTCTTCCCTTCTCTGACCACCATTACTATATTAATTACATAACGACCGCCCATTACCAGGTCAGCAAAATGGGAGTCGTAAAGAGCCACAATGAACTCGCTTGTCTTGTGGTGAAGTTAAATACTTCATTTCTGTATATATATATACAACTTTACATTTAACACGTCACATTCTAACAGGAACCTTACATTATCCCAGGCGGATACATGGTATTATATCTCAGATGCTTTTAGAATATAACATGGTAATAGTCACCCCAACTTCAGTTCCAGATCTAGCATAAGCCCAACGCTAGTGTACCGCCAGCCCAAAATAGTTCAGGGAGATTTCCATGGGATCGAAAAAAGGATAAGCGAGTATAGCCCACATGCATCTAAAAATAGAATCAGGTAATTTCAGAGCTCCTGTTCCATGGTTGTCTTTGATAGATTGCCCCACAGGTAAGAGTTAAACTAAAAATGGGTTAAAATTGAAAAATTGGTGTTGATGTACACAGGTGTGTCACAAAACAATCATTGATAAATCATGGGAGATCGTTTTATCACATTTTTCGTCATAAGATGCAATCAGATTTGCATGATAAGAAAATTGGGGGAGCTAGTGCTTTCACTGATGAGAGGGAAATATTGACAAAAAGGATTATTACAGTTCTACTCAGATGTACTGACGCAAGCAGATTACATAATCATAACATTTAATACCTTATAGATGTTTTGGAATATTCGAGAAACATGCCAATTTTATTTTGTTTGTAAAAATATTCCAAAAAAGTAGATGAATCTGGTCAATTTAAAAAGGTAATGTGTGCAAAAGTTGGACCCAAAATCAGAAAGTGTGGGGCTTCACCTTGCTTTTTATCAGTTTTGCAACAGACTTCATAATGTGAGTATGAAAACTATGCAGAAAGTTCTTCTGGCAACATATTGAAGGTTAGGGAAGTGTTTTGATGATGACCATGTGAAGTTGAGTTCTTTAAAGATTATCCTTCAAAATTATTTTCAATGTACATCTTAGCATATGAAATTGTGGCCAGAACTACAACAGCAAAGCACTTGAATGGCCCTAGTTACAATTTCAGCAGTTACAAGTAGGATATGCCTGTATGACTTCGCTGTCCAACAGTACAATACTGAATCCAGTTTTAAGCATTCTCTGTGTCAGTTGCAGAGCAAGGCAACTTTTTCAACCAGAATGGTTATATTTTACCTAAGAACTATGTAGCTCCGTGTTTGCACTAAAAATGATGATACAAAAAAATAGCTGGCAGCAGGTCGCTACGTTAGGCAGGTTAAAAAGGTCAAAACATAATGTATGTACCTGTGGTACATCATACATAATAATGATATATTGCGCACTGACTTTGCATGGACTACGAAGACCTTCGATAGCAGAGAAGCTCCTGTAATATGACTCTGCACACTATATAAATACAAATGAGTGAACATGCATTCGGATGCTGTCTGGGCTCACCAACACACTCCATGCATATGTATTTGCAAATAGAAAGAAGATTATGAAATGGATACAATATATGGGCTATCATAAAACTCAGCATCCATCAAAATTGCAGATTCCACTTCCCTGAAAACGTTCGTTCCTTCCTCTGGTAGGAGTTGCAATAGGTTAACTTATATTGGCCACTGGATCAGCTAGGACACACAGTTTGGCAGGGATACCTGATGCTGCTGCGTGAGCCTCCTACCTGGTCAAAGGTCAATTTAGTTACACAACACACGTTGCACATCTGTAACAATGGCATCGCTGTATGTGTACTATGTAAGCTAGGCTACATGCTTAACTAACTTTTCTGAAGACCTGCCAAACTTTCCACTTAAAAATATCTAGATAATCAGCATTAGTCTGACCCTGAGCTCTAACAATTGGTCACTGAAGAATGGTCCATCAATTAAATGTTGGTTAACATGTGACAACACCAGCTTGTAAATCTGAGCTTCCTGAGCTTAACAAAACCCATACGCTGTGTTTGGTCAGAAATAAAAGGGAAATTCCTCAACCATGACATGACGCTTTACATGGGTTGCTCTAAACAGACCCAGTGGACAAGGTCTGTAGCTCTTCCCTGGTGCAACAGATGGATCTGTCGCCATGGCCGGTATTTCCAGAATATCCTCTGTACTGCTACCCCATCTCATCAGAAATTATCCTGTCAGCCTCTGACTCATAGATTTGTGAAATTTGAAACCTAGTAGAGACAGTAGTTGGTACAGAATACAAAATACAATATATATAATATGTGTTCCTTTCACTGGTTTTTTTACAAAATAAGCAATACAAGACAGAATTTCCATCCTAACTGTTTACACCCTCACACCTAGATCATACATGTATGTATTTATCAATGTATAAATTATCAAAATACCCACATAAACAACAAATGACACAATATTCGTCATAATGGACACTGGTAATCTCTCAAATACATTGGTTGGTTTATAGGAAGCCTTGTATGAGTGATATAGAGCTTGCTACATGGGAATTATCCTCAGAGTCTGAGCTACTGTCCATGTGTTGATTTCCTGGTTGATCCACAGATGATGTAGCCTGCTGATTTGAACTATCATTTTGATAATCCAAGGAGTCGTAGTTCACCAGATTATCATCAGTATCTGTCTGATTACTACTGTGGTTATCAAATAAGTTCACAACTTCTGCGGCAGGATCCTCACTATCCTCTTCTTCGTCCTGGTCGTAAGCTATTGTTTCATCTCAGTTCAGCAAATTATGGTGCATCCAACACATCCACATGGGAATAAATCTGTCCTGGCACTGTTTAAGCCTGATATGATGAAATACAGATTCAAGCCGAAGATATTCAATTCTATATTGGACATGTGGCAGAACCTCCATCATCATGTACTGTCCGCTCCACCCTGCAGTAAACTTTCTACCATGCCCTGTCTAAGCAGAGGACTTAATCTTATGTACAGAAACCCCTTTAATGAGACTTTTTTGCTACCGTAAGATCGTAGTCTCTCTTCTGCCTTGCCTGATCCCCTGACAGCTTATCTCATGCTGCTTGATGGGTTGCATGTATCCATTCCATAAGTTCCTTTACTTATTGAGGCATGTTAACTGGACATAAAACCATATTATCTGTTGTTCAAAAAAGTAAATCAACAGGTTCAGTAAGTTAACGGCCCAACATCACCATATTTGCTGACTAACTGATCTGCCTGTTGACCATGCTGCGAATTGGACTGGCCAATAATGGAAGATCTTGATCCCATGTATCCTGATTTCCATGGGGACAACAGCGGATTACCTGTAGAAGTAGTCTATCGTAATGCTCTTCCTGACCACTGGAGCAAGGCTTATACTTATTCGTCCTTGGTTTTGTTATCTGAAGCAAATCAAATATGGCATGCATCAATACCTAATGTCCAAATTAGCCAGTACCGTTGGTAGCCGCTAAAGCACGAGGGTCATTTCCTGATGAACTTTGCGGCAGGTCAGGAGGTCATTTCAATATAGCAGTCATATTGCGCCATAGTTGAATTACAGGGAAATGACATTGCATAGTTGATTGTTATTTTCCAACATATGAGGGAAGTATTTACAAGCTACACTGACAGTCTACAATTGAAAAATGCCTGACTGTAAGCTAGATACAAGAAACCTGGATAAATTGGATAAATACCCCTGGATGCAAAGGGTAGCTTTCCACTGTTTTCCTGCAAAAAAAACACGGAAACGACGGGCTTGTGTACATAGGCACGTCAGAAAACAATGTAAGTCATTAGCATTCAAGTGAAAAACATGTTATTGAAACATAGTTTTTCTTGCCCAGATTTTTAGAAAACAATGTTAAATTCAACCTTCAGCAGAACATCCGTAATAGATTGAACTGAAAAAGAAATAAAATGAAAGCGGTTACTCAAAATAAGCCACATTCCAAAGAAACACATTGCATATTAGGTTATATTCACGAAAAATAAGTCCCAGTACAATCTGTAGCAGAGCATCTGCAATAGATTGAACTAAAAGAGAAATAAAATGAAAGGGATTACTCAAAATAAGCCACATTCCAAAGGAACACATTGCATATTAGGTTAATATTTCTCTCTAACACACACTTCTTCTCCCTCCATTTCTTTATTGAAATCAATTTCAGTTGAGAATTGCAGTTGAGAGACACAAAAAGCAGAAAGAATCTAAAGCAACTTTTCAATGAATAAATTCGTAAGCCAAAAAGTACAGTTTTTCATAAATTGCTTAAAAACTCTTGATTTTTTAAATGAGCCTCGATGTAAATGAGGTCAACATGAATATACAAATAGAAAATTGAAAACTGCGTGGGAAAATTGCATTTTTGTCCACATTTTGGCTGAAAACAGAAGAAATACTGACCAAAACTTCACGGAGACACATCAAATTATTGGCAAGGTGATCTCAAAACAAATATCACCCATTAAGCACAGAGAATCCGTACTATGGAGGTAACATTGCAAAAAGAAGTGAAGAGTGTCCATAGGTAGCATGCAATTTTTTTTATCAGAAATGCCGACAGAAATATGGGTACCAATTTACTTCTGAAAGCAATGTAGTGCTGCATAATGATAACAAAATTGCACACTAACCTTGCATTGGGTACAGGGACCTTCAATGGCTGACAAGGTCCTGCTGAATGGGGGATCACCAACTCCAGGCAAGGCAAGCACCGCTGGGAGAACGCCAGCCCTAGGGGTAGAACAATGGCCAACACACAGCTGTGTGTCCTTTCCGCGGTGGCGATAATAAGCTATTGCTACCGCACTGAAGCTATGATCGATAAAATTAATAATACTCTCGTGATTCACCATTTTCCTGCCACGGTCCTCTGTAACACAGGTGGCCTAGAGAAAAAAAAGAAAAGAGAAAGGTATAATAAAAATGAAATGAGGTGGAGGAAACCATGGTAATTGCATGATGCAAGCATCTTGGGATATTGGCAAAAATCATGTCTGATGCTCAAATACAGCGCCAACTGTATTGAATGTCATGTCTTGCTTCAAAATTAGGTTATCTTTTCATACCGTGTACATAGTCAGCAGTGAAGTGCCTGAAATTTGTTTTAACGACACTGCAAAGTTTTCTGATTGCTGGTCGAAGGTCGTAGCGTACAGTTGAGAAACAAAAGGCATACTTATCTGTTTTCGACCAGCCTTTTGTAAAAGGTGCACACATTGAATCCATTATTTCAGCAAAGACTACCTGTTGTACTTGCTACTCAATGGAAAGTTTATGTTAACATCCGTCACTACAATGCAGAAATACATTCTCTTTTAAATTTTTGTCTGTTTTTGTTTGTAACTGAGCAAGTGAAAATTGCCAGGGTATAAATGAGGGACGACCTCAAGATCTTAAACATCATGCTCCACAAGTTGGGATGGGGGGCATTTCAGAAATAAGAAACATCCCAGTTAAATAAACGTTACGGATATATTATACATTATTAGAAGGCAATTTATGTACAGATACAAGGGTTATAGTATTACCAATTATTAAATTTATTTTATAAATTTAGTTTAAATATAAGTTGTTTCATCAATTTTTTTCAGGGATTATATAAATTTGAGATATATTCTTACAAAACAAAATCAATCAATGAGTAAGATCTGATTAGATTTTAAGAATCCAAACATAAATACAAAACATAAATAAATAAATAATAAATGAATAAATAAATAAATAAATAAGTAAACAAAATTAAACAAACCTACTAAATAAAACACACAAACATTTCAATAAAACAGAAAAAAACAAAAAACAAAAAATAAGTTACTTAAAAAAACTCATAGAATTCACAAAAAATAAACGACAATAGAAAACTAAAACATAAAAAATAAATGAAATAAGATGACAATAGAATGAAATAAAATGAAATAATTAGATCCGTTGGAATTCCCACCTATCTATTTTGGGGCTGGGGCTACACTAAGTTTAGCGTTAAACTAAATCTGGGGCTGAAGTGTGTGTGTATTTGCGGGTGGGGTGGGAGAACTACTCATAATTTCTTTATTTTGAAAATTTTAATTTTTCAATGTATTTATATATATTTATTTTAGGAGTGGGGATGGGGTGGGAGGTCATATACCATAGGGCATTTGCTTCCAATTGTTAGCCCCAGGTATGTAGGTTAATACTTATGATGAACATATTTGAATGAACTTTCCGATTCTTCAGCACGATCCTGTAATCAAGTTACTAAGCTAATGTTGGCGGACATTCACGTGGGCCTTCGTCCAAACGACTTTTCTGACAGAAGTGCTTTGTTGTGCGCGAGAAATGTGACAGGTGGTGTGCAGCGGAGGTTAATCGTCAGGTATGTTCATAACACTGACTGGCACTGGTGGCCAACGTGAATTTTAAGTGTAATCCTCATAACAGTCTTTCAAATGTCTGTCTTACCTCGGTTTGTAATCAAATAAAAGCTATCTTATATGCTTTTGTGATGTTTCTTGAACTCAGCCATTTTCATGGTTTTCGGTTTACCATTTACAAACAAGATATACATTTATGCAATTACCTACAGCCAAGGACAAGTAAAGGCCAGTGCAGACATACCTATTGTATTAGCTAGATATACTAGCTGGTACTTCTCAAACCTGAAACACTGAGGAACTAAACACTTCAATTTTTTAAAATATATTCCTGATCATTTACGGCGTCAACCGAATAAACACTGATTACCCTAAGGATGACACAAGCTTCATTCATTAATATTTATCAATTTATGTGTGGTGAATGTTTTGTCAGTACAATAAAAACAATTGCCAAAAGTGATTAACGCTTGGAGAATTATTTTGTACTGCATATGACAGATTTACAAAACGTACAAGGCAGTTTCCACAGCTTTCCTGAATAGATGACGACTGTTGATTATGTGTATTTTCTGTAAACAATGTTGCTGATACAATTTTCCTGCAGGCATCAGCTGTATGTATACACATATTTTGAAAGGCATATGATTCCATAGGTACTAAATTTATTATGTTTGCAGATGGCGTTGCACAAAGATATTTGTCTGAGCACAGGCTAGTTTTATACCCTTCACCGGAGTCACATTTTTTAACTTGTAGTTACATGAGTATTTAAAACAGTAAAATTGATGTCGCTCTTACAAAATCAAAGGCTAATTGATTATTGGCATTGTTGTTTTTATGGTTGATGTAAAGGCTGATTGGTTATACACTACATCAAGATATATTAACATATTTCATTTCGTTATTATTTATTTCATGTGAGTGAACAACATAACAATGCCCACAGATGAAATGCCTTTATGAAATGTAAGGAAGTCTAATATCACATGGTCCCCGACAAAACCTTGTGAATGTAAAGATGCTATGTTATGTGCCCAGGTGTACTCAGCCCGTGGTTGGGAGATATCTGACAGTGGAAAATCTAGCACACATCAAATATGATTTTTATGGAACTCTAAGTGCCAGGTGGACGGATTGCATATTTTTCTGTGAGATTGTGGTTTACGTCAAACGTATGTATGCAAGCGTTCTGGCTCTGCACTTATGGCAATTTTGCGGAACGTTATCTGCACTGATATTGCATACTTGTGCATATGAAAATGGGTCACCTATTTGAACATACATTTTTGCTAAGATGACATTTTCACACTTGTTGGTTGTGGTTCATAAGTTTACAAGAATTGCCAAATAAATTATGCAATTGTTATTCAAATGTTTCATATACTAATACATGTGGTGCCAAACTCCTGAATCTGCCACAGGAGCACATAATAATAATAATAATAATAATAATAATAATAATAATAATAATAATAATAATAATAATAATAATAATAATAATAATAATAATAATATACTGATAAGCGCAAATATCCATTAAATACTATAATACTATTATCTTTTGTGTAGCCATTTCTCAGTGGGATCTGCTGACTGGTACTGTAACTTTCTATGATTACATTGATTAAACATTTGCAGGAATTCGATATTTCAAGCTTTTGGAATATCATTTTCATCTGTAGTTTCACTGCCAGTACTACACGATTTGTTACTTGTCAGTTTCTTGTGTGTTTTACATTTCCATGTATGGTACCAGGTCTTGCATGTGGGCAAAAATTCAACTATGAATACGTATTGATAACCACATCAAGTCGAGCAGATGAAAAATCTAACATAAAGGTTCCATTGCTTGGTGATCAAGCATGGTGTGCAAAAAGTACAGATTTACGGCCATTCATTCAGGTGAGCAAAAGTGGGTCGAAGGGGAAAGCCTGATTTTGCAGCACCATTAGCTTTCACAGTTTGCCTCACACCTTCAATACATGATTAAGTACAAGTATGCTTCCCTATTAAAGGCACGTTTATTCTAACAAAAACGTTCTGATTATTGAAAAATTAAAAAGCTACTGCCACATTCTTTCAATTAAAATTTAATTTGTGTGCTTAACAATATGGAGACGCTTCAGGTTGTGTCAAGCTTGATAAATTCAGCCTAAAGAATTTCAGGCTGCAAAGTTTTAGATTGTCATTACCTTCTCGACTCCTGTGATTTGGTTATAAATACTGAAGTTTGTTTCATATCAATCCACGCATTGGATGAAGTATTAATATAACGACATGGCTTATGTCAAAAGCTATGCTTAGCAGGGGCATAAGGGTGTGCAAATATATCGATGGAAGAATCATGACACTGGGCATTCTTATACCACTTCAAATAGACAGAGAATATTTAATGACCGTTTTGTTATGCATACTATACACTCTCCTCAATCTAGCAAGTCCAATATCCTCATGCCAGACTGTCCTAGCATGCCTACTTTGCTCACACTTTTAATTATAATGATTGTTTATGTAGGTGGATTTCATGAGAAGGCACAGACTTAATGGTCTTTCAACACAGGGAGATTTTATTGACCCATCTAAGGGAGTGCGTTCCTTCAGTGTATCATATGGTGTACTTGAAGAACACCTGATAGATTATGAAGTTATTCCCGGTGAAGTAAAGGTAAGGTCTCGGTATACACAGTCAGTGTTTATCTGTCTTAAAACACTTCTATTCTGCAGGTTGTTAGAAAAAAAACACCCACTGGAATAATACACATGCTTTACAAAAATATTTGCGACTTAAGAGTCGCTGTAAAGGTCCAGCACAGTCATATTTATCAACTGCTTACATACCACCCATAGTGAAATTGCTTATTCCAAACAAGTAAAAAGTTATTTCATTCATCTGAAATTGCAAAATTAGTTATAACACTTATCTTCACTAGAGAGAAAGAGAGAGAGAGAGAGAGAGAGAGAGAGAAAGAGAGAGAGAGAGAGAGAGAGAGAGAGAGAGAGAAAGAGAAAGGGGAAAAGAAAGAGATAGACAAAGACATAGAGAAAGTAAACATTGTCTAGTGCACATCTTTCTATCGGACATTCTGTTTAGTTGATTTTCATCAATTTTGGTACACACTTTGTGATTTCAATTTCGAAGTGCCATTGAGACTCCAATGTTGTAGAGGTGATGAGTTTTGTGCCGAGTAATAGTGTCATATAGCGTCGTTCTATATTTTATGAAAATCACATATCTGTACACATTAACAGAATAAAATGTTCATAGATTATGCTGACTTCCTTTAGTTCATCTATTTGATGGCTTAGTGGTTTAGTACCACAACATTAATCTTCTACCACGCCCTACCTGGTGGAATAATGAGTTGATCATATGTGCAATTTAAAAATTATAACTAAACAATTAATAAAACACAAGATGATGACACACAAAGCCATCAAAATAAAGATATATATACGTGGAAACGATAAATGCTTCCCTTATCTATTGTTTATACTTATATCTTAATCGTCATGCCTATACACCAGGATGATCTCCACCTTCTCTTCCCAGATCTCAGGATCTGAAGGATCGGCAGGAGCAAAGAAAATACAAAGCCCAACGTTCCATCCCAGCATATAGCCAGGGTGTCCACCACATAAGCAAGAGAATCTGGGACTGCAGCCTCCAACACTGGCAAAATGTGGTTCTCCCTGGTGGTGAACAAGTCCACTTGGGGTGTTCCTCATTGGTCCTTAAACGCCTGAACTACTTGTTGGTGCAGTGACCATTCCTTCTCTATCACTTGTCCCTTTCAGGACATTTTGTCTGCCATTACATTTAGATGGCCACCGATGTGATGGGCCAGAATCTTTACTCGATTGCTGCCACACCAGGAAATATTTTCTTGGTCAGTTTGAACAACAGTTTGAAACTTTTGCTCAGGCAGGCCACAACTGTCCTGTTGTCTAACATCAACTTCACATCTTTGTCTTTCACAAACCATCTGAAATGCCACAGGGCCAAGACATTGCCTCCAGTTTTAGTCAATTAATGTTAAAGCGTCTCAAGTGCAGAGGTCTGATGCTAGGGACCATGTTGGAGTCGGTATGGGCTCCCCAGCCCTGCTATGATCCATCTGTGTTAACTGCCACTCTGGAGTTAGAAGGTCTTATCATCTGTCTGCACATGCATTGCTTCTCATCGTCCACCAATGAATAAGGCACTTGGTGTGTGGGCCTACTTTGACCTTTTGACACAAACTGGTCCTCTTTCACCTGACGATCAGGGCCATGTTCAGGGGCTTCCTCTGTAGGCATCCTGATAGAACTTGTGAATCCATGGAGGACATCATGCCAAGGAGCCACAGCCATTCCTGAGCTGTTCGCAGTGTCAATGTCTGGAACCTTTTGATGAGGCTCTGTAGTCTGTTCCATCAGGCCTTGGGAAGGATGGCACTCAAATGGGACTAAATCAAAATGAATTCCCTGGGAAGACAAACACCTGTTTGGGTGTTATTTTTGATTTGGGGACATACCCTTCAGGTCCTAAGTCCCCACACAGCTTCAACAGAAATTCTCTGTTTTTGATTCACTCCTTATGAACTAAAGCTTGCACTTTCCGGGTGAACATTTGCAGTACAGTGGCCAAGCATGAATTCAGATGGGACAGGTCTCTGACCAGTCTCCAGCCACCTTGCCTCTTTGTGACCAAGAATAGCAGGCTGTAGAACCTCGCAGAAAAGTGATGTGTCTCTCTCTCTCTGTGGCTCCCTTCAGTAAAAGCTTCACAACTGCCTCGTGAAAGAATGATCTCTATGGTTCTTGGGCTGGTGGTTTGAATCTGCAACAGACCCACACCAAAGGCCATCACTCCTTGAGTGGTAGCATGTAATCATTTTCCAGGACACATGACACAAATAATACATCTGTGAGGGAATGCCAGTGGCTGTAAAAGTTGGCTAACTAGCCTCCAAGTCACAGACATGTTGCCCATGACCCATTGCAGAAGTTCCTGGTAGGTTTGGATGACTGAGAAGCACCTTCAGTTCTTCTTCCCATTATCAAAGCCAGGGTTCCAAAAGGGCTGGTTCTGCTTGCCACTGCTGGACGATAGTGTGTCATGTAAACCCTGCTTCAGTGGCTTTTTTCCCTGGATTGCCTCAGTTTCCACCTCTTTGCAGAAGAGTCCTTGGCACCAGTGTCACCTGAACCCTGCTTCTCCTGGCTTTTTGTTCCTGGATCACCTCAGTTCCCACCTTTTTGCAAAATTGTCCTTGGCACCAGAGCCTCCCTGTCTGTGAGCCCTGGCGGCAGGCCTAGCTAGGTCAAGGATGGCTTGGTTAGTCTCATCAGCCTGTTTCTTCTTCTGCGGCTCAACCACTTGGTCCCCAATGGGAGCACAAGCACCTCCAAACAAGTAGTTTGAGAACAGAGGCTGAGTCCTGATACACTGGCTATGCACTTTCTGGGAATTAAGTAACTTCCAAGCATCAACCTCACATTGGCCTCCATAATGATGGCCTGCTTAAGAAGGTGGTGGATGGCCTGAGGCAGGGTGTTCAGGCTTATCTAGCCCCTGAATGGTTCCAGGACCTCATGTGACATGAACAGCTGCTGCATGATCTTTGCAGACGTAGCTCAGGACACAGCTAAGAAGGAGGCAATGATGACCATTGCTCTTTCATCCTCCTTGAGTCTACTCAGAGCCTTCTGTGGGCCTTAAGAAGATGGGGGAATCCATTTGACTTCTCATTCCATGTTTATCTCCATAAACCCGAGGTCAAAGATCTGGTTAGGTACACAGTACCTGGCTACATTAGCCTTAGGTTTCCTCAACACCTTTGGCAACTTCAGTGTGTGCTGGGACAGGATACCAGAGGGTGACGTACGGTCCCTGAACTTTTTTTTTCAGGATTCAGTACATTTCATTCACATATGTGGAGGTGGGGAACTGGGACCCAATTTGTTTGGACACAGATTGCAACTCCAGTGAGTACACTGACATCGTTCATCTCTTTGTAGTTTGTGGCAAGGTGAGAGCCGTCAAGGTGTCTTAGAGGCGAGCCAAGATTGACTCCATAGTTGATTGGAAGAGCCCTGAGGGTTCACAAACCTCAGTTGGGGCTGTGCTGTCATCAAAAGACAACTGGCATTAAGCATAGTGAGTCAGCTCTTTGGCCGAGACCTCATTGCTCTCTGAGTGTCTCCCCTGGGCAGATTGGGACTTACTCTGCAGTTTAAGCACTTAGTGCTTTTCACTTTCATCCTCATTCTTCCCAAGCAGAGACTTGTGCATTGATTCCTCTCCATCAATCAAGGTCTCTGCCCACTCATCCTAATCCCTGTGCATTGCAAAAAAATGGCTTGGGAAGAGAGTGAAGGGCAGTCTTGGCTTGACCAATCCAGTCCAGTTGATCACCAAAGTGGGCTGGTCTTGTCCTGGTCTTGGCCACTATAGATTTTGTAAATTAGGGGTTTTAACTACAGTGGGGGGGGGGGGTGCTTTGCAAGGTAACAAAGCCCGGCTGTGCAGGCACGGCAATATAGTCACTGCCCGACCGTAGGGTAGAATACTGGTCCACAAAGGGACCCAGCAAACTAGATCAGTCCAATGCCTTCCCGGTCTCCATGCCTGTCTCCTCAACAGGAGCACCAGTTACACCTGGACCTTGAATTTCACATAAGAAATTCAGATCTTGAGTCTGCTGGCTCAAAGGTGTCACACCCACAGTTGGGGCCACAGAGGGAGATCTTACTTGTGCAGATTGTACACAAGGTCTGCATGGTGGTGGCCATGGGCATCTGTGTCTACTGGTTTGTGTCCAGAATAGTCTTGAGTCCAGGAACCAAGGCAGGTGCCCTAGTTGTAGCAGGATCCTCAGCCCAGTCCCCTTTTCTCTTGGGGGAAAGCCTCCTCTTCCTTGGGGTTGCACCCGTGGAATCAGATGTGCCATAGACAGTCTCAGTTCTCCAGAGAAAGGCAGACTTGGTCATCTACAGACAAGCTTGTGACTCAAGAACAGGTGGGCTTTTCTGGTTTTGCAACTGTTTTGCCCATCTGTGCTCCACCATCTCAAAGAAATCCTCGCTGTCACTGGACCAACTTTTAAAGTGGTGACAAGGTTATGTTTAGATACTGCCGTGGCTCCAATTCCCATTTGCACTTTCTACAGTGCATATGGGTGTCCCACTTACTCATGCCACATCCTGCTTCTGAGAAAGGGTGCCCACCACCTAACTGGCAGGGAAAGCTGGAGCAGATTTAATGTTCGCAGGGGCTTGAGAGGCTACACCCCAGAGCTGTTGATTTAGGAGGCAAGATGCTCATTATGTCTCTTACACTCCTTGTGATCCACAACCTTGGTTGGCAAGGGAAAGTACTACATGTTTGAAATCTAAAGTAAAGTATATGGCCAGGAAGCAAGGCTTCTCATTCAAAGAATGGTCTGACACCTCACCACCCCCGATATATCTGAATCCTAAAGTAACGTGTTGCAATGGCAGTGGCAACTGCTAAGACACTGCGATTTAGGGACTCCTGTAATCACCACAACAACATGGGTGGAAGCCAGAAGAAACACTGGTGAGCATGCTCAAACAATGGGAAATATGCTGGAAGCCCCTTCGAGGGGTTTGTGCACATAACTGCAGGTCAGCCACAAAATATTTCAGGTTGAAAACCTGGCTGGGAACCTGATAAGCAAGGGTATAATCATCAGTGATTGAGAGGGTAGCATTACATCATACATTTATATGTATATATATATATATATATAATTATGTGAATATATACATATATACATCCCCCACACACACACACATATATATATATATATATATATATATATATATATATATATATATATATATATATATATATATATATATATATAAGAGTAGTTCTTTGGCAATAATTGTCCAAGGTGACTAGATGTCCCAGGTGACAAGATGGTTTTCAAAGAGGCACTATCAGCACAGTGGTCAATACATAGAGGATGGCACCTGGACTTGAATAATTGTAGTCTGCATGCACTCCGCATCTCAAAAGGGAGGGAATGCCACCCCATGGCACTTCTGTAACAGACTGTGCTTCTAGCATGATTAAGGTTAACATGGGAAACAAGTTGAACTTTTACTATGGTGTTTATAACATGGGAACTATCCTATAATTTTTAAGAAATGTAATTAGGCAGGAAGGTGTTAACAGCTTTGTACATGAAAACATCTTTATGAAAGTCTCTTCTTTGCAGGAGACGAATGCTTTTAGTACTTTAATATGAATCTGTTTTAGGATTACGTATATCGGATTTGGGAACACTATGGAGTACATTCTTTTGGTAGAAAAGTGCAATTCAAATTACAATTAAAATTCTAGAAATCAAATAGAGTTCCCTACACATATTTGCAGATGATTTTATTATGTATAAAATTATGTTAGTATAAATGCTTTCTAGGTATTTGCAGAAATTAAAGACAGTAATACCCCAGTGCTACACTGGTTCATGCATGATATCATCGCCCGGGTTCTACGCATCCACGTTCTGAGTTTTGTGGGAGCACCCTGTCTACGCTTCCAAATACTTCACTGCCGTCCAAAAGGTACGTCATTTTTCAAAATAAACTCACATTTTTGTTTTTTGTTTGCAAGAAACTCTTCATAATTGAACAGTAATGGTCATATGCCTAAAATAAGGCACATGTATGTTATGGCAGACTATTTGGTAGGCTAGGCTGCCCTGTTGTGGTTTGTTGGTGCACTGAAAATAATTGTGTTTCCCTAATTGGTTTTCACTTGTTTTGGTTTCTGGGGGAATGGTGTGGAGTTCACAGCCCTGACTGGTCTATATGTAAACAATCTTAATCGCAACAATGGTTTATTCATTGAAGATAGAGAAATCCTTGTTTTGTTTTTAGTTCATCCCGCATGTTATAAGGTTAATGCTGCATTGTACAGAGGATTCGGGATTAAAGTCTTTCACATGTCTGACAGATAAGTACATGTATGTGCACACATTGCTGTCGCAGCTAGACCTGTGTATGCTCCTATCAATAGCAAGGCAAGATCTGCACCACTGATTACCAAGGGAGCACACCTATATACTGCTGCGGATATTATTCTTCTGTTGCTACTTCCAGCACACACACCACTAATAATAAGAAGCAACACAACTGAAAATGACTGACATTTTTATTAAAGTCGTGAACATTAATAATTCTGCAATTCGTGACCTTCTCATGAAGCTGTACAACAGTAATTGTAGTACTCTTCATTTTAAAAAATAAAAAAAATGACAAGACACTAGACAAAAACATGTTCAATACTTTGTGTGGCCACCTCTGTTTTGGATTTATGCTTGACATTCACCATTGCATACTGTTGATCAGTTTCTTCACTGGCGTCTGTCATATCCTGGCCCACACCTGTTAAGCAGCCACCTGCTCAGTCTGATTCCTGGCTGTTTGTGGTCGTTGGTCAAGACCTCTGTCAAGAAGATCCTGTAGATGCTTGGGGAGAGATCAGGTGACATAGCAGGCCATGGCAAACACTCTATACTCTCAGACTGCAGATATTGTTTAACAATTCTGCACAGATGAGGCCTGGCATTATCGCTGGCTGTTCAATCTGCCCTGCACAACGTGGAGATCAGTAGAACCAACAAATAAAACTACTGGTCAAACCATGACACCTTCCCCATACCGATCATGACAGTCCAAGGTGGCATCCAAAATAATGTTCCCCATGCCTCTGCCACACACTGCTCCTTCCATCCGCAAACTCTAAGTTGAAGTGAGATTCGTCTGCGAATATCACATTATTCCATTGGGTTCTGTTCCACTTTTCCTGTTCCGTGGCCCATGCCAGGTTTGTGACTCTATGATGCTGCTACTGCAGAGAAATAACACGCAAAAAGTCCCCTGGAATAAAGACTTGTCATGCAAGTGCCCACTGACAATGTGTGGTAACATTTATTCTTGTTTCTTCCCTGGGTCCATGCATGTAGCTGATGCAGTTCGGTATCTGTCTCCACGAGAGCTAAAAAGTCTGTAACCGATACTCTGTGCCACTCCAAACATGTACCACATCAGTTTGTTTCATGCCTGCCTCTAACATTCCACGTGCCCTGTCATTGGTTGAAGAAGACAGCTGACGTCTGTGTGCCATGTTAAATTAATGCATAACAACACATGGGACTGTTTAACCAGAAACTGCCCGCTCTGATTGTCCTGTCGTTTCACCTGTGCACCGGGATAGGACAGTACTGGCTTCCCATTTTTGTAGGCAGGCCGACTCACATTCCAGTTGTGTGTGCTGGAATACTGTTTATATTGCATAACATGTTGTGTGCACACAACAAGTGCAGACATTAAACTTTCCATTGATTAGGATAAATGTTACATATATTTATAATATCTGAACGATATAATAAATTAATTATATATCCCTAACTCGCTGGAGCATTATGTATTCTCCAATATGGGGGATACATGACTAAGTGCAGCACTTCCGTCAACCATTGCATTCACCAAAAGACATATATTGCTGTAACGATACCGCCGGCCTTTCTGCTACTTTCATGGAAACACAATTGAAATGAAGAAAGTGCCCACATGTCAATAATAACCCATAATGGAGGTGTATTACCTTAACCGTACTATTTCTTGTAACAAAAAGGAAATAAATTAACAATTCCTCCTTCATCAAACTAATCAGCTCACTTTTTGTAGAGCAAAGCATTTCTTAACTTGGAAAATATGTAGTCACAAAATTTAGAAGACAATAAGTACTAGTTTTACTTCTTAAGGTGACGTCCTCAGTTAAAACGATTCCGACAATTAAGATCTAGACTAAAAAAGTAGCTAAATTAAATTTTCAACTCAAAGGGTAGAACCATTTCCATGCTTTCAAAAACACCCACAATTCAATGCTCTGAGAAAAGATCGAACCATGGCGTAGCCCTAGTGGAAAATATAAACTGGTGGCATCAAACACGACGGGAAAGACATTATAAATGACATACATACTATAACACCTGACAATATGGACACCTATGTGTTAACGACACCTTTCTAATAAGGACACCTCTTTACTATATATTGGGGGCATTAGGGTGGCACTAGATAAGTAACAAGAGGACAGTGACCTAACATGCACAGACTGAAGTGGTCTCGTGAGCTTCACATGGATATTAAGGTCACCTTTATTTAAGACCACCATCCCGTTTGCTAATATGAACATATCCCCTGACTGATTTTCCCGAAATTATATGACTTGTTAAAAAACACAAATAGAGGCACCACCGTGAAGTGAACATATTTGGCAAAGATCAAGCCCACGTGCATTCCAAATCAGATACGCCTGCATACCGTTGGCGAGAAAAAGGCCAGAATTTTTTTGTAAAAATCATTGCACCATTTACTCAATAAATTAAGGAATAGAGATCACCACAAATGTCCAGTTGCAGTTTTAGAGCAATTGGCGAGAAGTGTGCCTGTGCAATCTTGAAGCAACTGACATAGTAGTTCTGGAGAAGACTTTACAAGATTTTGCCAAAAACTGAACAAGAGAAAAAAGATAGGAAAACAAACAATGAAAAATGAAAAATCTTAAAACTGTTATCATTTGAACAAACTTGGTGGAAATCCACCCACGGCACATGCCCACCACGTTTGTGGAGAATGGAGCCTGTGGTCTAGGAGAAGTAGTTGAAACTCTGAAATGTGAAACGACGGATGGTGGACGAATGGCGAACGATGGGTCACTACCCGTCCAAGGAGCTTTATTAACGGATAAGTGTCAGTCAGCTTGGCAAAGAAATTACCTGTCTAATCTGTCTCTCTATTTTCTACCTTGGAGCAGTTAGTTTTGTAAAGAAAAGCAAAGATCAATATGTTTCTCTACAATTGTTAATCTAGGTTTGTTACATTTGGTATACATATACCCCCATTTGCCCTTCGAGTACCACACCTGGACAACTGCAACAGCTCTCTCAATGAGACACTTTTTGTCAGAACCAGTAAAGATCTTACTGAAACAGGTGTAAATTTAGTTAACACTGCACCACGTAATGCCCCACATGGTTGTTCCAAGTGAGGGGATACTGTAGCAAATCTCCTTTCTAGACCTTTCCATGTAAATAATCCTATCATTTAGTGAAGAGCAGGCAACTTATTGAACTATACCAAATGCATTACAGCAGAAAAAAAGCTTCGCCATGAAAAACAAGCATGTTTGTAAGCACCAATTAGGCAATTTACACATCATATACGCATAACTACGGGCGAAAAAATCATTTGGGATCCATGTGAACTGCATTCAGTTTCACATATTTGACATGTTCCAGTAAGAGCAAAGAATAGCAAATTGTATGAGCATATGTTTCGTCAGTATTTTGTATGAAGAAGTGTTGAAATGAAACATTTGTCGAGAATTTAGTAATTACTATGAAACCTTTAAATAAATTTAGTATAATCATAGGTGCAACAAAAGTTAAAATGGCACCAAAACCATGTAAAGGCCTTTTTACTTATATATTTTTACACTCTTTATAATTTTATGTCACGATTCACGATTCTAACTCCATGACTTGGTGCCAATATACTACCTTTTATGCGTCTTTTTGGGAAGAAAGGTCTATTTCTATGCATCGGTACAACCAAATGTATGTAAATATGAAGAAGAAAAAAAGGATTAAAGACAATTTTTTATGGGATCATGTTAAATAATCACTATCTGTGAGTGATATTAGTTTTTATACGTGCTTTTTTAAGATACACTCATCTACACAGAACAGTGTCAATATATTCAATAAGGGCCCAAAATCCTTCAGGTCATTCATCCGCATATCTGTGTTAGTTGCATGACGAAAACTTTATTATTGTTGTTATACAACTTGAATCTTGTGAAATTTTGGTGTTGTTTTCACAATGTGTAAAATTCATTATACCCGGCTTCTGAATTTCGTTAACTGAATTTAATTTTGTTATGCAGAACAATATTCTCCCAAGTATGCATCTGTGCAGCTGAGCAGTACATATCCACCAGGGGTTGCAGCTTATACCGTGGATGGAAATATCCATACATGTACGCGGACCCGTGTTGAACAGGACCCGTGGATCGTCGTTGATATAGGAGAAGTGTTGCGCATTATTTCTCTGCACTTGTTTCGTGATTGGCAAATTCACAAAAGTAAGCTCCATTAATGAACACTTCTTCGGCCAATTGAGAGAGTGTAGGTGGTCTTGATGCATTGGCTTGAACAGCTATATCTCTACTGATATGTCATTTATATGGGGTTGGCTGAAAAGTTCTATGCCTAAGTGGGATATCTCAATTGGTTTGAAACAAACTTTTGCCACCAACAAGTACAATAATTTTATGAATCTTAGACAAAAGAACTGCAATTGTATGGTTAGCATATTATCAACACGGAGTTAGGAATGACAAAATGTCAGATTACTACCATCCAGTGACAATTTATGCCATTTTGAAGCACAACCTGATACTTTGGCCTAATTTGTAACCACAAATTAAGCCAAAGTATCAGTATTTGTAACCACAAATTAGACCTGGATTCATCAGTTTTAACCAGAAATCAAAATTTAGTCTAAGAATTGGAAGCACCTTGGATCCTCACCCCCCCCCCCCCCAAAAAAAAAGCCAGGTCCGTTCCTTCTGCTTGAAAGGTAATGGCTTATTTGGGGAGGTTATTCTGCTGATTAATTATCTTTAAAAAGGCCAGACTTTCCATGGACGATATAATGTAGACCTACTGATACACTTGCATGAAAATTTCAAAACTAGGTGACGGGGAATGCTCGCTAAAGGAGTCCTGTTCCACCAAGACCATGCTCTTGTTCACAAATCGGTGGTTATTATGTCAACGAGCCATGATTGTTGCTTCGAACTTATTGACCATCTCCCTTATTCACCCGCCCGAGTTAGCCCCATCAGACTTCCACCAGTTTCCCAAAATATAAAAGGAACTAGCCAGTCACCCTTTTCCTAGTAATGATTACGTCATTTCTCCTGTGAATGACTCATTGAGAGTGTGTGAAGAAAACTTCTTCTTGACCGGCATCCAGGCCTTGCAGCATCTCTGGTAAAAGTGTTTAAACCTGGAAGTGGAATATGTAGAGGAATAAATGAAAACCGTCCACTTTGTACGGGTCTGTCACAGCTTGGCTAAGCACATTTCAGCCAGCCCTCGTATTTTGAGTCACTTGGTTGCTTAAGTTGACATAGGTCTCTTAAATATTTGCCATGACTCCAACAAACGTTTGACATATCAAAATCGATCAGCTGATATGAGCACTCCCAATGCTTGTTTCCAGTAGTGGTCATTGTGGGAGTGATTAAAATCTGCAATCATTATAGCATTAAGCAAAGGGCGACGTTTGTTCATAGTCAAATGGTGTGGGTAATAGTTCTGTTTAGATATGATTAAGGAGCAAAAAACCATAAGTACGTGCTTCATTCTGTATATATCAGCAGTTTTCACTTTCTGACACAATACCTCTACTACAGTTCATGGGAAACATCATTACATATTCAAGCGTCTATTCACCAGGTTCAGCAGAAGTGCCAACAACGTGATGAATAGTTAGATTTAAAAAATCACGCATCAATATTAGGGGAAAGAAAATATTGCAGCCATGTTGTTATTGCATGCAAAAATATGTGTGAGCCATTAGCTATGATCCAAGCATTTGTTCTAAAAAATCATTTAATCTCATTTCACTCTTTTATGGATAATGTGTGATCAAATAATACTAATGAATGGTGAAAATTGGTGTTTACTTAGGCATATCTGTTGAAGTGTATGTTTCATCAAGAACCTCGAATCCTCCTGATCTCTCAAAGTGGAAGTTATGTTCACGTGTTCCATATGGGATGTATCACGACATAATGTTCTTTGATTGCATGCAAAGGCAAATTGGTCGATATGTCATGCTGCGGCGACCAGGCTACGTACATTTGGATGTTTGTGAAATAAAAATTATTACTGCAACATCTGGTGAGTTACCGTACATCCAGAGAAAATAACAAAGACCTTGATTTTATTGATTCAGGACCATACCAGAGCCTTTATATAAAAAAACACAACCCACAGAAAACAACATGCTTTACATTGTCAAAGTTAAAAGTATTCGCCTATGTATGTGAAGGAGCACTGCAGCTACATTTAAACTTGTATAAGAAAACTGAGGAGTTTCTTTAAACTGACTGTCGACAGATGTGTATGACTGTGATGTAAGAAGAGACTCTTATGTCCTCGATTAAGCGCTATCTCTCCATACGTAATTAAAATTGTAAGTGCATTCAACAGAGTACAACATTCTCTGTCCTAATCATATTACGCATACAAGAAACCATGAAATGAGGCAGTGTTATCATGATAATCAATATCAATTATGCGCAAGAAGTAGTGTGGACATGGGGTCTTTGATCCACTTTGCACTCTATAACGCCAAATTCCTATTTTTTTATAAACATTGTTTTAAGGTCCATCAGAGTGATCAAGATGGGAAAATAATGGGGTTCATCACTGAACATTTTTCACAATTTTGTCTTTTCTACGCGTACTATTGACTGACTTAAGCCCACTGAAATATGTTTGTCATCGGCTTGCTTAATTACAGCAAGGATATCTACTGTTAAAGAAAAAAATAAGGAACTCGCTCACATCAAATGCCCTAAAGGAAATCTTGCATTCACCTTGGAACGTCTTCTTTCGACAAATGATGCAATCGAATTTTCCATGTCTGTCAACGACCGATATTTGCCGTTGCTAATGAGCCACTGCATGGAGAAACAACAATGTTATATCCCTGTAGAAAAAGCAAGCAACTCCCAGATGTACAATTTGACAGCCACGTTTGGATGCACAGCATACCAAGATATCGCAAGTAGGCCAAGCTTTGAGAATACGAGCATAATATTTGTAGTAAATGATTAAATTTGGTTCAAACTTTTATAAAGATCACTGCACTATTTAAATGTAAATAATGTTTGTGGCAGTGCCAGTCAACGACTCTGCAAGAATGTATGTATAGTTTATAAATACAGACATATTTTAAGAAATAAATGTAACCAAATCGACAGATGGCATGATATGATAAACACCTTTACAAGATAAATTTCAAGACATTAACTTTTCTTCTATAATTATAACACATGTGAAGGATAAATTAATCTTCACACAATAGGTTTCATTTGTTTTGAAACCCAATAATAAAAATAACATTGAAGCATCGGAGTACGAAAGCATATAGTATATATATATATATATATATATATATATATATATATATATATATATATATATATATAACTGCACAGCTTGTGGTAATTCTGCAAGAGAGCCAGGTCTGTTGCTGAGAACGAGAGATTATCTTAGAAATCTGGACACTTTATCCCTCTGTGTGTGGAAGGTAGTGGCACCCAGAAGAAAATATGTACAGTTACGGTTCATGCAATTTAAACTCGCCCCAAGAGAGACTGGCTGGTTGGTGAGTTGAGTTTGACACATAGTAGTTTGACTTTTACAAATAATGCTTTGTCATTTCCCAGTAATGTGTTACACTTGACCCCAGAGACAGGAGAGGAAAAACTTAAGTATGCAGGTAAAGATTAATATTGCCAAGGTGCAGAAGACTGGTTTTCAAGCGCCAGTTGCCATTTTATGGGTCACTACCTGTCTTAAGTAAGAAGTGATATTTGATTCTTCATATTAAAATTGGAAAATGAATGTTGATGTTTTGGTAACTCGAGTCTCTTTGCTGTAATTTTTGGGTTGACGTTTATGGGTATGGGTCATGTTATTCTGAAATATTTTAAAACTGAATTTTAACTCCAGGTAAATAATTGCACAATCAGGCTATTAGCACATATGTAAACTTATACAATACATAAATGGAAGAATGGAGAATGGAAGTGTTAATTGGACCAAACAGTACATAGTATTAATATTTTCTTTAAAGTATATATATATATATATATATATATATATATATATATATATATATATATATATATATATATATATATATATATATATATATATATATATATATATAATATATATATATATATATATATATATATATATATATATATATAAAAGGTGTGTACGTATGCATGTATGTATTTGCATGCACAGGAGGGGAATTATTACGTTGATCCAGGAACATGTGAAGATCATGTCAGACTTTCCTATTCAGTCAACGGAAGCACGGATGGTGATTTACATGTGACACAAAACCAGCTGTTCATTTCTCCATGTAATGTCTTGACAGTTACTTTGCTAATATGCTATAAATACAGCCCAAAATCCGACGAAACAATGCTTGGTTTGGAAGCCAATGTGACCTTTTCAGGTAAGAATTTATTTTTGATTACGTGAGATTCGTGTCAAAAACAGGGACAAGGTAACTCTTAAGTACCTTCACCAGTCAACTTTGGCTGTTATTTAAAATAAGTTAACATTAAGATGTCCGTCTGCTATTCTCATGGTTAAAAGATTCTGTCACACGCATTAAAGTTTCTGCATGTTGTTATGTTGACTGCAGATTGTGGTGGTTGCAATGTGCAGAGGCAGTGCCAAGGAATCAGCCAGTGTGCCAAACAGTGTGGTTACATCGTTTCCCCTGGGTTCCCCGTATCTTACTTTCCAAATCAGCGCTGTACCTGGGCCATAAAAGTAGAGGATAGAAAGTATATTCGACTGACTTTCATTACCTTCGATATTTTTGAAGAAGAAGAGCCTATTTGCAACAGAGATTATGTCCAAATTACGGACTACAGCCAAAGTGGCACCAGTACAAACACAAGGAGATACTGTAATATGGCCAAACCACCCAGTCAGGTGTTCTCTAGTTGGAATCAAATGAAAGTCGAGTTTTCATCAGATTTCCAACATGGTCGTGTTGGATTCCAGGCTTTGTACAAATCACAAGTGTACACCCTGCCGGAAAACTTGACGCACTATGGCAATAATTCAGGTAAGATGGAATATATATATGTATATCATGTGTATCATACCTGCTCACATCTAGTTCACAGTAGTATTATGATGGAGGCACTAGATCCCACATGGACAATTTGACCCGATCCAATCAAACAATATTAGGCCTCTCACTTTGCTATCTCTTAGAAGTTGAAACATTTAATAGGGATCAATTTCAAGGTATAAGTATAGATGTGATGTGTTTTGAGCACTTAGTATTAATACCACGAACGAAATACTAAAGTCAGCTGGTGGTTTTTTTTCCATTTGACCACTCTATAACTCTTACGTTTTGAAGGCGTGTTTGACCAGCTTTAAATGTCTTCTCATAGAAATCTACTGGAACTAAGTATACATTCTGAAGGTAATTATTTAGAGGTAATGGCACAAACTTCAAAATTATATTCAGAGGGGGCATCATTCTGATAATTCATTTTATGCCAGGCATTCATTTTCGTCTGCTCTTAATGTCAGACGGGTTTTGTGTAACATTTATGGACTTTTTATGAGTCTATTGATTGGAACTGGAATGAAATCATTTGGCACATGGCACTGCCTTTCAGGCTTGTATAAATTTGGTCGAGTGATAGCCTTTTGAGGTGCCTAATATGTATATAAATAAATAAATAAATATATATATATATATAACTACAAAATTTAATCTGAGTAAGGAGTCTATACAATGGAGCATACACCAGTGACTGTAACCATGGTAGAGCGTCCCTGGGTGTTGGTTTTTATTTCTTTTCTAAACAAACTAATTATATAATGGTTTTATGATGAAATGCCTGACGACTTGCGAAAGTAGCACTTTGAAAATAACATCCTCCTCAAATAATCGTTTTTCCATAATATATCTAAAAGATGATTCATGAAACCAACTAAAGCAACATGCTGACGGTGCACGGGTTGTATATGGAAAGTAAATCTGCAAATGATCGATATTAAAGGCAGGTTCCTCAGAGTTCCTATCTCACGATGTTATTTGGAAAATTTTGGCCCAAGTTTGGACACATGTACCTTTGAATACATATACCTTGTTACCTCTAATTTCCAGGAAAGGGAATCACAGGCCTGTGCTATTAAACTATGCAAAGCGAGCCTTATCCCCATGATTGTTCCCAGTTATATGCACATAATAGCTGTTTGTCTTTATATTACAGAGCAATGTCCAAATGGGTGGCTATACTTCCAAAACAATTGCTATCAGTCCTTTCGAAGCAATATGACGTTAATGTGGTCAGATGCAGAGGATCTGTGCAAATCACATCAGGCACATCTACTGAGTATACGTTCTGAAGACGAAAGTAAAATTATGCACCATTTGTTAACTACAACATGGCTTCCGGAGGAGGGGATGGTATTTATAGGTGTGTGATATGAAAGTCTCAGTTCCTTCTGATGAGTATTTTTCTGTTATCATGTAAAGTTGAAAAAGTCATGCAGCAAAAGTAGATCATTTTGTTTTAGTCTAGTTGACATGTCAAATGGTTGTTTATCCATCTATATTCCGTCTGCCAGTGTCTCTACCAAAGTTGCTTTCTTGACAATTTCATGTTTGTTAAAGACCACGTGAACATTTGCTGGTTTTATGTGAAACCTTTGAACATAAAGACGGGAAATATACACTACATGGGTGATCATGACCTTAATTCAAGCTCACAGGGTAACTTACTGAATTTAACTGTTCACTTGCGAACTGTTTGAGCTGGAACATTGACGCAGATCTCTTTGTATGCGGGCCGGATTTTAACGGGATTTCGGTGACTTTGAGTTTATTTTGAAGATCACATGGACATTTGATGTTTTTGCTCGTCACTTATTTTGAACACTAGGGTTGATCATGCGAAAATTATCTCTTTGCATCATTCTGTGTGAGCTGTACATGGCGCTGTACAGGTGACCAAGCTGTTGCCGATTTCCTGGGCCAAAAAATTATGTATACTAACCCCTGTCATGGATATATGAATTTTTAAGTAGCCCCCAGACGGCACTAGTACTTCTCGTTTGCCTTAAGATCAGCAATGGAAGGTCGGATGAACCTCAAAATTTTAGTGAATATCATTGATCTCTAAAATTGAATAAGACAACATTCTTGCCAATAATTCAAGGGCACATGTCGTCTTATTACGTGTTTAACTCATACTTCAGCCCCCCCCCCCCACCAGCTCAACTTTTAATCAGGCAAGTAGGCAAATTAGTAAAACCCCAAAAAAGAAAAAACAATACATCGACTATTTATTCATTTATAAATTCATGTATTTATTCATTTAGTTATTCATTCATTTGTTCATACATTTAAACATTATGTCTTTCATCTGAAAAGATAGAACCTCCATTTAAACATCGCATATAAAATGCAATCAAATCAGTTAACGGTAGAGGCACTATGGTCATTTAGTTTAAATCGTGTCTGAAAATCTGTAAACTAAACTTTCGTGGGACCAGACATATCTTTTGTCCAGGTGAGATTACAATTTGGCTCTCCAATTCGTGTACTTTCGTAGGCCTTAATGATGTGGAGAAGGAAGGAAACTGGGTTTGGACAGACGGAACTCCGCTTACCTACAGCGACTGGTGAAGTATCAATATACTGTTTGTAAAACATCAGCAGTCTATTTTTTTCTGTGCTGTATTAAAATAAAAAAAACTGTCTGTGTATATGAACCTGCACTGCGGTTATTTGCACATGTAGACCAACATAGTGCGGTAGTGAATGCAGGACCACCTACTTATAATGAATTACGCTATAGAAATATATATTTGCGCAAGATAAATTGTCATTGTTATGCTGGGCACTTTGTTAAAGAAATATATTAACTTTATGCATTTTATGCGCTTCTACTCATTAAGCCTAACTAGATACTAGCATCATATCATTAATAAAGATTATAAACATAAGACTGAATCGGTGAATCTGGGCTAAATGCTCTTTGACAGGATATATATATATTTATGTATATGTATATATATATATATATATATATATATATATAGTGTTTGGGTGTATGTGTGTGTGATCTCTACACGAAATTGTTCATGATATATGTAGGTACCAGGGAAAAGATTCTGTTCAACCAGATGGATCCGGAATTGAGGATTGTGCTATGATATATTTACATACCCTAAAGTCGTATGTAAACTGGCGTGATATTCCCTGCTCGTACAACGTCATTAAACAGTATGTTTGCAAAATATCAACTGTGAAAGGTAAGAAATGAACATGCAGTGATAGTAGCTTTGTCTTTTTGCTGTTAACATAAGACTGTATGTCATGTCAAGTGTCAATAGTGTAACAATGAAAACAAACAACGTTTATCTCTTTGCATCCTTGTATTATCCTTAGTAATTTAATAACAAATATATCCCGGACTTTCAAACAGACACACACATACACTCACGCACATACACACACACATACATACATACATACATACATACATACATACATACATACATACATACATACATACATACATACACATGGATGCGTATAAAACAAGACGCGTGTGTGTGTGTGCGTGCGTGCGTGTGTGTGTGAGAAAAGATGAACCTAACCTTACACTGTCCATATCTATATTTCTCTACACGGGTCCATATTGTTATGTGTGCTAAAGCCCACAAGCTAATGCATGAACATACAGCATTCTGATCATCAGTGTGTCCTATTTTGTCCAAGACAATAATCAATTTGTTTGTATAAAATGCCACCCTGGAATTACATTACTAACTTGTCCGGTTTCACTCACATGTTTATTTTGGGATGGCCATTAGCTCTAAGTTATGGAACGAGCATGTATTAAATCATTCAATGAACCGCATTGTCTGAAAGATGACGTTGCACAGTAGGATGGTCCTTGACCAGTAGACCCATGGAAATTGATTGTTTCTAACTGGCAACAGCTCCACATGCAAACGCCACAGAGGTCATCTGCAAGCTCCAACATCTCCGTACTCCACCCACATAATCTGAGTGACTAAAAAATCGACTCTGTGACCTTTCCTTCTACTGTGGACATGCCTTTGTTTAGTATCTGGTATCTAGTTTATAAAAAGAAACAAATGAGAATCTCTTGAAAAGAAATAATCATAAAGTCTTTTTAAAACTTGACTATCATTGCTAAATATTGCACACATGGCCCTTTATGACGGTATGGCTACAGTTGGTAATGTCCCTACGAGATTTACATCATTTTTTGTCTGTCTCAATTCAAACTTGGTGGCAAAGTACCTTGGATGGATCTCTACCAGGTTTGTTCAAATGATCACGCAGAAATAATTTTCGGATTTTTTATATATATATTGTTAGGCTGAGCTTTCAGAAAGCTCAGTCATCCGTCGTCCGTTCGCCTGTCTGTTGTGGATCTGTTCAAAATTTCATTTTCGACTTCTTCGAAACTGCCACCCAGATTTATTTCAAACTTGGCGGCTATGTGTGTTGGGTAGGTCTCTATTAAGTTTGTTCAAATGGTCACGTTTCAGTGATTTTTTGGATGTTGTTTGTTATTTCAAGCAAATCTAAAAAAGTGTCCCTTGTCTGAAACCGCTCACCCAATTGATTTTATATAACAGAGAACCACTTCAATGGACCCCTTGTTCTTAATTTATTCACCAGGTGGCGCTGCATTTTCCCCGATTTTTGAAAGTGTTTTCGCTTTTTTTGCGGCTTTTTCTTTAGAACCGCCATTCATATTAAATTGAAACTTTGTTCATATGCTCCTTGTGGAAGGCTCAAACAAAGTTGTTTACCAGGTGCCACTGCTGTGTAGTCCTGATTTTTAACGATTTTTTTTTTCAAATATGTAAGCAAATGGACATTCTAATACTTCTTCACATTTTAGTGAAGTTCTCTCTATGCCAAAAAAAAAAGACTTTTAAAATGTCATATGCACTCAGCTACAACTCAACACAAGTCTCTTCAATAGTTGCAATTTTGATTTTATGAACAAGTTAGGTCAGCTAAGTGCAGGCTGTTCACCCAGCCCTCTAGTCTACTAAATATTGTGGCAAAACTTTATCAGGACTGAAGCAGCTGGTCCTAAGGGGTAGAAGAGTTCTGTTTCTTGTTTTCGTATGACGTACACCCAAATGTACTATTTCTTCCGGATATGTTTCAACTCGATCAAAAGTGGTATGGCCAAATATCATTGAAAGCCCCTTTTGATAAATGAATTGATTATTTTCAACTCCTAATCTATTCAATCATGGTAAAAATGGTGCTCATCTAAATTGTATAACGATGTTGTAAATTTAGTTCTCATTATGGAAGTCCTGTCATTTAAATACCAGCGTTTGTATGTTTCCAGAGGGGAAAATCCCAATCAACAGTATTCAGTGGCATTCGTCCAGAAAGCTATTGATTTATTTCATAAAACGTAGCATAAAGTTTAATATACCAGTGACCGTGTCTAGCTATAGACTGTATAACCCACATGCTGGATTTTTGTTATATGTGTCTTTGGTTTCTTTGATCCTCTCCTAACAATAAAGCAAAGTTTTTTTTTTTTTTTTTTTTTACTATTTGATAAGACAGAGATTTTAGGTGAAATACTGATCATAATGGAAGGAGTGTATCTGACCCTCCCATGTGTAAATGTATCTCTATTACTTGTGATATCTGAATGGTGTATCACGACATCTTTTTTAAAACACATTGCGCAAACTGTACAGAGTCCTGGGGTATAGGGACACATATTTGGTCTGGCTGCTAGCACCAGCCCATACCATATAAGATGTAATTGCCTTACCCCCGGATATCTCAGGTAATTGAAGTTGTTGTCTTACATGTATATATCAAGAAACAACAGATCGACATAGATTACTGCCAGGGACTGGGACGAACACAGCGAACCGCCCTGGACTTAATCATTGTGACAGCGGTGAATACGTTCATGAGCTCTATGTGTGTGATGGCATTGATGATTGCCGGAGCGGCTCAGATGAGACGAATTGCAGTATGTACTGTATATATTATTCACGTGGCTTGGCACATAACTGTAAACACTTACCAATATTTTGCCTACATTTCACACCTACTTTCATAATTCCGTTTAAGATCTCAGATAAGACTGGAATGGCTGAGCGTTCATTTTCTCTGTTTGGTACCTGTGTGCAGTTCTTAGTGCCTTAAAGCATGAAGTGTTACAACGGAAACTTGAATCAATACAATCCAGTAATATTTTATGCGAATATGTAAAAGGCATATTTGTTGCAAAATGGAACACAATGGATACTTTTTGGCTATTGTAAATCTTTGTAATAACGCTCTCTGTGTAGTTTACGAAGACAGTGATGACGGTTTTCACACTAATCATTTATATGTAAATCTTTTTAAATGAAAAATTGACATCTATGTCATTTCGGTCTTTTTGTCGTCTATAGATTGTTACATTGTCGTAGCCTATATCCAGTATTACAACAAAGCGTATAATTAAGCAACGCAGAAATGCAACTTCAACCGTGAGGATGAATTAGCGTAAACCAGGAGAGCTAAGAGTTCTAACCTTAAGAGTGAAAACAAAACAGTGTGGCAAATAATATCTGCCATATATAGCTACCACGGTGATTATATAAATATCTGCGCGAACCATTCTGATAGCACTTAAAGTATTGTGCATGGCATTTTGTACATGAAAAGTATTGAAATTACATGATACGAACTTTCAGTTTTATAATTTTTTCAGACAGGAAATTGTATATGATTTGCATCATAACATTTGTAATGGAGCGAACGTAAGACTGATCCTTACCACCTGCAACAAGATTGCAATAATGTAAATAATATTGTATGAGGAAATAGAAGTAGGCTGAAATAAAGAGTCTGATTCCCAGAAAATCTAGCACCATGTGCGGCAGAACGCAAACAGATAAACAGTTATGCCCAACGTTGGGCGCAATATTTCTATGATTAACAATTGTTTGCACTACGTACATGTATAAACCAAGTAACGATTATGAAAAATACCAGAAATGAGACAAAATCTGTATTTGCCATCTTAATGTTAAATGCAGCATAGAGCAAGCCAGCAGTCAGATATATATATATTATGTACCAAAGCTGCTAAAAACAGTGGATATGCGGAAATATGTACTTTATTAAAAAAAATAGAGTAATGTATCTTAATGAAACTAGTTATGTGTTTAAGAAATCTTCATTTATTGTTTCAGGTAGCGTGCAGGCTCAGAGCTTCAGATGCCAAAACAAAAACGTCATTCCCTTGTCTCTGTATTGCGACTTCAGAGATGACTGTGGAGACAACTCGGATGAATCAGGATGTGGTAAGGTGTTTTGGAATTGGCCTGGCTTTTCTTTTTTTTTTTAAATGAGGGCCTGTAATTTCATTCAGCGTTTAGTGCTTTGATACTCAACATATGCCTATCTGATGTATATTATGATAGGTAAGACTAAGTATCTGAACATCCGAACTCACTTTTACAGAGACCATATGGTTGAAAATAATATTCTGAAGCAATTTGTTTATCCTGGAGCATATGGCTGTAAGATAATTTTGGAAAGCATGACTCCCGAAACGAACACAAAATTGGCCATATGCTGCCCTGTGCCACTCAATATATATGGTTGCACTTGCACGGCTAACTTAATTATTATGCAGGTGCTTGAAGTTTCGTGTAATGCTTAATTGTAAGAAAATGAGCTATACCGCAAGAATTTTACATTGGTAGCTAGATGCCATTCATCACTGTGGATAGACGTTCTAAAAAAAAAGCGAAATGCACATGCAATATATATATATATATGTATATATATATATATATATATATATATATATATATATATATATATATATATATATATATATATATATATATATATATGTATACATATATATATATGTATATATATATATATATATATATATGTGTGTGTGTGTGTGTGTGTGTGTGTGTGTGTGTGTGTGTGTGTGTGTGTGTGTTTCCTTTATCTTAATATTGGACTAAGCTTTCCCACATTTGCTCAGGTAAGGAATAAATGCTAATTGTCACACACTGTGTTAAAATTTATTACTGCCGGGTAATTGTACAAGGGACACATACACTTTAGTTTAGTAATATACAAAGCTTGGACATGTTCAAATAATTTGGCAACACAGCAATTTGCAAATAAGTTACAATCCACTAATACCACATATATAGCTCCCAATTATAATACGGCAGAAACAAGTGACCCAGTATACAGACAGTAATATACTGGAGAGATGGCGGTTGGATTTGAGAGCTTGCATGAAGTCATGAACATGTAACGTTAAAATATGGTATGTATTCAGAGAATGGGAGACCTAACATTTTCTTAAAGCTTAGGCCTGGATCATGTGACCTGTAGGTCCTATGGACAGCACAGGGTTTCCAAAGTCTTTTGCATCACACAACAGTCATTTCGATCGTGAACCACCGTTTGGAGCTTGACACTGCCACAGAACTGGCAATGCACAAATATGGTCCATAACAGCACATACGCTTTTTTCTTGGTGGAAATGCATCCATAAGTTGTTCATTGCCTGCAGGAGATGTACGGTATTACATGTTTTTGCACCTGCTGATAAAGCATCCAATAAGATTCGGCCTTATCTAAACAGTTTCATTCTAATGTTCTTATCAACGAATTAAATGTGCAACTCAAGTTTTCCCACATATGAAAAAGTGATCGAATCATTGCATATTTTGAACAAACATCATCCATTTGTATTTTCCTATGGCCTGCAATTTTCTGATGTACTTGGCCATTTATGCAACACCCATTCACTTCCAAATGTAAAAATATACTTAAGTCCTGATTCATAGCAGCCTCCAAATTTTGATGCACTTAAGAATTGAGTTTTGTGCAAAATCTTAAAAATATCTTTGTCGCTAAAAGCCCTGGACTATTTGCCTCCAAAGTGCATAGGGATACTTCTGGGTACGTACCCCTGGACTTCCATATATACAAGAAGTTGCCCAGGTTTAAAAAATCATCAGCTGCCAGTGACTTTTCAATTTGTGTGATTTTTCAATTAATTTTATAAAAAAACCCGATTCTCTCAGCCAATTGCTCCGAGATTGCAGGAGAGCTTTTCTGGAAGCACTTAGACATTAAGCTGTTCCACATTTGGATCTGCACGATTGTGGGTATTTTTTACAATTTTTTGTCTGTTTTGACTTTTTGCAACTTCTCAAAAACCGTCATAAACAATGTGTTGAAACTTGAAAGGGTCAAGCAAAAGTTTTTACGAGATGTTGACACTCATGAATCTTGATTCTATTTCGATATGTCTTCGTAATGCATATATTCTTACCGTTCAATATAAAACAACGGGGACTGCAATGATTATACAAGTTTTCATCTCTTCTTCCACAACCGTCAACCAGATTCACTTCCAACTTGTTTGGGATGTACCTTTAGTGGGCCCTTACTGAGTGTATTCAAATGCTCACGGTTTAATGTTTTTTATTATTATTATTATTTCTATGAATTTTGTGTATCATTTGTTTGCAGCATCTTGAAACGTTTTACACCACCAAAGCAGCTTGGCTAGTTCAAAATTGCATAGGAACACTTCTTGGTATCTTAGACCAGTGGGGGGCATCATTATGAGTTTAATGTTAAAGTCAGCTAAGGAAGAGCTGCTCACACCGCCATTTTGGTAAGGGGTTATGTAGAATTTAATGTCTTTAGGGTTGCCAATAAATGAAATTTGCCCCATGAGCCCCATCCACATTTGTCTGCGAGACTGCACAACGACGGGCGAACTTACAGCCCTGGTGAGTTACTTGGAACCCTACAAAGCCAAATATAGCAATTGCAGTCCATGGCAACCAAGAGATATAGCCAAAAGAATACACCAATCAGAATAAAACAACAGAATGTATATCGATTTGTAAAAGGAGTAGAACTGTGTTATCCATCAATTGAAATAAAAAAGCACGAGGAGTCATTTCTCAGAAACGTGAGGAGCTTTAACACAAGACACCAGCCATGAAGCTGCAAGAACAATTAGAACATTGCGGGATGCATATGTCAAAATAGACATGACGTGGTCACGATTTAAGGAATACAAACTACACACTTTATCCATACCTAATCTCATACTAACCAAAGAGAATGCATGGAGGGTTACCAAGGGTGCAGTGCATATGGAAGGTGACTGCAAGCACAAGATACCTACCATGTCCGATTTCCCTGTAAAGTTTGCTGCAATGAGTCCTACCAAAACTATGAGGACCTCCTATTTAAACGGAACTAACATCAAAATTTGTGTGCAAAGGTGAACAACTACTAAATCATCTAATAGAAGTGTGGTAGCTGAAAAAAGAAAGCCTTATTAGAATGCGCTAACATCGCAACATCATGCTTGAGAATGAAAAAAAAACATTGTTTCTAAGGTACGTACATAGCAACTGTATGTTTTAGATAAAAATGGTCATCCCAATATCCGTGCATATGACATTCGATATATTAAAGCATAAACATAAAGTAGTACCATGAATAGGTGAAAGTCGAAGAGAATTCGTTTCATGCAAATGGCATAATCAAACTTATGAAAAGTAGGCCAAACGCTGTTGGAATCGTGAGTGTAAGTCGTGAAATAAAGATGTATACCGAGATAAACCATGGATGTGGGTGGTGGAGATGCTTTTTTATGTTTTTCTTGAGACCCAATTTGTCCAAGACAATGGATAATGTCTCGAAAGCCAATTTGGCACCTTCAGCAGTTTATGCACCTCTAAATGCCTCTAGGAAGTCACAACAATCAAAACCTATGTTTTGAAATATAGGCACCACAGCATGGCTCATGCCTCTGCACTGAACGGAGTCCAAATATTTGAAGTATGTAAATATAAAACTATAAATTGTCTCTACCGTATGCCGCAAAAATGCCAGTCAAATAGACAAACAGGTATCTGTATGCTCTCTTCAGATCTCTCCTAGACATTAAGCAACTGAGTCAATTTGTGTCTGGAATCGATGGAAGGATATGGTAGTTTATACGCCTTGTCCAGAAAAAAAGCCACTAACTATACCGTCGCTAACTGAGTGCCCACTTGAATAACCGAGTCCAACCACAACACGTCTGTCACCTGTTGAGCCTTTCTTCTCTGCAGTCTGTAATGGAGATATAATGAGTGGGGTGTGGAAAGCGCTGTGTGTAAAAGGGCCTAATAGACGGTGTTGTCCAGAGAAATGTCTGTATCAACGTGGGATGCAAGTTGAAACGCCAAATGATGCCTCTTGTGGTTGATGTCTGGAGTTTGTGTTGAGCTAAAACTAATTTGAAAAACCAAATTCAAGAAAGTCGCAAATAAATAGGTCTAAATGATTGCGAAGCCAATGTCACCAGATTGGTATATTTAAAGCAAAAAGGCACTGGAATGCGACATTCTCAAAATTGTGTTTCTGAGAGGCCCGGACAGCCTTATGAATATCCAAAGTCGGAGTGACGTGTGATGCCATCCTCGAAAAGGTTACTGCGTTGGTGTAGTTGTCACCTGGAATGTCACCTGATAAGTGTATGAGGTGTGGCTCCCTATCTTAGTAGTCCCGGATGTGCGGTTGTGAGATTGTGTTGTCCATACCTGAGCTATGTTGTTTTTTGCCAGATACTATGCCAGTTTCATATTTTTTTGGCTCCATGGTGTTGTACAATGTTATGGTATCGCAAACACACGTAGCTTTTATGCAGGAAATCACATTTAAATCCCTAACAGCCATCGGGATGATAATTTAAGTTTCGGCACGGGTTCGCAGTGGCTTTTAGATGTGCGGACACCTTAAGCATACCATTATTTTGAATAACAGAATAGGTTCGCAGATCAGCTGGTGAAAGTAATAATTTTAAGGCAGAGAGTGCCTGTGCTTGGTCCAAGTCCCTCGTACTATATTCTACATCTACCAACTAAACTGCATACAGGGAGTGCACACTCTTCCACGTAAAACTCGTCGCTAAAATCGTCAATTGAGGTGTGTTAAGCGGGCAGTTTTTCCACAGAATTTATTTCTGGACAGGTCACGATGGCTGTGGTCCCAGCAACAAATTCCAGCGCAGTCAGAGTGTCATGCTTTAATTGAGCCAGCCCTAGATGGTGTACAAATTGATTGGGCCATAGTGCTGGAACTTTGACCCGACTGAAGATGTGCTCCCAGGGATATTTAAGAGCACTCTTATATCCAAAGTTGTTCAGCAAGACCTGCGCGACACCATAGCGTGGTTTGTTCTCCATCCCAAAGTCTTTCACTGATTCTATTAAACGCAAGTGACACAAGGTAGTAGTGTCATAATCCAATAATGCAGCATTTTGGGGTGGACCTGTACCATTATCATTGTGCACAAGTGTGGTTTTACCACAGATAGCAAACTGTCCACTTTCTGCGTCATGTTTTGAACGCCAGCCAAAGACAGCCAAAAGCTTGTCTATGCGCTCGTCAGTACCATCTGATGTCCAAAAACGTTTAGATATGCTGGTAACCTCGCGCGTTATAGAACCAACTGTTCATTTCCCCATGTTTAAATTTCAGGGGCGGAACCTTCTGTAAGTAGAGCAATCCAGCGAAAATTTTAAACTAGTTTTCTTCCTAATCTTTTTGACGCCTTTGAAAGTACGGAAATTTGAAAAGGGTCTATGGCTGTCTCCACTTGACCACGCACTAACAATGCAGGGTTTCCGTCTGGACAAAACAGAAGGGGGAAGGTTTACATAATTAGCCAGTTTTGTTTCCAAAACTGCCAGGTTCAATAGCATATAGGCCTACAAGGAGACGAATTTATAAGAGCTCCCATTTGTACAACAGTGTAAGGATATAAGGAGAAATAACAAAAAGAAGTTTAAATCCAGTATTGAGCTTTGTTGGTCTTCACATTTTGGTAGATATTTTGCATGTGTTTTTTTCATTCAACTCAACTTCTCATCGATACTTTGAAAAGCTAGGTTATGTTTACATTTGGTCCCTAAGGCAGATATAACGTTTCTGGCGTTCCTGGCATACTTTACAGTTAAAACAGGTTGAGAGAAACCTAGTATGAATAGCATGTACCAGGTCAATACATGTATGTATGTGCAAATGTAAGTGCAAGAGCTTTGAATACTATGCGTTTAATGTGCATACACATTATATGTGACTAGACTATGTATTTGAGTTCATATTTTAAGTCGTAACAGTTCCATTTTAATGCTTTTAAAGAAAGACGATATTGTCGGCCTGACGAAAAGGCGTGTAAAAGCGGACAATGTGTAGACCGGAGGAAGTGGTGCAACCTTGCAATAGACTGCGTGGATGAATCAGATGAAAAAGCATGTAGTTAGTGCATTTACCTTAGTTCTATAAACCTTGCCATGGCACAACTCTCCTGGCTGTCAGTTGCCATGGCACAACTCTCCTGCCTGTCAGTTTAAACTAGCTACTTCGTCGTGACTTATCGTCCGTCAAGTTGACTGAAAACTTTGTGAGTAATAATCGTAAACACTAAATATCGGGTCGACAGCATTGATGGGCATATGGCGGGCGCCTACCCCATGCTTCAGAAAATAAATCTTGAAGTAATGGGCAAAATAATTTACAAACTTATGTCAACAATGGATTTAGCTTGTTTTTCCCCGGCACATGGTTTGATAACTTGAAACATTATAAACAATAACTGAAAGATACAGATGTAGATTAAGGGCGTCTGAAGCCCTGTATGCAAGTCAAAATATCACCATGGTGGCCACCAAAATAAGTCAGGTTTCATCCTTGTGTTGCGATCTTCCCGCATAATTCTTGCAATATTTGAATGTTGGCTTTTCATGACAGCTTTGTTTTCTTGTTTAGCTACGTGTGCAGCAAATGTAACTTTCCAGTGTTATGACGGCAGATGCCTACCACAAAATCGTGAATGTGATAGTACCGTAGACTGTTCGGGCTTCTTTAAAGAGGATGAATCAAAGACTTGTGTGGAGGATATTGCAGAATCATGTCTGACATGGAGGTTAAGAGGCTTTACATCAGGAAAATACTATATAAACCCCGGAAACAAAGGCAAGCTGTGCTTGATATTGTAATTATCTCTACCGGTTGGTGAATACAGCAAGTATATTTCATACGCTAATTTTTGGGGCAGATAGTTTTTTTTTTTACCCTAGGCAGATAAAGTGCCTCAGGGTATTGCCCCCTGCGTCACTGTCCGTCCGGCTTGTAGATGTTAGCGCAATATGTTAAACATATTCACAGTAGCTTTACCAAATCTTTATCAGAGATGTACCTTATTATGGACCAGGTTCCAATTTACACCCAGCTACCTTTGATTATTTTTAGGCTTTTTATGAAACTTTTAATGTATTTATTTGAAAGCCGTCTGAGTGGCATCAATCCTGACGACGTTACCACGATGGCCAGAGAGTATTCAGGGTAGCTGTACCAAATTTTTATCAAAAATGGACTTTATAATGTACCATGTTTCTGTTGAAACCCAGCTTCTTTTGATCATTTGAAACTTTTTATGAAACCTTTAATGTATTTATCTAAAAGTCCTCTTTGTGGCGTCAACCATGACAGGTTCCCGCAACATCCCCAAAAGTGCACATCATAGCTTACCAATATTTAATCAGAGATGCACCTAATAATGGACCAGGTTCCCATTGAAACCCAGCATTCTTTAATTATGTTTAAACTTGTTATGAATCTATAAATTTATTTATTTGAAGGCCGTCTGACTGGTGGCAACCCTGACAACGTTACCGCGACTTCAAAACAAATACTGACTGCGGCTTTACTAAATTTTGCATGTTTGGATGGACCAGGTTCTAATTAAAAACCAGCTTCCTCTCTAATTTATTCATAAAATTTTATAGTGTTTATTTCAAGGCCGTCTTTGTGGTGCACAGGGGGGCGTCGTTGTAATAAAATCTCAACAAGGATGCATCGCAGCTTTATTAGATGTTTATCAGAGATGCACATTATAATGGACGACGTTCCTGTTGACAACCAGCTTTCTCTTATTATTTAAAATTTCTGAAACTTTTGAAGATTTTATTTGAAGTCCATCTGGATAGCACACAAGTAAACAAACTAGTCATCATATTATCTCCAGAAAGATTCATCACAGCTTCATCAAATATTTGGTGCAGTCATACCGGATTATGGCACATGTGAAGTCTCCAAAAAGAATTGAGTGAAAAAGATTGTGGGGCCGAGGCTAATCTGTTCTCTGGATAATCCGTTGTCTGAGCACTATTTTTTACTTCGTGTAACAAACCTTTCGGAATTTTGCAGTGACATCCTATAGACATTTGCTCATTAGTATTGTTTGGAGATAAAATCAGCATCATGTTTAAGCATTTAAAATACTAATTTAACTTAACTCAACGATACAGATAGTTACCATCAAGAAACACGTGCACATCAACCCAAAGCACCTCACTTGTCCATAAAACATAACTCGGTGAACACCTCATAGATGCAATGTAGTATCTATCAGCTAAGTTTCCATGCAGCCATTTTCCTCTTACAGGCCCGTGTTGTCATTTGCAGTGAATCCCGTCAGCTACTCTCATATTTACATATTCGTGCTGTGGACTCTTCAGCTACAGATACCGAGCTTAAAGCCTATTTCGCTCAGCGCTTCCCACTGCCTTGCCTCTTTCAATCGTTGACTGCAGGGGTTTACATTAACCTAGAACAATGCCCAACAACTTAACCTAGTTGCCATTACATAATGTATAGGTAAAATTAGTCACAAGATTGGAATCCAGGTTAACTTTCTATCCCGACATTTCAAAATGTAAACATGCAAACGGGATAATGCTGTTGGTTTTGAAAATACGCAATGTTCAACTAATTGGCTCGTTTACCATTAAATCAGTTGTAAGAAAACGGACTTTTGCATGCATTTTGTACCGGGATGCGGAGGAAATTGGTTGAAGATCTCTGTTTTGATAGTTGAAATTCTTTTCGAAAGTGACAAACGAGCTGCTTGAGATTGTGTACACAGTCTTGAAATGTAGCCTTACAAAATGTCGTTTTTCGTTCAGAGAATAGAGAAATGGGGGTCAAAAATCTATGTTCTTGGTAGCTGAGGTGTACACTGTTTGACCACATGCTAGGTACAGTACTTGCGGAAAGGATGGCGCCATATCCATTGGGAGGCCACTAGTGGGGCCGCAAATCTGTAACAGTGCCCAAATTGTCATTAAAATATATTTGTTTAATCAAACTAGGTTTTCGCTTGACTGTCATCAGCAGACCCGAGGTCAATTTTATTTAAATTGTCATGCCTTTACAGGATTGTTTCAAAAATGTATTTTTGAACAAATAATCTTTTTAATGTGTGAACGTGATTGACATATTTTGGACACTTTCAACAGTGTGTTGTTAAATCGTCCCCCCCCAAAAAAAAAGAAAAAACAAATCCAAAAAGTTTCACCTCCGTAAGTCCACAGCTGCGTCTCTGCTACAACATCGAGTGAGATATCAAGCTTGGAAATACGCACCTGTGATGAGGACAACGTTCCACTTACTGCTGAAATCGTGGAAAAAAGCGTTGAGACACTACTCCTGGAGTAATCACTATATTCCAAACTGGGTTACACTAGAAGGGTTACGGGTCACAGTATTTAGTTGTGTATTCTTGAACCGTTCCAGCAACACTCGCATTTCTTGAGGCCATATGAATGGCTATCTGATTTCCACTGATAGACAACAGTAGCATCATAAAATTGCTGCGAACTATCAAGTAATAACTTCAAAGGTATTTCTGTTGTTTTTATTCAAGCCCTTTGCGTAGTGAGTTCACGCTATGTGCTGGGTGGTGGCAATATAACCAATTGCAATGGGTAATCTTGGCAGACTGGACTTGTGCCTGTGACATATAATGTAAGCCAATGTAGGATGACAGGTGCTGCGTTGTGGTATAGAGTTGCATGGAGTCGATAGTACGGTAATTTATTCCATAACGGGCAAATGTATCCCTGTAATTTATAAACCCAGGTCAAGCTTTGATGAAATACGTACATTAATAATTAATTAGACACCGTTGATATCAGGAATCGGCGGAATTTCCTATCGAGCTCCCATATTAAAAAAATATTTCTGGCCAACCCAAACCTCTTTGGCTGGGGATGGAGGTGGGGGTGAGAGTGTTCAATCGAGAGCATTAAGGAGCGACTCAAAAAGTACGTTTCATACAAGATATGATTCCCTTGTAATATTTGTTCACTCCTGCAACCTAAGCGGCTCGAAAGCACTCGTCCCCTGCTGCCTGTGTCTCTTGTCACATGTATAGGCACCAGACGGGTACCGCAGAGCACTGTCAATGTACATGGATGTCCAGGGAGACCCCACCAATGATTTTTGTTCCCACAATATTGATGAGTCTGAGAGTGACCACACAAGCGTCATGAGGATGATTTCCGATGTTGGCAGCGATTTTGCTTAATATATTCACGCTTGGGAACCGTTACCCTTTTGCTTGCCTGCCATGCTAAATAAACAGGATTGCATGATTTTGAAGGCCAGTTTCAGTGACCGAGCCAGCTTGACAAAGGCTCAGAATGGCCGCCATTGTTGGCCATTTAGTGGGCACAATTTTGGACCTCTGTATAATTGCTTCATGGCACGAGTAAGGGACTATGTTTTCTTTTTAGGCATTTAATTGTTCAAGATTTAATGCTATGAGGTTGAGACGCATGATCTCTGACTATGGTATTTCTGATTGTTTCCATTTCACACCATCATGATGATCGCCTGGGGATACAGCCACCGAACACTTTCACTGACAAGGCCGAAAAAAGTCAATTTCATTTGTGGTATCTCACACAAGGAAAAGAACTGACCAGTTGTCGGTTGAAGGAAGGGGGTATAAATCGTGAATTATGGGGAACCCATGCTCGATTGCTATAAGTATGAACTTGATTTGTTTAGGGGTCAAGGCCCGAATTTTACAGATTGAGATGATATATTGGCTTAAGTATTGGAGAAGATAGTTACTAGGACCATAGGTATTTTCAAACACTAACAGGAAAGTTCCTTATGGGGTTTGATAATTTTTTAACTTAAAGGAACTTGATGGGTCAAACTAGCATACCGGCTTACATCTTCGTATTACTAAAATTGCTTTTTACTTAGAATAGATGACCAAAGAAGTGTGTGAGTAGACAATTCGGTAATACCAACAGTGATGACGGTCCTAAATGAGGTCCCTTATATATTGTTCAGAATCACGCAGGACAAGTTTGGTCTGTGCAGCCGACTGTCAGTCCACTTTTTATTTATTTATTCATCCATTCATTATTTTTGCAAGACCTTCCATTGGTACTCAATTTCACTGTGTTTGCTACTGAATTGTAAATTACTTTCAGTGGCCAAATGAGCCTATTTACAATTTAGTAGGTTTACTACATAAGGGTAAATTACTATGGTCAATTTATATGATTGATGTATGGATTTGAAAAATTATTTTATGATTGTACATGAAAACTGTATAATTCTATTTCACACTGAATCAATACGCTCCTCCTTAAACAAGACAAAAGATGCGGTACATCCGACTGGTTGTCATTGAATTTATTTATTTTAAGTGATTATATCATATCAATCAGTATCAAGTCCCAGTTGGCTTTTTGAAATCCCCACCAGTGCACGCCATGCCAGTGCAAAAATGAAGATAAAAACTTGATGCAAAAATGGCTTGGGTATTGGTACCTGAAAGGCACACGACATGTTTGATAGATGCAACATTAAAATTTGTACTTTGGTCCAAATAATATAAAGTGCACTGTTACGGGAGATTACATTTTATTTTTCAGGACGAATGCAAGTTGAATGTGACATGACGTCATATTCAGAAGAAGTTGTGACCATTTTACATCACAACAGTGAAGAGAGACAGCTTGTAAAAGGGTATGAAGATGTTGGCTCCTACAAAAGATACGTTAAGTATTTCCTAACCACAGCTCAGCTCGATGCCATAAAACAAGCATCAGATAGGTATGTAAATATTCCTATGGATGTTGCAAATTAAAATACTGCTCTGTGAAAAATACTTCTCTCTGACATGTTTACAAATTTAACCTTTGCAACTTAAGTCGATATTTATCACAACGGTTGTCCCTTCTAGGTACCATGTCGCTTGCGCTATTGTTTATTGTACCTGAGGAAGAGGGAGCATTAAAAAGAATTTTAGCCCTGTAATTTGGAGAGAAATGTGCATTGTCTTTGCCACTATATTTACCAATTATTCTTTTTTCAATCGCGTCAAACAATGAAATGAAGAACACGATATTTGGTATTGTAAATTAACTCACACTATTGTTTCTACACTGTATTTTTGGAAAGCATGTAAGGCAGTTTCTAATATAGAAATGGTATGGTGCTTTTTCACCTATATAGTTGCCTTCATGCCATTTACCTCAGGTGTGAACAGTTCATGAGCATAGAATGCACGGAAGCTAGGACTGCTGGATGTGGCGATTACTGGGTTGATTTTCATGGAAACATAAATAACTATGCGCAAAATAGACCGCATCGCTGCAAATGCTTTCTGGACGAAATATGCAGAAAGAAAAAGTCAAACTCAGCTAGGTAAGTGAAACAGAAAACAGTAACGCCTACATTGCTTACAACAAATGGAAAGAAAGAGTATGTTTTATGATCCGAGCGTTAAATTCAAATACATATGTGATTTTTGGTTAGGTTAATTTTGTACTTTAAAAGTTTTATGCCACCAAATCATGGAAGGATTGATTTTGTTTCCTTTCTGTACAATCAAAACACACACACACGCTCACGCACACACACGATATGATAGCTCGCTTTGCTACAAACCTTGTTACTGGGACATCTGGAGTTAAAACGCGGTATATTAAATTTCTATTAAGGTTAGTTACACATGCATAAATGTTTAACTGTACATTGAAATTACCTTCAGCTCTATTAGATGAATTTTAGGATCAGTGTATCACATATAAATAACGTATACTAGTTGAGGATAAATTAACATGAATTAAAGATACCCAAACTTTCTAGATAGCATAATATCGAATTGGTGATACCTTTAATTTCAATTAAAATATACTGACTTTCATCAATTGTATAATTGTCTTTTTGTCCAAAACCACTTCCTTGTAGTCATTACCCTATTCTTCAGTCCGAACTCTTTATTCTCCATAAACTTACCTGTCTCTGTCTTACCTATATACATATGGAAGTACTGTTGTCCATATTGCCCACGTTCCTCTGTCAAATTTTGATATAGGCTGTATTAGCCCAAATAAAGTGAAAGGTCTTCAGTGGGTAACTACTCAGAACTTGTTTCGGAGCCTATACCCATACATGTCTCTCTGAGTTAGCGGCTCCTTGTTGGAGCTTAATATTCAGCAAAGACAACCCACATAATTATAAATAAATGTAAACGTGGCAAATGATGAATTAGCTAAATACGTGAAGTTTTGCTTGTAAATGCAGAGCTTCATTATGAAAGAAGAATACCTGTCAAACAAACCATAATTACTAAATTTCTTTAGTACATGTTCTGATAAGAACAATTTGATTTACCCTTGAACCAATATGTACCCTTTCTAGCTGGACAGCTTAAACTAGATTAACCATCCGTCAGTGTTTAACTGAAGTGGAAACAAGCTGAGGCATTATATTCAGTCCCAGTGATTGTAAACTAAACAGTTACAGCTGGACCACCTGTATAAACCAAGGGAAATCCTAACAAGGACTACAACAATGTACATCCTGCACCAGAGATGTAAAACAAACTCCATGATGACACCTACCCCTCAAACAATTAAAGTCTTTTTCACTGCCAACCCTGAGTCGATTTATCTACGTAATGTGTCAGGTTTGTGACCTTTGAGTAAATACTTTCAATTTTGAGTATTTTTTTTTAATATTGAGTAAATGTGCATTTAGGCATGTCAGAAAAGAATGAAAGTCATTAGCATTTAAACCAAAAACATGTTATCAAAACAATTTTTTCTTAACAGGATTTTAAGTACAATTAGGCAAACATGTAACTGTCGTAGGCTGCTGCTTGCTACCGATAGCCCCAGGAGGGTTTAACCTGACAGAAAACATGTAAGCCTAAAATGTCTGAAATGTAATTGTGCTTCTTGGCAATAATATTGAAAAAAAAACAATTCCATATTTAGGTGACTCTTCTCCTTGTATTCACAGGTGTATGTGCGAAAAAGAAATTGGACATGATATGGGCTATTTACGAAACACTACACAATTGCCTGTCATGGTTTTTACACTCAGTGACACTGGAGAAGCTGACGAATATATTTATCATGTGCTTGGTCCACTTAAGTGCTACAAAAGTGAGTATTTTTATTGGTTTCACAGGTTTTGCTTAGTTTATTGTCACCCAATTTTATCGTTTCAGTATGTGTCGTTGAGCTATTGGCTTTGCATTTTATCCCATCTTATTGCACATTTTGACATAATTGAATAATTATTTACAAATTCAACTGTGTATAATTCCTTTTGATGCATGATAACTGTGCGATGCTTGTATCAAGCTATGTTGACCAATGGTTGAACATTACTTCTTTAACACGAGCCTTTGCGTAGTGAGCCAATCGCTGATCTTGCTGACCCAGTAGAATTAAACAAAGCTTACGATTTGTGTTTCCAGAATATAACAGGAGGGAGGCAAAGTTAAGGTGTAGAAATGGGCAGTCGTACTTATCTCAGCAGCACTGTCTCTATGATAAGGATCAATATGGAATATTGAAAGGATGCCGGGATGCAACACATCTGCAAAGTTGTGGTTTGTACTGTTGTTTAAAATGCTGCTGGCAATCTGGCTTCGTTTATGTATTGTAATACAAGGTAACCACGCGATGAGCAGAACGTGCAGCTGAAGATTGTTGCTTCGACTACTTATTCATAAAGACCAGTTCTATTCAAATACTGAATAAACAATATATTGCCTCATTTTTTTTTTATTCACAGATTTTGAAATCGCATAAGTTTCGCCGATTAAAATGTTTGGATTGATAATCCAGTATCAATGTTAACGTCATAGAGACATCTAACATGTCTTTCAGCCGTTGATGTTTAGAACTAAACAATATGTTTAATGGATTGCCCAGAATAACCTCTTTGCGCAAACATATAAAAATTAAAATTAACAACTCCACAATCATAAATAATGAAGACGTGAGCTTACAATAGGAATAGGCTATTTGTTTGAGCCATAGACTTGACATAAAATGCTCGTCTCTGGATAGTTTTATCCCTTAAAAAACATAAAAGATGCATGGTCTGTGTTAGATGAATAAGCCTTGTAACACCATTTCTGATAAAGTGACTCTGATTCCGTTTTAGGATAACATAGGGTAGTTTTGCTTCATATTTTGATAGAATTTGATATGTTGTACAATAGTTGATACCAACTAATCACCGTGTCGGACCAACAAAATAGGCACTGCTTAATTTTAAATGAGAGCTAACAACACTTGTGCAAATCATGCCGATCCATGGACTGCTGTTTGTTATACAAACGTGCTCAATGCTCCCATTGCTAAAGGCAAAACTTCCAGGTACAAATATGACACAACTTCCACATTGTATCGGTTACTAATAAATTCAAGTGTGACCGAAACACCTTCAGTTCCAACACTGCTTAAACACAGCTATCGAGGCAAACTTGGTGTTTTTGCACCAAATTTAAAGCAGTATTGCGAAATAACTGTTACAACCTTTGTATCCAAACCTGCACAGCATACAAATTCACAGTCATTAATGTCCATTGACGAATGTTTTTCTGAGGATGTCCTGAGAAAAAAAGTTCCCAAAACGGATCGACTAAAAAACTGAACTCTGATGACACGAAGTAGAAAGTGTGAGAAAGCCCATTATCATTGTTGTCAATTTATATAAAACAATACAGTGTATATTACTGCAGTTCCCAAGATCAAGTTTTCCAATCTCTTTTTACAACTATCATATCTACTGTATCTGTGCCTTTTTGTTCAGAACCAACTCCTGGTAGTCATTACCCTGTCCCGCAGTCCAAACTCTTTACCTCCTTTAGCTAACTTGGCATTCTCTAACATATATACATATGCAAGTACTAGTGTCCATATTGCACACATTCTTCTGTAGAATTTTGACATAGGCTGCCTTAACCTTAATAAAGTTAAGGGTCTTCGGCAGGTAATTAAAGAGAACATGATTTGGAGCCTTTTTTTTTGATAATTACAGGCAATTGAACTACTTCAACCCCCAAAAATAGAAACACACACACAAATAAGAAGTGCCTTTGATCCAGCAATGTAGGCAAACCACAAAATGTGTAAAAGTTAATTTGTATCCTTTATTGTAAACATAAAGATGATAGTTTTGAGGTTGTAAAGACATCAGGAAATTTATGTTCAGGCATTGAATTTCCTTTTTTTTATGTAGAATTTCTGATATCACGCACAATTTCCCTCTCTAATGGTGTAAATCAAAGCACATGGTCTTCTGCAGAGATCATGTATGTCTATATTAGTATTATATATTAACTAAAATCATGTTCAATCCACAGATTACTGTTCCAGGATATTTTCACTCATCTGCAACTGAAAAGCAGAGATATTTGCATTTATCAATTTACCAACTGTCCGTACTTTGTTGGATGTATTTGATATAAATAATTTCTGATAAGTGAATGTCTGTTTCATTTGAATTGAACAGTCAAGTAGCCGGTAAACAAAACTTATACAACAAAATATGTGACGTTCGTTTGCCTTTAAAGAAGCACTGCTTTTGTACCTAAATATCTGCTGTCATATTACATGGGTACATGTTTATTACATTTACTTTGGATACAGTAAATATGACCTGCCCTGAATTCTTCTCCAAGTGTCCAGGCAGTTACTGCATCCCAGACCGAATGATATGCGATGGGTTGAATAATTGTCCACACGGGGATGATGAAATCAAATGCGGTAAATATGGCACTTGCACATACCTCGCATGTGGCGGTCAGTAACCAATGCACACTAATGTGCCAAATTAAGGTGTTCTTTTGTCTAGAAACATATTGAATCCAGTGTTACACAAAATTAGTGTTGAAAATTGAGTTTCCTGTTTGATGTATTACTTTATCCATGAAGGTCAAATGTTTATGAATTTTGTAATTCTCATTCTTGAAACAATATTATGCACGCTCCATATATTTAATAATTGTACCGACACGTGTGCCAATGCGCTACACATAAGGTACACGCAATTTGTAGCCTTACTCACAGTTCAAGAGCGCCATATTTAATGGGCCATATACCTAAGGACTGTTTAAGAATTTCGTCTGTAACTACTTACCGAAAATATCTGAGGGGTTTTGTTTGATTGTTTAATTTCCTGGATTTTGTCACTAAACGCAGTACATTTTCAGCATCAGCTTCAATGCTGAAATCAGTAAGCTCTATGTCCATGCAGTTGGCCCCCTGTTTGTTTTCACTATCAAAATTAAGTCCTTTTTGTGTCATCGGATATGTTAACCACATGTCAAGTGAACATAAAGTACGTGTCAACAAAAAGGAAAAAGTAAACACTAAATACACAAAGGAGCAAAGGCAAGGATTGAAACAGTACACTTTCATTGCTATATACTATACAAGAAGACTTTATTGTAAATCATTGCATGATACAGCTCCATTTCAGCAAATTAATATCATGCGCATTATGTCTCAAAAAGAGGCAGGTGTCAATGAATTGCATTTTATTTGAATAAAAAATAACTTCTGCTTCTAGGGCTCTTTGTGTGTTCAGGAATGTATAAGTGTCGCGGAAGAAACAATTGCCTACCGCTTGATCAGCGATGTGATGGGGAAGTTCATTGTCCTGTCAGAGATGATGAGTGGTTCTGTGACATTAAGTGTCCCCCTAACTGCACATGTGTGGGCCACGAGTATCGCTGTGCTGAATCTAGCTTCAGTCTTGTACCATCTGAAATTTCTTCTGAAGCTCGCAGACTAAACCTATCGAGGAACCTTATCGTGCCAGATCATGAAACATTTTCGATGTTTGTTTATTTGGCTGAACTAGACCTGTCATTCAACAGTATATCTTATTTACAACCAAGGATATTTGCTAGGCTGCTAAATTTGTATGCCCTTGATCTCTCATATAATAAGCTTGTTATGTTGTCAAATGGCACTTTTGTCGGTCTAAAAAGTCTGGTTACTCTCAATTTAAAAGGTAACACAAACCTTAACTACCTGGAACCTGGTGTGTTTCATGGTTTGTCAAAACTTCCCTCTCTTTCTTTGAAAGCTTTATCTATTACGACGTTTGCCCCACATACTTTTTATGGTTTGTCTCTTCTTGAGCACCTCGATGTGTCCAATAATAGGCTTGCTTCTGTATCACATTATGCATTTAAAGGCCTTTTCAACTTAAAGCGGCTCGATATATCTGGCAATGCTCTCAAAGAATTTTCAAAATTAATGTTCAGGGACATATCTAAACTGAATTACTTACAATCTGATGACTTTAAGTTTTGTTGCTTTGCTAAATGGGTGAAGGATGAAAATTGCTTTCCACGAAAAGATGAGTTTTCTTCATGTGATGACCTCCTCAGGAACAACATACTCCGAATAGCTCTTTGGATCTTAGGAAGTCTGGCGTTTCTAGGCAATGGTTTTGTGTTTATCTGGCGCCAATATATGAAGAAGACGAACAGAGTCCCAGGCTTTTTGGTAGCCAATTTAGCTGCTGCAGATTTTTTAATGGGTATATATTTATTATCTCTAGGTTGTGTTGATAACATGTACCGGGGTGTTTATATAGAAAATGCAGAGAAATGGAAGCATAGTGCTTGGTGTCAGTTTCTTGGTTTTACTTCCACCGTTTCCAGTGAAGCATCGGTACTCAGTCTATGCATAATAACTGGTGATCGCTTCAGAAACATCGTGTTGCCATTCAGGGGAAAGCCATTGAATATGAAAAAGGCTGTGATGATAGTGTCAGCGTCATGGGTCTCTGTATTTCTCATTGCTGGAATCCCTCTCCTCCCAGTAGATTATTTCGCAGGTCAGTTTTATTCTAGATCAGGTGTGTGTGTGTCCCTCCATATTACAATTGAAACTACACCTGGATGGGAATACTCTGTAGCAATTTTTCATGGTTTGAACTTCTTCACGTTTGTGTTCATATTCCTTGCCTACGTCTATATGTACCAAGTGATTAAGGCAGCTGGCTTTGCAGCTGGAAGTGACCAGAGAAAATCAGACTTAGCAGCTGCAAGGAAAATGACTTTCGTGGTTTTGACTGATTTCTGTTGTTGGATACCGATAAATCTTATGGGTTAGTATAACACGGTCTATGCATAAGTTCACCTAGCGGGAAACCCCAGCAGTTGTCCCATTACGAAAGCGAGGCATGCGGGCCGATTTTTTGCTACCAGATGGCGCGCTGGGCACAAAGTGGTCACGATTATGCATGATGGCAGACACTTATCTTATTCGTGTCAACATGAAGAGAAAAGCAGGAAATGGACCAAATACAGGAGGTACATAGAAGTTTGCCATTGTAAATCGCTGGGGGAGGGAGTACGGAGAGCATTGACAGTTAAAATGTTGAGTGACAAGGCGAATTATCATGGTAAACCACCACTGACTGTTGTAAAGTGGGCTGTAATGTTGTAATGTTGATACCAGGAAGATACATCAAACTGACAAATATCAAAAATAAAAGTGCCGCTTTATTCCTTCCATCAACTGATACTCCTTTGTTTTTCAAATACTTTTTTCAGCCTCTCTAGATTCTGTTTTTGAAGAAATCATGGTCCGTGTTTCACTCCTCGTTACTTGCCGTATTCAGTAGCGCTGTAGCCTGTGCGGTAAGACTTAGTAGCCCGCAAATTACCCAGAAACCTGTGCGCGCCTGGCTCTGACATCGGAATCTCCGCTGGGGTTTCCCTGCTAGATGAACTTGTGCATAGACCGTATTGGCAAATCAATTGTTTTATATATATATATATATATATATATATACTTGATGTTTCCTTTCTATGAGACATGTGTAGTTATGTCAGTTTTGCAGAACAGAAAAGTTAATAGTGAGACATATATTGTGTTTGTTGTCACTTGTTGAAGTCATCGAATGACCGCTACTTAGAAAAAATAGAATAAACACCTTTACATACGTGGTAATATCTTATATTTGCTGTTTTCAAACTTAAAAATGTATAAGCATGTTTTCGTGCCTTATGTGTTGTTCAAACGTGACCCGCAGAAATCGTTTATTATTCTCTAGTTTGTAGTTGCCAAATTCATATCACCGTATACAGCTGGTTTAGGATTGTCGTTGCGTAATTCCAAAATAAACGCAAATAAAAAAATCTATGGGACGGTTTTAAGCCGAACCTGTTGGTTGTAATGCAAGAGTCTGAAAACGGTTTTCGGGGCGTGGGTCCGATAACCCATTTTTGCCCCTCATGTAATAAGTAATCTAAAAACTTGATTATGCCTGTCGTGAATAATAGGCGTTACCAGATGTATTGCTGTTTGCCTTCATGGAATAAAATTTCTTACGGTTCTGAGTTTTCTTTCAGGAATTTTAGCCTTGAGCGGTACTCGCATTCCAGGAGAGGTTTATGCCTGGACTGTGGTTTTTCTTTTGCCAGTCAACTCGGCCATTAATCCCATTTTATATACCATCTCATCTGTCAGACTGTTTCGAGTAAGAGAAATATCCATGTTATAAGAGAATTATATATTTACCTTGCACGAACGTCCTGCGCACGAGAGCATGTAAATGTGTCACGTGATTATTTCGTCCTGGCTGTGGTCACATTGAGTTTAAGATCCAGCAGTACACAAGCAACCGTGCCTCTCTCCAGCAATATATTCAGCAGATAAATAAAGTTGTTCAAGCATGATTTTAATCATCAGATAACTATAGAAACGTAACAACTTGCTACTGAAATTGAGTAATTGCATTTACCATGGCATAAATTTTGAAAATATACGAATTATACATAGAAGTTTTAACAAAGTGGCATGAGTTCAGCAGCCCACAATCACCACATGTAGGATAGATCTCAAATACAACCTGAATGCATAGATAATGCGGGCGTTTGCTTTCACAACGCCTCTGGCCGCCAATTACCCATGACCCTATGAGAAATGAATGAAAGCTTGTCGTCCCTTGCCCAGTTTTCGATCAGTGAATTTGGGTGACTCTTGCTAGCGTATATACTTTACAAACGTACCAGAAATTTGCAACTTTTCACTTTAAATATGTGGCAATTTCTTTTTAATTTTTTTCTCAATTGTGAACTGAATCAACAGCTTCTCCTCGACGCTCTTTGACAGACTGCGTCCAAAGCATCTCGACGAAAGCTGTTCATCCGGACCATTTTTTGTTGAAATATGAACATGTCGGTATTCAAAATTGAATAAAAATTCTTTCTACAAGGAATTTGAGTCCAGTAATGTTTTATCATTCAGAGTAGTTGCTGTCGTCTTTAGTAGTCAGACGTTAGTCGCAGTTAGCAGTGAAAGAGGTAACAAAACAATTTGTGGTCATAAAAACGTTTTTCTGGCACCTTTTCTCTCTCCAGTTTCAAAGCAATATACTGGTCACAAAAAAGGTAAAAATCAAGGTTTTGTGCTAAAGTGCTAAAGTGTAACACATAGTCATATAAAACCTTCCTTATTTGGCAGAAAGCGTAATGCACTATTGAAACATTACAAAAGCATGTGAAAAAAAAGAAAAAAATTGAGAGAGAGGGACACAGTGAAAAGAAAAAGATAGAGGGAGAAAGAGAGAAAGAAAGAGAAAGATTAAGAGGGAAAGAAAGACAGAGAGAAAGAAATCTACGTTTCCTTTTATAAAGGCAATGATTACATAGCGGTGAGTATGGATGATGTTCTGTCCGGCTAACAAGTATGCTATTTAATCTTACACAAAAAGTAGTACTTTTAACTTTCTCCTCTTTACTGTTTAAGTAACATAATTTCCCAATTGTACATTATGTTTGCTACAAGACATATCGGACGTAAAGCCCTTATGGTTTCCTTTCTATAAGGGAATTTTGATATGTGCCACAACTGCCCACAATGGTCCAGCCCACGAAAGAACGGCATCAGTTTATTTGTGTCACTTCTTCCTCGGATATTATACTCATTTTACTCGTAACGCTTCACTGATTGTGACCAGTGCAAGGCATATCCACAAGATGTATACTTCATTTTAACTTTCTTCTTGAGTTACATAGTGAATGTATGATTTTCCTTCCAATGAACCCGTTCAAATATATTCCTGAAGTATGAACAGTTCTTCAGTGACAGTTGAACAGCAACTTCTGCATACTTGTACCTCTTTTTTCCTCATTGGAACAAAGGCCGGACGATTATGTGTCGCTCTTGCTTCAGGGTACACCTCCGAGCAGCTTGTGGTACAAAGTCATGGGAAAGCACGAGGGTGACCCCTCAGAAGTGAGATAGGTCACGGTCACGAGAATTTTTTTATCTATTATCTCTGCATCAGCTTGCTAATTCCGTTTCATTACAAATTCATGTGTGGATTCAAACATAGTTATACTGCATTACTGATGACATATATTTCAGTATTGTACGAAGAAAAATGACGATACCAAGGCATCTGCGAGAGCCACAAAACGATCAAGAAGTAAGTGAAAATTCAAAAACTATGCCAAGCATCTTTACATTATCTTTAAACAGAGCAGCTACAGTTAGAATCCATAATTACCTGATAGAAGTTAGAATACATAAACATCCGGTAGACTGGCCAACACATTCAACCTTTAACCTAAGAAAAGCTAGAAAATATAGTCATTGCAAGAAAAGTGAATAATTACCGCTGCGAGTTCTAAAGCAGTTCCAGTAACAACTGACTGCAGGTGGGTAAGGAACTTTAAGTGAATCTGGTGGACGCGTTTGGAAACTTCAAAAATGTGAATTACCATTACAGTCCCCGTTGACTTCCATTTTAGTTAATAGTAATTTATACATTAACCAACAAGTGCCAAAATACAACACATCGGTTTTAAGATCAACAGCATCCCCGCCTATTATTTGACCCTTCCACAACGTATTTTATACCAACAGAAGGCTTTGCGGAGAAAAAACATCAGGGCACAAAAATTTGCAAAAAAGTGCGAAAGCTTTAATTCAACCTATATCTATAATTATAGCCATAACTTTATTCAATTATGCCATTAAATTGATTTAATGAGATCATAAAATGCATTAGATGTCATACTATGTTACCATTATCCCAAACGTTATTTGTGTCTGCTTTTCGTAGACCTAAAGTGTGCCTTTGACACCATGTGGAGGGAGGCATTATCATATACATTGTTAAATAATGATATGGGCGGCAATTTTCCTTAATCTTAACTTCAAAATGCCTGTCATTCTATACTAACAGAAGGCTTTGCGGAGAAAAAGCGAAAGGGCACAAAAAATTTGCAAAAAAGGCGAAAAACTTGAGCCTTATCTGTTAAACAAGTTAAAATTTTGGGTGCACAAAGGCGTCTTTATGTAATTTGTCATTTTAGAGCAATAGGCCAGGCACTTTCTATGCACACATATATATAATAAGCGTTGAGTAAAGTATTGGTTGACCAGTACCTAACTTGCAGTATAAGGGGGATCACAAACGTACCTAGCATACTTGGTATAATCCTAACCAATACCAATAAACTCAAATCAAATCATTTTTGTGTCCCATTGACTGATTATCATATGTATGTAAGCATATGTTTCAGTATGAAGGTGAAGATATGTAAATCAATTTATGCATAAAGATGACTACACTTAGTGGGACCAGTGTTTGGTCTCCTCAAGTTTGCGGTTTGCCTTAGTCTCTTATATATTGTACAGAAGGACCCCACATTATATATATATATATATATATATATATATATATATATATATATATATATATATATATATACATACACTCACACACACACACACACACACACACACACACACACACACACATATATATATATATATATAGATATATGTTGCATAATTGCTTTGTTATGGGACTAGAAGTAGGTGATGGAGTTTCCAGTGACAAATGCATTTTGTTTGCCAGAAGTGAACTAGTATATAATTACAGGCGGATATATGAATGATCAACACCCACCCTATAATGTCAGCTGCTTTGTTGTCTGCTCCAATACAACCCCAAGCAAAAATGTCCTGGAGCCACATACAATACAAAACAATTACATATTTACCTAGCTATATATAAATTCATGACTCCTCATAATCTGAATTAAAACACTTATGTCATTCTATTTTAATAGTCGCCTTTCAGACATTTTCGGCTTACATGTCGGGTTAAACCCGTAGGGGCTACCAATAGCAAGCAATGGCCTACAAAAGTTACCTTTTGGTACATACGTTTGCCTTATTGTACTTAAAATCTTGATAAGAAAAAATCAAATATGTTTGATAGCATGTTTTTGACTTAAATGCTTATGACTTTTATTCTTTTCTGACATGCCTAAGTACACATTTATTCAATATCAAAGCATTACTCCAATTTGACAATATCTACTCAAATGTCACAAACTTAGCCCATTATGTTGAATCATTGACTCAGGATTGGCAGCAAAATAGAGCTTTATGGTTTGGAAACTTTTAAAGTGAGGAATAGGCGCCAGCATAATGAAGCTCTGTATTATTAACACAACTTCACTTATTTGGCTTATTCATCATTTGTCACGTTCATATTTATTTATTATTATGAGGGTTGTCTTTGCTGAATATTTAGCCCAGGCAAGGAGCCACTACTCAGAGAGAAATACACGGATACAGGCTCCGAAACATGTTCTGAGTAGTCACCCGCTGAAGACCCTTTAATTGATTTGGGCTTATACACCCTATGTCAAAACTCTACAAAAGAATGTGTGCAATATCGACAGTATTATTCCCATATGTATATAGGTAAGACAGTTACAGGCTAGCTTATGGAGAGTTAAAAATTTGGACTGCGGAATAGGGTAATGAATACTAGGAAGTAGGTCTGGGCAAAAAGAGAGACGCAAATACAATCGGGCAAGTCTAAATATTGAATATCTTTACTCGATATTTTATAATTTAAATAATAATTTTGGTGCAGTTAATGTAAATCTGACAAAAATACTTTAAAATACCTATCTTTCATCAAGTTTTAACCAATTATATTATTTGATGACTTATGGAATCTTGCATGACGGCAAAACGACAGAACAAAGGTGGACAAAGGGGAGAGTTATGATGCAGCATAATCATTAGTTTTTATGTATTGTATTTGGATCTCACTTAATTAGTTTTCCGCTGAGCCGCACCTAAAATTAGCAGATTAGGTGGCTTTTGCAAACTCATTTGCTACAAAATACCGTTTACATTGTTTCTGAAATCGGAAAAGTAAGCTAACATTGAAAATAATAGTTCCACGTAAAAGGCTATATCGACAATTAAAACAAATCCCTTGTGTGATGGTTTATGTGTCCTTTGTAGTTCATATATGCCAGGATCAAGGATTTGGAAACACGACTCTCACAGAATTCCTACAACAGAATGACATCACCGATATCAACATATGCTACAAGATAATGAAGGCCTTCGTGAATGCAGTATCATGTTTACATGACGCCGGTCTTTCTATGGCGGGAATTGACGTTGATGACATCATAGTGCGACAGGACAAGGCATGTATTAGCAGTATTTTCAGCGTCGACTTCTAAAAACCCTTTGACAGGTCTGTGTAGTAAGCCAGATTTACTATATTTTAACATATAAGGCCATTGGAGGAATAATTAATACGCTGTGTCATTAGGACTATTTAGGTAAATCTATAGAAGTTTTATAAAGTTACATGATAATGCTGTTCGAAGCTTTTCTATTTGAACCCACTATAATCCTGTTAAAATGCCTGCTTTTGTGAGCTGTGAGTGCTTTATAATATGTGAACCTTGATTTATTATTGCCTAAAGTTCGGAAACCATCGTGTTTGTTCCTATTAGTATTATGCACAGTGGAGTCGAGTCTAGCATTGCCAGAGCGTCAATGTTTTTTTTCTTTTTTTTTACATTGTTTGTTATTTGTTTGCTGTTGGGCGGGAGGTTGTGATGGAGGTATGGGGGTATGGGAGGTGGTTATTGGGGCGGATGGTGGAGGGTGCAGCCTGTATTTGCAGAAAGGTTTGCACCACTGCTGTTCCTTACCACTAAATGTTATATACGTTGTATATTATGTGTCTTACATTATTTCAAAACTCGCATTGACAGAAAAAACTGATGACAATTTCTTTCAAACTGCTGTGCACATGTCACGTTTGGTCCTAGTAGAGTTTAATTTTTCAAGCCGTGGTTCTTATGCAGAGGAGCTTATGATGCTGAATTTGGTATCCAAGGACAAGAAAGTGGCATGAACACTTTGGCACAGATATAACAATACAGTATTTTGAGTGACAGGTTTATGCTAGTGTGGATTTCCATGCTACCATCTACTTACAAATACTAACGACAAAGTGAAGTTAAATTTAAGGGATTGTAAAGTCAAGTCATGAATGTTGCAAGTTGAGAACAAGGCCACGCACAAATGACATGTGCTCAATCGCAGTTTTAGTGAAGTCAAATGAAGTATATAAGATTAATCTGATCTCCTTACAGCCGTTGTGCTTAGTCGAGCAACATTGGTTTTCAGCCCTTGGGTGGGTAAAATGAAAACTAGTTCAGCATACATTTCTCCTTGGTATCATAGTGCTGTTATGCAAAAAGACTTAATTTAGTGCTGTTATGCAAGAAGACTTTATTTTTTTAAAAACTGAACTGGATTGTAAATCAAAAATCAACAATTCTTGTAAAAAAAAAGGCAACGTTCTCTTCTTCAGACATATGAAATTATTCTGGCGCACATGTAGTTACAAGAATGATTAGTTTCTGGCTTTCAGAAGTGGCCACAATCAGGTACTGAAAGAAGCCATAAAATCCTGTTGCTTGAACATTTTGGGTGACTAAATATCTGTCACAATTATTTTATATTTTTCCACTAGTGTATCGTATCCTCTGTGATAAACAAACAAAAACTGAGTGCAGCTGCAAATCCGATGGATGGACTTAATTGCTATACGAAGCGCAAACTAGCATTACTGTTTTTAATATGGTATAAAAAAGCTTTGAATGTCCATCTGTATACAAATACCAGATCTAATTAGTTCACTAAATAGGTGAGTTCAGTTAAAGAATAACTTCAAATGGCATTTTGTTGGTCCGGTCTCAAATGTTCCCTGTGTGCTATAGTAGAAAGTAGTACAATAGTGAGAAAGTAATATGATTATGTTTTGGATAAATCTTTGCCGTAAAAACGAACGTTTAAAAAATGTACGCTATTAATCCGAATGTTTACATTCACGATGACGTAAACTTATCAAATTAACATCATTTACCTACTTTAATTAAATTTGGTATTCGATGTCATGCTAATTCTTCTTAAGCTCTCGATACCAGGGAATTTAGCAGGAAACGTACATATAATTGAAGATTTCTCTGACAAATAAGAGGATGTTTCAAAGGTAACAAAGCCAGTTAACTGGCTACAGGATAAGTGTATTCGCTATTGTCATTGCAGGACGCTATTACGGTAGCCTTACGTGGAGTACCAAATGCAGTCAATCGATACATAAATGAACAACCGTTAGACATGGAAGATGTGGGTAAAGTGTGCAGCAAGATACTTCGTCGCCGGACAACCACATGCGCTGCTACCTTTTGAGTGGATAACTGAAAGTCTTTACTCTTTCTTACCACCAGGAAAATCGACAGAAATGGCTAGTTTGTTCGGTATACATTTATCCATTCACACATATGTGATATATTATTATCCTTTGTCTGAAGCCTATCCTGAATGGGTTATCCAATACGGGTATATAGGATAAGGTTTTAATTGTTATCTTTCGACTGATTTGTCACTCACTGGTTTCGAGCAGTAGACAAACCAATGACAGGCCATGGTGCAATTAAATAAAATACCGAGTCCTCCCACTTTCAAAATGGCGTCGTTTTCAAATTTATTTCTGCGATAGAGTTGGTGTGAATTTGCCCTTTTTAGACATAAGAGAAAGCTATTCAGTATAGGTGTAGAACGTTGAAATCACTTTTTTTCTGGATCTTCAATTTTATTTCACGGCACAGAATAACAAAAACATAAAATGCAACAACTTGTGATCTGGAATTCAGAGCTCAAAACAATTTTTTGCCCCCCCCCCCCCAAAAAAAGTCATGGGTGTGTTACACCAGTATGTAATAAAAAATATTTGTACCCGAAAACTACAGTACAATTTGGCCTGTAAGTAACAGCACAAGTTTACGTGACCAATGACAATGGCTATACGTACAATTATTACACAAAAATGATGACCCTTGCTAAGGATTACAAAATCTGCTATCGCTAGTGATACATCATGATGTACTTATTAGGTAGCAGTTGGTAAGGGGTATTGACAAAAAAGATATGACGGGTACACAGAATGAAGAGAATAAATATATTTAAACATGTATATATATATATATATATATATATATATATACATATATATATATATATATATATATATATATATATATATATATATATATATATATAAATATATATATATATATATAAATATATATATATATATATATATATAAATATATATATATAAATATATATATATATATATATATATATATATATATATTCTCCTCATTCTGTTTACCGGGGTTACATACATAGCAGTTATGGATATATATATATATATATATTCTCCTCATTCTGTTTACCGGGGTTACATACATAGCAGTTATGGATAGAACATATGTTGTGGTACCTGTTGACAAAATATATTTTACCTAATTGGAAAAACCTGAATAAGAGTGTGTGTATAATTTGTGTTTGATACATGATGGTAAGTGTTCAAGCAGATGGGGGATATCATACCGCATATGTTTTAAACATGATCTGGTTGGAGGTTGGAGGCGGACAAGATATCTGTCACCAGTCAAGTTAGGATGTGTGGTTGGCAAATGATCAAACATGCCTTGAAGGCTTTTAGGGACTTCATTTTTGCCGTATCTATGAAAGAATTTTAGAGCTTCAATTTCAATGTAAAAGGTGAAGCAAGTTCTGTATTGGGTGAAAGTAGAGAAATTATTAGTGTGATATCGTCTGCATATAGGCAAGAATCAAAATCTGTAGAAGCCAGCTAAATTTCATTGATATTGATAATGAACAATAGGGGGCAAGAATAAATACCTGTGGCGCCCCACATTTTATGGGAAAATATTTGAATAGATATCATCAAACGTGGCACACTGGGTCCTAGTAGTGAGATAATCCTTACACCGATTCAACGCAGTGCCTCGGATGCCATAGTGATGCAGCTTGTGGAGAAGGATATGACAGTTTAAAGTGGCAAATGCTTAGGACAGGTCTAAATGTAAGGCTATTTGTAGTCTAACTGTGTCAGGTATTTTTGTTATTCAGGCAATAAATTTTAAAGCTTCAGTCTCAGTTGAGACAAGTTTTTTGAAAGCATGTTGACTGCTGCCAAATATATATATATATATACGTATATATTTGAATCAAAGTATCCATAGTGTTGTTGAACACCACCTTTTAATAAGCTTTGGTCATTACAGGCAACAGAGAGATCGCGCAATAATTTCCTAATGGTGTATCATAATTTTTTCTATATAATGTACAACTTCAACAATTTTTTATTTTATTGGGGAATATTCCAGCAGTTAATGATAAATGATAAGAGCAAGCGGTTTAGATAAAGCAGGTCATAGGCCTCTCAGTAGTTTCATTGATAGGTTATCCTGACCAGTACTGGGTTTTGCTTTCAAATTGTTCATAATTTTCAATTGTATCTACAGTTAAGAAAGAGAAAGAATGTTCAAATGTGAGTTTCAGGGAGGCACAATATGATGGTTTGTCATTAATGCTTATTTTCTCTGCAGGTTTGGGACCTACACTAGTGAAGAATTTATTGAACCGATGCGCAATTATCTCTTTGTCACTCTATGGTCGTCAATAAGAAAAAGGGAAGGGAAAGTATTCTTATTTTTGTTTTTATTATGGATAGTGTTTATTGTATCCCATATTTTTTAGTGTTGTGTTAGAATCTTTCGAGTTGAGAGCGATAATAAGCCTGTTTTAGTGTTGTTGTTTTTTTTTGTTTTTTGTTTTCTTTATTTCTTTCTTTTTTTGTTTTGTTTTGCAAGATATTGTTATATGTTTTGAGGTTTTGTTTCAGGATGTTGTATTGAGGGTCAAGCTGGGAAGTACATTTAAGTCTTTGTGTAAAGACTGTTGCAGAATTTGATAGATTTCAAGATACTATGTGTTACCAATGGGCAACTCCTGTGTTTATATTTGTTGAATTTGACATTTTTTTTATGATGAAAGCTTCTCTTTTGCTTCGAGGGTAAATGACCTTCTTTTGTTTCAAATAACATTATTTTCTAGCGCAATATAATTGACACTAGGATCACAATGTAGGTCAGAGCTTTACTCATTCATAATATCTTTACTTTAAGTTCCGTCATAAGAACACTGGATGCAGGCAGCATCTCTAGTTTTGGCATTGCCTAATCTAGGTGGTCCTTTGACCTTGACTTCTGATTCAATACATATAAAAAATGGAAAGTGGTCGAATAAATAAGATAAAATCAAAGCAGACTTGTAATATTTTCCTAGTTCAAGAACATTGGCAAAAATATTACCTTTCAAGGCACAGGTGCTCGTAACGTTCAGTCAGTTCAGTCAATCAAGCTTCACGTTTGGCATGATTTCTCCATTTCTGTATACGCCAACAAGCTGTAACTCACCAGTTTATTCCAAAACTATTTTCTACAGGTATATCACACAGATAATACATTGAAAGCCACATATATCCACAGCAGCACGCCTATAATGGTCCCAAAAATGTCCCACAAAATCCATTTGGGGCAAAAAGTCAAATTTATCAAATTTTCCATTTAAACTCTGAATGTTTAAGCTCATTACTGATATAGCAGTTTGCAGATCATCACCATCATGAAACAAATCATTGAAGCAATTTGCACTAAGTCCGCGACAATTTTTCAACACATCACTACTTCGGGTATTTGGAGCCATAACATTTAATTTAATGTTGTACACTTCTCCATTTGTAACCAAAAAAAAAAGCATTTTCACACATAGACATAGAAGCTCAGTTTTCTTAAATAAATAATCGGGCACATTCAGTAAATATATTTGCCAACGTTATCATCTATGAGCCACCCATACTAGATTTTCTATATATTGGGACTCTCAGCGACACTATTTCAACTAGAAATGCGGCAGCAAAATTCATCAGTTCATCAAACTGTAATATGATGACTTACAATAATACTTATCTGGGAGAGTATTTCATTATCGCGAGGTCACATTCCACAATGGTGATACTATCAACTTCATATGTTAACCCTCTGTGCATTGTTAAAGCCATTTTATGATCAGAAACGGAAAATGCATCACATGTTGCTGGAACAGGGTTACAATGTTTAACATTACACCACAGGAGCACTTCAATTTATCCTGAAGCTAAATAAATCATGACGCATAATATTTCAGGAAATATATTTTAAATTGTTCCATAACAACATTTTCATATTGCAGCGACACTTTACAAAATATATCAACAGGTTTTTGTTCAAATATAAATGTTTCACCTGTACGGTACCATCGGGTTGGTGCCGGTGGTCGTTTAAAGATCCTTGACATGTTATTCTCAATTGCTATGTAATGGCCGTTTAGAGCGTATAAATGCACATTCAATCAGTTTTATTCTCTGATATCTTGACAAAAAACTGTATGCTTAGCTATATCATATTCAAAAACAGAAAACTTATATAGTATGGGAAAATTGAAGTAACTTCAGGCTGTTCGCATTAGCCAACTTTCAAGAAGTATTCCGTTCTTTAATATTTCGGCAAATTTCTTCATGTGTATGCTACTTTCATACATTGGTGGTTATGTGTATTTCAAATCTAAATGTCATAAAGGAAAAATAGACAATAAAACAATATCAAGATCCTGGATATTACATCAGGGTCACAATGTGCTTTATAACTTAGCTTTGAGTGGCTCTCCCAATGTACATGTCAATTTTTAGGGTCTGGCAAAGTGGCAGTCAAAACTGGGAATATAGACTGTACCCAGAAATGGACTATAGAGACATTGCAAAGGGAAGCTCAGCCCTGTGTGTGTGTTTTTTTTATGGAGATGCACAATGATTTGCCCACCAGATGTCTTAGGCTTGTAAACTAGTCCTTGAACCTGACATTTTTAATTCATGAACCAACTACACTGACACCCCTGTGACGGGTCATACCAGTTCACATTAACCCCCTCAAGGCCTGATCTTCAGAAAGCAAAAAAAAAAGAAAAGAAAAAAGGCTTGCACTTAGTCCATGACCTTCGCCTGAAAAACATTAAAGTTAAATGTCTGAGTGAAGGTAATCCATGGCATCAAATTAGTCAAACAGACTGAATCGTCCCTGTTGTCCACTGGGAAGATTCTACAGTACCTCCTCGGGTAGACTCTCCACTTATCCGTTGTCATTCACCAGCTGGTTCCATAACTTCAACTAGGTAATATAAAAAATTGTCATCGGCCTCTTGTGCCCTAATATGTACATTATGATACCATAACATTGCTCTGACAATTAGGTGCGTTGTTGACCAAAAACTCCAATCTTAAAAGAGTGCAACACATACCGACTTAAATTGATTGAGTGATGAAATATAAACTGTCCAAATATGGAGATTTATTCTATGTTTGAGGGCAAATTATCACTTTGTAGAATGAAATTCGAAAGCAAATTATCACTTTCTAGAATGAAATTCAAAAGTAGTAACTCACTGTTGATCACATGAACCAAACAGTGTTACAAGTAAATGGTTATGCGCCTGCATCAGTGACGTATGCATTAACATTTAGACAAAATCAAATGTGTGCGAGCGATGTTTGATTATATGTCACACGTGACGTGGAATAACCGCGACAAACGTGCACGGGGCACACCAGGTTGACGTAGGAAGTAGGCGTAGGGCATATTTTTGCGGTGAATACCCAATAAAACATAGAATAAACAAAATCATACATGGCTGGAGATTGAGTTGTAATTTTTTTTCTCTCGAGGGATCGTTGTTGGTGGGGAAATCACGAGTGACCGCGGGTCACGAGTGATTTTCCACAGGAGCAGCGATCCCAAGTAAGAGAAAAATAGTAACTCATTCTCAGCCATGTGAGATTCTCTATGTACTTAATGTCCTTATATAATTCTTCACATTGTACTCCTGAAATTGAATGTGTCCAGCCATATTTTCATATACCGTAGTAAACTATAACTGTATTCCGATGCGGAATCATGTACAAAATCCACAAAATTCATAAACACTTATTTGTACAATTCCCTTCTTTTAGCCAAAAACTGTAGACATTCGCTTCTCAAAAGGCTATATAGTCCAGGAGCATTAGAAACTAAATGGGCAAAGTATGGAAACAATTGATGGAGAGCTGAATTTTCAGGAGAGGAGCAGGAGAATATATAATACTTCTCTCATAAAGTTCACTAAGTTCACCGTTGTGGCAACTGCACAATTCAAGATGGCCGCCGTGGCTATCAGCAGTGATGCCTATTTCAAGACGTGTTTTAATATTTCAAACAAACAAAAAATTACTTTCAAGATATTCACTTTTACATGAAATGGAATGAGAAAGCATTTTTCTTGACAGGATCAAATTAAGATCTATTAAAATCTTATTAGTGTAAATCGAAAGTAGAGCCAGCTGTTAGTATTGTACAAGATATAAAAACATTTTATTAGAGCCCCAAAGTTCAAAGGTAGCACTGAAGTTATCCATGACACCCAGCTGACTGTGAACTTTGCATAATATGTTGGTGTTTACTCATGCAGAAACTCCATGGAGAGAGCGGATGTTGCCAATATGTAATGCAAAGCAAGCATTTGGATTATAATATTTTAGCAATGACAGTCTACACACTTCTTGATTGCTCGAAATCTATATACCATGTGGTGTTGTGGATTTTTGATAACGTCTTGTATTTTTGAAATATATGAAATAGGCATTGAAAGACCCTGATTAAGATGCATAATGGCTAGTCTTTGGAGCTATTCAAAGAAATACTTATCCACTTTTTTGTGTAGATTGGGAAGTTCTTCCTCTATTATTCTAATGGTCAATAGCACAGCTTCTATAATGATGTATGTTTTCACCAAATTCAATATGATTTCCATAACATAAAAAATAGTGATTACAAAAAGGCTTCATGTTACCTCTGATTGCTAGCAATTGTACATGTACTTGCACTTCTGGATCCTACATTTAGTGAACGGTCCGGGAAGCAATCGTGAATTAATGTTTATTTAACATGCCTACAGGCGCTTTTTTCTTCGAAAGTCTGCTGCAACATCCTTTCAGAGCCCGCCCTATCCCCCAAAATCGAAATATCTAGACCACATGCCTTTGTCACACACACACCCCCCCCCCCCCCTGGCTGTGTGGGCAAGTCAGGAGTGAAGTGCAGATCTTTTTGAATTAAACTTCAACGTACAATACTAAAACAGCAAAAAAGCAAAGCTTTTATTTCGAAATCATAACATCGTTCAGGGGTGACAACATGGTCGGGTGGGTTTCATCTACGGAATAAGCTTCTGAAGTGATCAAGGCCTTCGAAGCAGTGCACACAATGTTTGTACTGAGCAGTTATTAGTCTGACGTGACACTTCTATTAGTGATAGCAACAGCATGTCATTGACCATTACTGATATGGGCCTCTGTAATGGTCAGTGACTTTACAATTTAAGAATGCTTGATTGCATTTGTTCATTTGAAATGTTCAATACTTATTATGTTATTTATTGACAAGACTGCCATCAAGTGGACACGAAGTCAGTTGACGCCTGGCACGTGGCATGTACTTTATTTTGGGATGAAACCTCCCGGTATTTTAGTGGTTTAGTGGTATGTGCCTTATTGTTATGTATTTTTATATTTTGGTCCAGGTAGCAAAAACTTTTGTGCAGTGTTTTCGTAATTTCGATTGCAATTTGGATTAAAGATTGCTGTTGGTATTTGCTGATTGATGTAAAGGATTAAGGACTGCCAGATCACATTGCGCAAGTCCGTGAGTTTCAGTATCATGAAAATTATAGCCAGTCTTAGCATTTGCAATAGGGAGGCACCAGTATCTTATTCTCTTTTATTCTTTTCGTTGCTGATAAATTTCTGACTCCCGTTTTCATTAAATGACTTATGTTATAACTTTCCCTTTAAATTTCTTTTGGAAGAAGAAAATACAAGTTTTTCCTTTTTCCTTATCTGTCCAAATTTTGTAGTATTTTTCTTATGTTTATCTCTTTCTTTCCATGTACATTTCCTACTTACGTACCTTTTTGTCATTTTCGTATTGTTTTATTGTATTCATTTGTTTATGTTTTTTCTGCTCCTCTTATTATGGAAAGTCGGCATGTGGTTCCCAGTTCTGCTTACCGTATTTTTCTTGGTGAGACAAAGTATTTGATGAAACTTGTGTTTATCTTACTCAAGTGGTATGTGGATGGTGACCTTAACAGTTGATTTAAAATCCTACAAGGACCACTTGAATCAAATGTCCCACAAAATTTCCGACTTTCATTTTATTATTCACGAATTGACACAGAAAAGCAAAATGAAATTTGCTTCGGAGGCGTTGAGTTAACAGTTTGCTTTTTTAACAAATTGCACGGAATCTCTTGTTTGAGCAGAATTACTAGGTTTTCTTCATCAGTACCGAAGTGTATATAGGGCAGTCATTGGAAGTGTTGTTACGAACAAGAAGAAATGGCTGCCCTATTTTTCCTGCACCCAGCAATGCAAACATTTTTTACTGGGCGAGCGTGGTTTATTGGATCCATAAGGAAAGCTCATGGGATATATGTTGTGGCTTGAGTACATCTTCAAATATGCAAAAAGTTAAACATACAGTGATTCGATTATAGACTTTGCAAATAGGTGTGCTACATGTGTTAAAAAACACCCTTACACTTCTGAACAAAACTAATGTAGCTCTGGGTGAAAATAGAAGAGCAAGAAAGCAATTGCCGGACTTAACATGGCAAATTCAACAGTTTGTCAAAGCAGTGGCGCCTATAGAATTACAAAGGGGCGACTCCCTGTAACGCTGATCAAACCTAAAACTTTCACGACTGTTTCGTCAAAAATTAAACGCAACATTCCACAAGGGTACAGTTTACCCAAATCTTTCAATCATGATATTGTATGGTATTATGGCAACTTGATAACTGCACTAGTTTTAGATGTGCAGAAGTTTTACCTTGTCACAAGAATCCCACTTGCGCTGGATAATGCGCACTTTCCTGTCTATAAAATTTTAAATGTCCATATTAGCACAAAAAGTCTAAAAAACGGCCAAGGTTCAAGTTGAAAGCCAGTACTTGGCAGTTCCCAAGGATGACCAATATTACGCCCTGGTGTCTTCTGCAGAGGCCCAGTTGTGTCCTAGGTTACAGACAAATTAATGACCACTCAAAATTCCAAACCGAAGGCAAGACAATTCAGAACCATGCATAATTGTTCTGTGGAACACAACTGTGAAAAGAGTCACTGGGGCATGCACAAGACAAATTATACCTGGCCCTAAAACTCCAAGGGCTTTTTATTTAGGTGCCAAAAATGGGGAATCTCTACACCATTCGACCTTCATTTAAATGTAATTTGTCGCAGTAAAGCAAATGAACACACTCGCGATGTACAGGTGCAAAGCCGTGTTATCTTCGTTACTTTACAATTACGCTGTGAGGCTATGAGCCCGTACTTCCAATTACTGCCTGCATATGAAACTTCCTCTACTGGATTAATACAGCATGACAAGCTGGATGCTACTTCAATTTCTCAATTTTGCAATATTTGAAATTCCTCTGTGTATGACATTGAAGTGTTGCCACGTTTAGATCTCAACGACATTTGGTTAACAGATATTTCTGCCACAGGGGTGAGTGAGTTGAAGGAAACAATTTCAAATCTTCGCTCAAAGATTCAACCCTCCCTGTTTGAAATGCAGAAGAAACTGGTGGTTTGTATTAACTCAGGTGTCATATAGTGGTGGTGATTATCATTGTACTCCTGATGGTATGATACCTGCGTGTCAAAAAGATTAAGGTGAAACCAACAATAAAGACTCTCTTTCGGGATAAAATGGGATAAAATGATATGGCACTGCTTTATCTGTGCACTGGTATATTTTTTCCCATAGGGCAATCAACTAAAGACACCTATGAGGCTCCCAAGAAAACTACTGATCTGGAAGTGATAACTATCGACCAGGGAGGACGTCCTGATAATAATTAAGTTACACCAGTGCTGAGATATATTATGTCTCAACACTCACAAGAGCTCTCCATATCACACCTTGCTACTGGCATTGTCTATTTCCCTGTGACCCAGTCGGGGGCAATCTTTTGCCTTCACAGATCTCGGGTCTTGGGTTTGATATTGTACATCATTGTTAGTGATATGCACCCAAAAGTGTCCTCATGTGGCTTACTAAGATCAGAGGTCATTGACCGGAGGTATGGTCACAATCACTTACATGTAATTGCTAGCACGCGACTTTGACCTGCAACTACCAGCTACACAGCAGAGGACATCCTTACATCTCATTTATCCTCTGTGACCAGGGGGTTAAAGTTGTACTCATTTTAGCCCTCTGTCCTACATGAGGGTTGCTAGTATTGTTACTCTTGGTTCTTCTCTGGCGGGCCCCAACCCATAATTTCCCCGATTTTTAGATCAGAAAATCCAGTTCGAACGAGCTACAAGTGTACAAACTTGGAACTGCTATCTTTATTTGTCCGCGTCATTCTGTACTTCCCTTTTGGATATTTCACATTAAGATTATAGTAAATGTGAGGTTCACGTGACTTCTACCAAATAAAACTGTCTGTGTTGGGGATTTCTGCAAGAGTTGGGCATGTAAGAGACAGCAAGATAAATAAGCGGTGTTATCTTGTTTGCACAACATCTAACTGGAAATTTCACTGCACACGGATCTTTGGATACCTTATATTTATTTCATCTAAAGCACAAGCAGAAGTTTCATCATTTTTCACCATTTTTTCATCACTAGGGTGTAGCCAGGTTATAATGATGACAAAAGATAAATTTAGGTAGCAAGACAGGATAGTCTTAGAATCTTCAAATATATTGAAGCTAATGTTTCTAACATTTTTTTAATATTTACAAAAAAATTTATGTCGATCAAAAGTACATATTGGAATCCTCTTGACTCTAGTGTATTGTAAATAAATTTGGTTGCAGATGCAAGTCCTGACATGGAGGAATACCATACCTAAGAGTTTGTCCAAAAAAATTGATCCAATAGCTTCCAAAGCATTACTTTAAGGAAAAGGATGGTTAAGTACCTCAAAGTTAAACTCATCAATGTTATGATAGACTTCAATGCAAAACCTAAACCTGTCATTAGTGACACGAATATCTAGGTCCAGAAATACTTCCAAGAGATCATCTGAATTGTTTCCTTCCAAAGGGCTATCGTTGTGGTAAATTTCTTTAGCAATTTCACTGAATTACACAAGCAATCTCATCAATATACCTTGCGTTGTTTGAAAATTTTGTAGCCATATGAAAGTCCTGTTTGATGAACTGATCCGTTTACTTATAAAAAAAATCAGCAAGTAATGAGGAGCAGTTGAAACGCATTGGATTGCTTTTTATTTATGAAAAAAAATGGTCTGCATTGAACAAAAGTATAATACAAACGAAATTTTATAGCATCTATCAAGGTTTCAATAGTGCAAGATTTAGCGTAACGGTTATAACTTCTAAAGGTTACATGGGCTGAACCAAAAAGCATTCACGAGATTACCCCTACATTTAAACTGGCTGTTAGATCTTTACTTTTTATTCGATTAAAACAAAATACTGTTCACAATATCTGCCCCACATCCAGCTGTCCACACATGGTCTGTTTGTTCGAAGCAGGTTTTTTTGAACAAGCATCAAACGCCATGATTACTAGGTCACAGTGGCCCCAAAAGAAGCTCATCAAGCACAGTTTTATGCACAATGTAATCAAGTTCAATTTTGATCTGGAGGTTCAATTCTATTTTCCATTTATGCCCAAGGTACATACTGCCTTTAAAAAATCACTTTTTCAAATTGACAGTCATGGTGACCTCGCAAAAATAAGTCTAGGCCACTGATATTACATAACATTCTGGCATTGAAATTGTGTATATATCCTATAAATTTGGCAAGTCTAATAAAATTTCACTTCCAGATTATGAATTTGAAATCTTAAAACACATTTTGGTTCATATTTTCTGTTAAATTATGGGTGGCGGCATATCAGTGGTGGTATTCCTGTCTGTATGTGTGTGATATACACATTTCCTTCAATTACCTACAATTCCAGCAAAGGAACCAGACATTATATGACAGCCGTGTGGCGCTATAGTATGTCATGTTTATACACCTAGGAACTTACACCTGATCATACAATAACATACTGCATACTGTACACTCATTTATTTTCGCGAGAGATCAACATTCTCGAATTTTCCCGAGGAAACCCAGTTCGCAAATATTACATTTCAACCTAGTGTACAACATAGTTTAACCCTCCCACAACCTATATTTGACCTAGTGCAAAACTTAGGTAAACCCTCGTACAAGCTACATTTCCATCTGGCGTACAACTTATATAAACTCTCCTACAAGCTACATTTCACCTAGTGTACAACATAGTTTAACCCTCCCACAACCTATATTTGACCTAGTGTACAACTTAGGTAAACCCTCGTACAAGCTACATTTCCATCTGGCGTACAACTTATATAAACTCTCCTACAAGCTACATTTCACCTGGTGTACAACTTGGTCAACAACCGTCCCACAAGCTACATTTCCACCTGGTATACATCTTCAATAGTTAAACCCATGTACAAGGTACATTTCAACCTAGTCTACAATTTAGTTAAACCCTCTTACAAGCTACATTTCACCTGGTATACAACTTAGTCAACAACCGTCTCACAAGATAAATTTCCAGCTGGTGTACAACTTTAGTAATTAAACCCATGTACAAGCTACATTTTCACCTGGTGCACAACTGAGTTAAACCCTTCTACAAGCTACTACTCTTTGCTGCTATTTCAATTAGACTTCTGAAATTATTTTTTTTATGTTTTTATTGATTTATTTATTATTTTTTACTTATTTATTCAGTCATTTATTTTTTCATTTATTCAGTCATACATTCACTTGCTTGTTTGTTTATTTATTCATTCATTCACTTGTTTGTTTATCTATTCATAAAATTAATTTATATTTTAGTTTATTTTCACCTGAGCTTACCATATCTTTTACATTGACTTTACCTTTACTTAATGCTACAATGATACAAAGGTCAAGTGTTGAGAAAAATATGTGACTTTGTGATAGGGAATGTTGCCGATCTGTCAAGTACTGTAACATTTGGGAGATGTGTGCAATATGTTTTGCCACCTGTACACGCAAAAGAGCCAAATTCCTCGTTAAGGCATTATGTGAAAAGAGTCTACATGTAATACCATTATATCTCTTTAAAATATATATCATATATAAATTCATACAAAATTATAAACAAAAACGTAAATAAAAAGAACAAAAAAGACCATGATAGTGGTGTGCTGTGCTGGCTGCCTTTTGGAAGAAAATTATATATATATATATATATATATATATATATATATATATATATATATATATATATATATATATATATATATATATATATATATATATATATATATATATATACAGGTATCCTTCCGTTCCATGGTCACAAAAGCCTACAACATACATTGGTATTTGCTATATTATACCACCCTTATGTCCGGATAAATGCGGTCACATATTACAGATGGTGCTAAGTAAATGGTAAATTACAATGAAATGAGGGGCCAATGTTTTCAAATGACGGCCTTACAAACCATTGTGGTTTCCCACCAGAGGTGTCTTTAGAGCAGGACTTACCACTATATCACATAGTACAAACATGGATAAATACCTAAAGAAGAAGGATCTGATACACATATGTATTAAAAGGGTCACCCGCACGGTAAGATCCATTTGCCATAAAATTTTAAGAAGCCTAGAGTCTATCCTTCTAGAGATAAGCTCCGGTTTTCCTGTTAATAGCCAAACCCGACAATGACAGCAAAGAGATTCTAGAGTTACCAAAGCATCAACATTCATCTTCCAGTACCAATGTGAAGAAACAAATTTCACTCCTGACTTGAGACAGGCAGTCACCCAAAAAGGGCAACTGGTGGTTTTAAACCGGTCCTCTCAACCTTTAAAATATATTCTTTAGTAACTACAGACTATAGTGTTCCCAAAACGTATAGGCCTAACTGCTCAAAATCCAAGTCTTATTAATTGGGCCAAAAGTAAAAAAGTGATACCCGGTAGGCCTATCACCTTTTAGTTCTTCTGACCTGTTAGTCAGTTAAGTTTACAGAAAAAAGAAAGTAAAAAGTAGGCCTACATAGTTTTTCTGATATTTATGAATCTGCAACATTTTAAACATACTCTACCTCCATTTTAACTATGAGTCGTAGAGCACAGCCCACAGCACAACATAGCCAATGAAGCATCTATAAAATCGTACAGAAAAACACGATACAATGCCTCTTTGCATTGATGGGGAATTAGGAAAGTCTATTAGGTATTATTATTTAGTTTATTGAACCCCAGGTAAACGGGGAAGTAAATTGATAAGGGTCTAGCGCATGTCGCCGTATTTGGCACCAGTGCCCCATTTGGTTCTGGCACCAAGCCAGGGAGCAGCCATTAACCATTGATTCTCCAAATTGGAACATATCACCTATTTTGAATGCTTTGGACAGTCTCTGGTGACATTATTTGCAGCCAACTATATTTTCAGCTGAATGTAATCAATTCTGGTAGTAACCCACATATGTGGGACTTAAGGCACATACCTATAATCAATGAGTGGTTTCGCTTGGACCGTCGTGTGTGCACATAGTATAGTATGGCATTTACCCCTGCCCCAATGCAGGCTGCGTACATGACAGGAGTCGAGTGGTGTATCAGGCACATAATGATCACGTCAGACCAGGCCATGCCAGGTCAAAGTGGCCACCTCAGGATAAATTGCATTCCGAGTGCAAGATGTATGTTTTGTTTCATTCACAGTTCACAAAAGCTGTCACAAGAACTGATCTTTGATTTTCCGTATATCAAAGATACATGAAATTACTCATCACTTACTTGTGAAGTAGTGTCTATTATAACACAAAACACGTCTCTCTAACTGAAGCTGAGCCTGAAAACCCCAAACTGTTCCCTCACTGATTAGCAACACACACACACACACACACACACACACACACACAAATATTGATATATGAATAAATATATGTATGTATGTATGTATATATATATATGCATGCATATATACACACACACACACACATATATATATATATATATATATATATATATATATATATATATATATATATATATATATATATATATATATATATAGACAAAGACAGAACGAAAGAAAAAAAGAAATATATACACTTAATTTTATAGATTCCACCCTTTACCACAGGGGCACCAATAGACCAGGTCCTGTTTGCTCTGCGTCCAGTGACAAGTATACCTGTGTCTTATATACAACATACTTTTCCTAATCATAGTGCCCTGTACTGTTTACAACATGCATACCAGCAAGTTAAACACAGCACAGTAGGTAATATAAGTCATGGAGTATAAATGAATGTGTCCTAGCCTGTGCTAACCTTTTTTGCAAAAACTTCTCTCGTCAAACTCTTACGTCCAACAGGAATGTTTCGCAAATACTATGTTAATCGATTGCAGTGGTCTCATTTATTTACTTCATTACCTAGGAATATGCATGATATTAAAATCAAGCTTTTATGGTTTCCGACCAAATATGTGTATTGTCAATCTCAATCAATTTAAATTCAAGTAAATTACAACTGGAATTAAATGAAATTACAATTACTTAACCCTTGAATTGTTAAAATTATTGATAAATGAAAAGAAAGCGTCACAAATGTGGTGTTACCTTGATAGCATATATTACCTTCATCATTTGTTAATCTTGAATTTAATTAGACTTTATTTAGTGGTTCTACATTAAATTTCAGTTGGTGCTTTGTATTTGATAAAAATGTTTCATTTTCATTTTTAAGGAAGGATTGTATTCAGTTATACAGTGGTATGATTTCAAATCCCTTACTGAAAAAAAAAATCAATTCTTTTATAACCAGTTACCATCATTATTAACAATAAACCTTAGCCAGAACCTTATGTCTGGGTGCCAACCCAGACATTTTTTGTCCTCATCTTTCTTTCTTTCTTTCTTTCTTTCTTTCTTTCTTTCTTTCTTTCTTTCTTTCTTTCTTTCTTTCTTTCTTTCTTTATGTCTTTCTCTTTCTTTCTTTCTTTCTTTCTTTCTTTCTGTCTGTCTCTCCGTGGCACCCAATTTGTTCAAAGTTTTTCTTGGATAGCATTAATCCGAAAACCACCAAATATGCTATGGTGACTGACTTACCAGCGAAATTGGCATCGTTTTGGAATATTCACTTTGTTAAAAATTATGGAAATTAGTGGCAATTAAATTTTAAAATCTCCATATCTTCCAAACTATTGCAGATACAAACAAAATTCTAATGCGCATGTATAGGTTTTTGACACCTCCCAATGTAATGGACGGTAAATGAAAAATGTAGAATTTCAAATTTGCTGATTAGAGGCAATAAAAAATTTCATAGCTGAATATTTCCAAAATTATTATAGATAGAGGTGTCATTCCAATTTCAGTATTTAGGTTTGTGACAACGCCGCATCTAATGAACCATGAACCAAAGTTTTAGAATTTTAATGTATGCAAATAAGGTGAATACACAAAAATCCAAATCTTGAATAACTTCAAACCTGTTGTATATGGAGATACCATTCCAACTATAATTTGTAGGTTTGTGATATAACCGCATCCAATGAACTATGTACGAAACTTGTAGACTCTTAATTTTTGCAGATTAGAGAAATACACAAAATCTAAATCTTTGAACAGCTTCAAAACAGTAAAAGATAGTGGTGCCATTCAAACCTCTGTTTATACGTTTGTGATATGGCAACATCCAATGAACACAAAACAAGAACCAAAGTTGCAGCATTGTAATTTATGTAAACTAGGCTAAGACACAAAATTTAGGTTGTGTTCGAAAATATTAAAGTGTTGCATTTTTAACTGTTCTAAATTTTGAAGGCACCCAGAAAGATTCGCTGTGTAGCAAATCTTCTCTTTAGTTCTTATTTGTTTTTTTCATTCATTTCTATTTTTCAACATTGTAAAAAATATGTCAAAATTAGTTTATATAATTAGAAAATATAAGCAATAAATAATGATGTAAACATTCTTGAGCAATTATCAGGGGATCAATATATGTTTATCATTTTATGTATGACTAAGACAAAACTTGAAATACGGGGGACGAAGAAAACAAAACAACCACTATATCATAGGATATATTTCTATTTGCATTTATCAGTTGTTTGGTCCATTAACACAATTAGCCAGTATGTCCATTCCTAATTTTCTTTGTAAATCTTATGGTCTGAAGCTAAGGCAAATGGTTTGCATTTGGAATAATCAAACGCTAAAAATTAGTTATCAAAGAGTTGTGCTTTGATGTTTGTGACTATATTTAAAATATAGAATCCCATCTTATAATGTGTTCTATGAAATACTGAACTGAATGCCTGACTTGAATAATTTATTGCACGATGACAAATAATTGATAATGTCTACTTTTATCACACAATTTTATATATACATCATGTATCTAACATGCCCAGACTGCGACTTCAATTTGATGCAAGAATACGTAAACTTACTAGCTGAACTTTTGTGCACCGTGTTTAATTCTCACTACACTTCCTTCCAACAGCCCCCCAGTAAAAGTTGAAATGACATCTCTATCTATAATAGTTTTGAAGATATTCAAGTTTTAAAATTTCAAATGCTGCTAATTAGCATAATTTAAATGACTACAACTTTTGTTTTAGATTCATTACATGCACAATGGTCAATAATCTCCTAGTAGAAGTTAAAATGACATCTCTATCTTTAATAGTTTTGAAGAGATTCAAATTTTAAAATTTCAAACTGCTGGTAATTAGCATAATTTCAATGGTTACAACTTTTGTTTTAAATTCATTAGATGTGCTCTGGTCAATAACCCCATAGTAGAAGTTGGAATGACATGTTTATCCATTATACTTTTGACGATATTCAAGATTTAAAATTTCAAATGCCCCTAATTTGCATAATTTTACACATCATCATTCCTCTGTGTAAAACGGTCAAACTCCTTATATGGAGTTTCTGTGTATAATAATGTCCGAGAAAAGTGTCGCACAAATTTGCTGGTAAAGAAGAAAGAAAGAAAGAAAGAAAGAAAGAAAGAAAGAAAGAAAGAAAGGAAGAAAAAAAGAAACAACTCAAGGAAAAACAGAAAAGTGTGTGTTGACACACACACTTCAACTACTTTCTGCTTAAAACACCCAAGGGTTACATAACAATATAAAAGCACTTTTTAATTTTTACATCAACTGCAAAAACAGTTTGTTTATTTTTTTTTTTTTTTTTTATTTTTTTTTTTTTTTAAGAAACAGAACACTTAAAGCCTCCTTCCAACCTGTCCTGTATATCAAAAATCAGAGCATTAAGTTTTGCGGAGCTTTCAGCCAGGTCTTCTCATATGATTGTTGATCAATTGGAAGACAAGGAACTAGGGAGTACTGATTGATGCTGCATCTATTCACTGTCAAAGTACAATGACTGTGGGTGACCGCTGTCATTGGAGGGCACCTGTTCTATGTGGCCATATTTCAGACGACTCAAGATTCAAATTTTCTCGAGAAAACTATCTGTCCCAAAATACCACATAAATAAATGCAGCAACCTACTGCATGTGGCCACGTACAACAGACACGATCTTTTACTACCACGGCTTGCCTGTTAGCTCGTCCATTAGGCCAGAACAAGCGAAAAGCCAATATTGGCAAATTGAAAAATATCACAGTGCTTGCCCTGGGAAGCAACTGAAAATTTTGTTTTTGTGAGGATTTGAATGGTTGGACAAATAATTTAGAAGCACGAGGAAAAAAGAGAAGAATAATTTGTTACGAGGAATAAACAAGAAAAAAAATAGAGTGAGGTGACATCCAAAGATGACAAAAGAATATATGTTCATACCAACAACTATTCTGAGTGTCAGCTAATGATGAACAGTTTGAAATGAAAATATAAACTAGGAAAGATGATTTGCTACATAGCAAATCAGTGTGTGTGTCTTCAAAGCATATTGATATGGCAATGTACAACTATTCCATAACACAGGGGTAGAAGTTGGAATGGTGTCTCTATCTTTTATTGCGTTGAAGTTATTTAAGATTTAAAATTTATTGTAATTCATTAAGTGCGCAATGGTCAATAACCCCCTATAAGAAGTTGGAATGACATCTATATCTATTATAGTTTTGAAGATATTCAAGTTTTAAAATTTCAAATGCTGCTAATTGGTATAATTTAAATGGCTACAACCTTTGCTTTAGATCATTACATGCAGAATGGTCAATAACCTCCTAGTAGAAGTTAAAAAGACATCTCTATCTTTGATACTTTTGAAGATATTCAAGTTTCAAAATTTCAAATGCTGCTAATTACCATAATTAAAATTGTTACAACTTTTGTTCGAAATTCATTGGATGCGCACTGGTCAATAACCCCATAGTAGAAGTTGGAATGACATATCTATCTATTTTACTTTTGAAGATATTCAAGATTTAAAATTTCAAATGCCTCTAATTTGCATAATTTTAAACATCATCATTCCTCTGTGTAAAACGGTCAAACGCCTTGTATGGAGGTACAATCATGCCAAGTTTGGAGCCATTATGTATAATAGTGTCCGAGAAAAGTGTCTGACAAATGTGCAGGTAAAGAAAGAAAGAAAGAAAGAAAAAAAAGAAAGAAAGAAAGAAAGAAAGAAAGAACTCGAGGAAAAACAGAAAAGTGTGTGTTGACACACACACACTTTAAATATATTGTATGATCGCCAGAGGGCACTATTTTATTCTATTTAAATTTATGATACTTAATGTACTGTGTGCTCGACAGATGGCGTCATGTATATAACTCTGTATGTGGTCCCAGAGTGAACTTGAATACGAATAAAGTTTATCTGAACAGGTAAGAAATGAATTAACGAAAAAGGTTTCAAGCAGCTGAGTACGATCAGTTGTCTAAACGCCATTTTCATTTAGGGATTTATTATGCAGGGACCTTGGTACACTGCATGCTAATATGAAAGTAGTTGCTGCAACAGTATGTGCGCATTTTGCAGATTAGAAGCATGCTTCTGTGCATGAATTTTGATCTATTCTTTACTTGGAGATGTAAATATATGTTCACCTGTAGGCTGCAACATGCAACTATATTCAAATACACATGTGTTGCATGTGGCAGATAGGCAAGAATGTTTTCTCGATATATATAGCTACATAATGGTCTGTTCACATCTCCCATTATATTGTCAGGTGTCATATTGAGTTTTTTGGTTTGTAATAACGAGTGTAGTTTTGCACCGAAGACTGTGAAAGGGTAAATAACGGGAAACATGAGGGTAGCCGGTGGGGTATGTGTGGGCGACAAAAATGGCTGTTGTTAGTTATCCTAAAAATTGTTGACAATGAAGAATTGGTATTTGTAATATTTTTTTATTAAAGTTAAAAAAAAATACATCCCACGTTTTACGAGTGTCAGCCGCGCTTAAATTTGAGAAACTCACAACTACATGTTTTTGTTTAGCTTGGCAAATATTTCAATCAAGAATCATATTATAGACTTTGAGATTCTGTTTCCTAGCAACGTATATTCCAATCAAGAATCATATTATAGATTTTGAGATTTTGTCTCTTAGCAAGATATATTAAGTTATCTTGATTTGTGCACTTGAGTTCTTTGTCGAAGTCATCGCAAAATTTGACAGATCGCAAGATGCCAGACGTTATCCAGGGAGAGCACTTGTGTTTATATTTGTTATTTTTTACTGTTTTTAACGGTAGGTGCTTCTCATTAGCCTTGCAGTTATTTAATTAATTTGTGTCTTTTTGTCCAGAACCACTTCCTAGTAGTGATTGTCATATTCCGCAGTCTGAACGTCTTACTCTCCATCAGCTAACCTGTCACTGTCCAACCTACATACATATGGAAGTACTATTGTCCATATTGCACATGTTCGTCTGTAGAATGTTGCGATAGGCTGTATTGGCCCAAATAAATTAATGGGTCTTCAGCGGGTAACTACTCAGAACATGTTGAGGAGCCTATACCCGTACATGTCTCTCTGAGTACCGCCTCTTTGTCTAAGCTAAGTACTCAGATAAGACAACCCGCATAATAATGAATATATATGAACGAGGCAAATGATGAATCAGCAAAAATATGTATAGTTTTGCTAAGGATTGCAGAGCTTCATTATCAAAGAAAAATACCTGCCAAACAAAATATAATTACTAAATTTGTATAGTACAGGTTCAGATAAGAACAATTTTGACGTACCTCTGAACCAGTATGTACCCTTTCTAACTGGATAGCTTATCCTAGTTAAACCACCGGCCAGTGTAATACTGAAGTAAAAACAAACTGGTGCCTTATATTCAGTCCCAGTGATTGTAAAATAAACAGTTGCAGCTAGACCACCTGTGCAAACCAAGAAAAATTGTAACAAGTACTGTAACAATGAATATCCCGCATCAGAAATGTAACAAACCCCATGATGACACCTACTCCTCACTTTGAAAGTCTCTATTTCAATGGTAACCCTGAGTCAATGTTTCAACATAATGTGTCAAGTTTGGGACATTTGAGAAAAATACTGTCAATTTTGAGTAGTTTTCTAATATTGACTAAATGTGCATTTAGGCATGTCAGAAAAGAATGAAAGTCATTAGCATTCATCTCAAAAACATGTTATCAATACATAATTTTTCTAAACACGATTTTAAGTACAATTAGGCAAAATTTCACTGTTGTCGGCGGCTGCTTGCTACCGTTAGCCCCCCCCCCCCGGGGGGGGGGGCGATAAGGCTGACAGAAAGCATGTAAGCCTACAATGTTTGAAAATGAATATGAAAAAGAGAATGATGCCAAGAGATAAAATTGAAGTAGCAAAACAGGCAGGTCTAAAACTGTAAAACTATTATAAACTAAACTTTCCTTTAATCTTTGGATATTAGCAGCAAATTTTGTAGGGCAAGTCAGAAAAGAATGAAAGTCATTAGTATTTAAGTCAAGATGATGCAATCAAAATATGATAGTTTTTAACCAGATATCAAGTACAATTAGCCAAACTTATAACTGTCGTGGGTAGCTGCTAGCTAATTATAGCCACTGGGGTTAGACCTAACAGAAAACAAGCTAACCTAGAATGTCGGAAAGGTGAATGTTAAACAGACTGATGCCTAATGATAAAATTAAGTAGCAAACCAGACAAGTCTAAAATCTTTAAAATTATTGAAGCCAAGCTTTCTAACCATCTCTGGATATTAACAGCAAAATGTAAGGAAATATTTGATGAAAAGTAAATCTTTGAATCCCCTTGACTCAAGTTTATTGCAAAAAATCTTGTTTAGGAAAGTATTCAAAGTCCTGAAATTTAGAGCAAATACGACCAAAAATGCATTGTATCCAATAGTTTCCAAAATATTACTGTCCGGGAAGGAATAGTTAACTACGTCAAAGTAAAACTCATCTATTTTGTGATACCCTTTAATGCAAAACCTGTCATTTGTGACCTGAATATCCATGTCCAGAAACACATCTCTGAAACCATTTGAATTGGTACCCTCCAAAGGGATATCTTTTGCGTTAATTTTTTTTAGCAATTTTACTGAAATTTTGTATATTTACACACGCAATTTCATCAATATAACTTGCGTTGTTTGATAATATTGTACCCCTGTGAAAGTCCTTTTTCATCAATAAATCCATTTACTTGAATTCAAGCCAGGTTAAATAAAAATCTGCCAGTAACGGGGAACAGTTGCTACCCTTTGGATGCCTTTCATATTTCCTGGTATATTATAGTTTGATTTGGGATTTGTGTTTTGATTTTGGTTAAGCTGCTGGATGTTTTTAAAATTCCACCGCAAAATTTGTCATGGACTTTTAATCGTTGTATACAACTCACACAAATTTAGTGGGGTTGTTTTGACTTAAAGTTTGGTCAAGACACAGTGAAGCATGGTAAGTGATCTGACAGTTCTATTAGTATAATACCTTATTGAGACGCTTTAATGAAACGTGAATGGCTGTAGTAAACATTTTTAACAGGAGTTGTGTTTATATCGGGAAAAGCATGTTGGTAAGGCTATTTTAGGCGCAAAATCTGAATTTATCAAATGACTCTAAGTATTTTTCTCTTGTGTTGGTTTCAAGAAGATCCAAATTAAAGTCCGCAATAATGAATTAATCAGAATTTTCGTGAGATAAAGTGGATATAATTGAGGTGAGATCATTTATGCACCTCACTTAGCTATAACATTTTGAATTCATTCTCACATGTTAAATTTTCATTGAATTGAAAATTAATGTTGTAAATTATTTAGTTTTTAAAAGAGTGGTGTGGTTAATTTTTCCTTAGTAGTGCTTAGGGTATCAGCATTTTACCAGTTGTGGAGTATTACCAGGAAAGTCTGTACAAAGGCCCTCTTTCAGCTAGACCATATTGAATTGAATGTACAGCAAATGAAATTAAATTATCCTGAGGTGTCTGCATGAGACACTGTAGCAATCTTCCTTGTCCCAAATAAAATATCTATGTCAGATAAGATTAAACATGGGGTACCAACGTAGGGGAGGGGGGTGTCACAAAGAGAAGACAGGATGACTGAAGTATATATTGAGGGATATAAGCACATGGTTTAAAATCCAATAATGAGAAGTTGCTTTGGTCTTGGTTTTAAAGGACTGATATTGTTTTCGGGTGTCCATTGCGGTTATTACAGCTTGAGGGGGAGGGGTTATTACATCAGTATAAATGAAATAAAATGTGTATCATCAGGATATCAGTTGAGAAATATTACTAGAAATGTCCGTACATTTGCCCTCATTTAACTTTACCATTTTGAATAGATTGTACAGAGAATGAAACGAAATTATCCTGAAGTGTCCACATGAGTCACTGTAGTTTTGATATAGGCCCTTTTGCCCAAACACAGTAACTAAGTCTGAAAACATTACACATACACGATGAACGTTGTAATTAACTCAGAAAATAGACGATGACCGTAATAATCTACAGATGGAGCTTTGCACATGGATTGAATCATTAAATCAAGTTGTTGTTAGGTAATAACAGCTTAGAGTATCGGCAGTATACTAGTTTGGAAATGAAACCATACAGATCCGTACATTGGCATGCATTTAACAATTCGATTCTAAAATTATTGTACAGAAAATGAAACGAAGTTATCCTGAGGTGTCCATATGAGACACTGTAATTTTAAACAAACCCCTTTTGCATATATAGGTCATACATGTATAAGATTAAAAGTGAGTTACCAATTAAGGGGGTCATTAAGAAGAGTGAGGGTGACTGAGAATTTATAGAGAGAGGTTATTTCATGGTCTCTCAAACAATTAAAAACATGTTCTGGTTTTGTTTTGAGAGGAATGATATTGTCATGGGATGTCCATTTTGTGAAATTTTACCTTTGCAGCGATGTATATGATCATATCAGTTTAAAAAACAACCGAAAAGTGTACAAATAAGTCACAGCCTTATAAATGTGGTTTCAAGTATTCTATCGCCTGTTTTGGCTGTTTATCTGACTCTGCTCTCCTGATTTTTTATGGGTGGGGCATGCACTCTGGTACACATCTAGATCGATAGTGTAAAAAATATTTTTTATGTTATTCCATCATTACTTTGCAGCATTTTATTACATACCTCAAATCCTTTCTTTTTCTATGGTCGATTGGCTAACACTGATTTTCGAATAAGCTGGGAAAATTCCATGTTTAAATGTTTTGTTTTGTTGTGTTTTTCCATTTTCGAATTGGCAGGTAAAATTACATATCTTTTTCTTTTCTGTTTCATTGTTAAGGCCTGTTAGGTTGCTGGTATTTACGGGTTACGAAATGTAAATTGTATAAACAAAGCCCAACGTCAAGGACATGATTTAAGCTCTGACAAAAGTTCGTAAAAGTGCACTTGCAATGCATATTTTGGCCTCAAATTTGCTTCACGGGTAGCTATAATGCCGCATCTGTTGCACTAAATCCTATATTTTTATTTGTTGTGTGAAAAGCTGTACATTTATGTATCTTTGGGTGATATTAAAAGAAGTTGAGACCCTGGATATAGATAGTGAACTGATGTCTGAACGGAACCATCTGACAAGACTGTTGTAGTACACATGCATCTGGATATTGACCAGATACAAGGGGGGCACTGGCACTGTCACAGAACATATAGGGAGGATCATTATTATAACTGCCAGTTCTATGAACCCTTGCAGGTTAATTACTTCAGTAGAACAAGACATGGTTACCAACATTTTTTTGCATCGGATGAATGACCATTTACCACAATGAACGAGTAGCTGCCACATGTGACAACCTTAATGTACCAGGATTAGGAGTTTTATAAATCAGGTGTGCAGCACTACTGGTACTTAATTTCCTTTTTTTCTGAACACTATTATTTCATATTTGATTTTGTATCTACATTAATATTACCAGTATATGTATTATTACAACAAATATTTATTAAATTTCAGTACCTTGCCTCTGCTATGTTTCACCTGGAAGGCTAGTCAGTGGAATCTTCATCCATGTCCGAGTGTTCAGATTCCAAGATTGATTGTGATAGGGTAGATGAATGTTTCTATGATGCTGTCAGCTTCCACGAAACGATCTTCTACTTTAACACTGTGTGTAACAGCCTTTTCCCAGTCCTGCCTGCTATTTGGGGATAGGCATCATGGACCAGCGTTTAACATCACAACTTGAAAGTAACATTTTTGTCAGGTATGTTGTATTTCACAGGTGCCCAGGTGAGCTCTATAGCAATGAGCTCACACTGTCTCACTGGTGTACACAAAACTTGGTGGCCATAGTCCCATACAATAAAGTCTGTCTTATATATAGTTGCAAGCTTATTTCTCTTTATTAGTAGCTACAGATTTTTTTGGTCATTTTTTTTCAATGGTAGTCCAGATTTTTCATGGTTTTAGTGCCGACAAAGACCAAGTCACATCCCGAAAAGAATCCAGTCTAAGCACTTCCAGCATGGAGAACTATTAAGCGACCACCCTTGCCACATGGAATGTTAGGCTATTCTATGCCTTTGTTTCCAGAAGCTCTACAAATCCTACCTCAGGTAAAACAATACCAATTATCTGATCGACAGTGATTTTTGTTGACCCATGTTTCATTAACATACACAACTTGTTGTCCAGCATGGCAATATTATTTGATATTCCTCAAGAAGTTCCGGCATCTACAATATTTGGTCTCTGCGCAGATTTTTGTCTGTTTTCTGTTGTCTTTGTCCATTTAAATCCAAGCCTTTTCAGAACACTTGGGAATAAAAAATGAAGATATGTCCAGAATTTGTCTCTTATTCTGGCCAGAAGGTTTGGGATAGTAGGCAGATCTCTCTTTCTATAGTACTCATACACAATTATACCTAACAGTTCTTTGTCATAATTGTCCAGCTTGCAGTGGGACTTTTCTTCGCATGCAATGAGTGGTGACCCCTTCTTCTCTAGTACTACCTGCCTCACTGCCCTCACGAAACCTTCAAGGCTTCTGCTTTCTCTTTGTATAAGAGAACCTGATATGTCACATTTTTTCTTTCCCCCTTTTGCAGCTCACCAGGTACCGGTGAACTAGTAAAATGTACTCTCTTTTGGCAGTGACAAGTTTTGATTTACGTCTGCTGCAATGTCTTCTTTCCCGTACTTCTGATTTACCTGACCAGCTTGCACCTCACATGCATGTGCAACTCCCAGGACTTTGACTCATTTCCTGCACTGTATTAATTCCAACTGTCAAATATGTCAGTGCGTACATGGGTGGACACAATATCTGGGAATTCAATTTTATGATGTTCCATCTTGCTGAACACCTACGCTCCTCTGCTAAATGCAGGGCCATCAGAGCCTGGTATATCTCTTAACATTACCAATTCCCCAAATTAGACAGTGTTATTACCATATCCAAACCGTAGTCCTAACGAAACAAGTCCAAGTCAATGTATAGCTGAAACATATAAATTTATAGTTCGTATTTACCCAAAAGGGACCAAAACGTAAGTGGAAAGGTCCATAGGGGGAGAAAAAACTTTATCTAGTTTTCACATGACAGAATGCAAAAAGTTTTGTTTGAAATTATAGGCCTATTTCAGTAAATTGGCTTGAACAGTTGCATCATTCATGCATATACAGGACCATTTAATTTATGAAAAGGGACCAAAATTTACAGCACATCAGAGAATTTGTAAGTGGAGGTTCTTAACTGAAAATGTCAATAAAATTCAGTATTTAAAAAGGTACTACTTGCAACCACCATCTCAACAATGATCATCATCCATATAAGTCCACAAAGCAACACCAACACCAACATCAATCCATCAGAAAAGCCCTCTAGGCCTAAAATGACCATCAATAAGAATCTAAACAACATGATTATATAATTCGATGTGTTTTAGGCATGTAGTTAAAGACATGATATTGTTTTAAAGGAGATAAACTAAGAGTATTTCAAAAAGAAAAGTGTTTGAATTTCCAAATATAGTAACTACATTGGTTCAAATGTTAAACATCAGCCAGAAGCAAGTGACATTAGGCCTCAAATCATTAAAACTTAGTCAAAAATGCATTACAATAGTCAAAATTTGTAAGGATAGCAGTCACATTTCAAGTTGGTTTCCAGAAGTATTTTTGAAAGGACATTTAAATGTTCAAGAAAGCATATAATCCCGCAAATCTTCTAATAAGTCAATTATTAGGGTAATAATTTAGAATTCCAAAAATGTAGTATGCCATTGTAAGTCATCTGTAAAACACCCAACTAAAACCAATGAAATATTTTGAGATAATGTAAACCTATGCAGCTTAAAAATAGCTAACTGTATGCGAAATGTGAGGATGTAATATGCATTACAAGTAGACTTTTTTACGAACTTTTGTCAGGGTTCAGAACATACCAGTGACTTTAATCACGGAGTCTGGCTATGTTTTAGTGTATTTAAAAAATTTCATAGATGCTACCTTAAAATCAGTTCATTCAACATGTCGAAGGTGAATACATTATACATTTCAGCCTATCTGTCATTATATATCAATAAAAATGTCTAGTCTTCTCATCGTGTTAAGAACGGATTATACAATGAATCTGTTAATCGGAATATATATATAAACATATATATATATATATATATATATATATATATATATATATATATATATATATTCTACTGATATGCCTCGGTCTTCCATGTACGGTGAAACATATTTTGTATATAGGTCTGTGGCATTGGGAGTTCAATCGTTTTTTGTTTTGTTTTTGTTTGTTTGTTTGGTTTTTTTTTGTTTTGTTTTTTTTTTTGTGGGTTTTTTTTTGTTTTTTTTTTTTGTGGGTTTTTTTTGTTTTTTTTTTTTTGTGGGTTTTTTTTTGTTTTTTTTTTTTTTGTTTTTTTTTTTGTTTTTTTTTGTTTTTTGTGTGTGTTTTTTTTTTTTTTTTTTTTTGTTTTTTTTTGGTGACAGCAATCTGGTTACATATCTTGGTATGTCCCTTAGGAATAAATCATTATATACAGTAATTTTGTTGCAGCTGTTTATGTTATTTTTGAGAGGTCCACCGTTTTCCGGCCGCAGTACACAACATAATTCCAATGCAAGACAATGCATTGGGTTACTCTGTGTCTAAACAAGTTGATTTCACCCTTTCGGAGCCGTCAGGGCGAGCAAGCGCACATAAGTAAAATGTGATAGTACTTGACAATATTCCCCTGGCTACTGCCTCAATCAACCCTATAGACTAACTTCACTTGTGTGATCTCGGAATTCCACCTGAAATGTATGAACAAAATTAAGACATTTTGATTTGTCATGACGATACAGGATGGCTTGTCCCATTACAAGTGCGTCGTGTTATTAAGCCTTATCAGCCGATTAGTATTCAGTACAAACTGGGCAGGTATTTGCAAGGGAGGCTCCCGGTACAAAAGTCAGTCACGTGGCTGTGTGCAACTTCGTGGTTACCACTAAGGTTGAAAATCGGTCATCCACGTGTGTTTTTGATTTTCTTATAATAAATTAACCAGCGGATGTGTACAATATAGACACTTGCGTGTCTTCGTGTGGCAAAAGTTTGTTACACCATGGTTTTGTAGCCAATTAAAACACATTTACTCTAAATAGTTCTGTGGTGTATAACACTGATACACAAAACTCAGATCCAGCTGTTCCTGTGTCTGATTTACAAAGAGGGGTAACTTGAGAATGGACCACTCAGCAAGGCATCCTTGTCTGTTGATGACGAAAGAGCACTCGACTTATGGGACAGCAAATATGAATTTGTGGATGGACATCATTTGTTACCCACCCCATGAACAGACCTTGATGAGTCACTTCTCAAGAATTTTTCTGTGGTAATCAAACGGTTCGACAATGAATATGTTAATCGGAAAATATAGGTATCAGTTTTACTGGTATGCTTATGGTTTCCCATAGAAACATTTCTTGTACACAAGTCTGGAGCATTTGGAGATCAATCTTTTAATTTTTTTTTTCGAGACAGCGATCTGGTCACTTGCCTTGTTTATCTGGGTTCATGCACTCTCGTGTAGGTACAACTATATATAAGGAGCGGCACATGCTTCATCGTGCGTGTAAGACAACACATACGATCTGAGGGTTGTCGGTTGTATCAAAGCATGCATCGTTTGACGCTTTGCACAGCATGACATAGGGCTTCTACTAATGATGTTATAAAGTTAAACGTTTTCGGTGGTACATTAATCATGTAGCATATATGATGATCGGCATTTGGCAAATTGTTTCAGTTTATCAAGTGTTCAGTGCATATTGCAGTGGCTTTAGGTGTTTTTTTGTATGGTGACATATGTGAATATTTCCACGGAGCTTTTGTAGCATATACACGTTCCTCGTGTGAATAAGGACATCTTGTGTTTTGTCGTCCACTCTTCCATGTTAAGGATCCAATTTTCCTGTTAGTAACAGTAGTGAAATAACATGGTTGATATATATATATATATATATATATATATATATATATTAGATGTAAACATATTTTACATTTGCTTCTTATTTGGTAGAGTGCAGGTGTGTTATGTGTATTTTAAGATTTGCTTTGTTTCAAGACACACTCCACATACATAGACAAAATTTTTCACCTTCTTTCGCATTACCTGTTTGTAAACATAAATATTCTTATTATATACAGGTTCAGTTTCTTAGTAAGATATTGCATGTATTTTTGCAATTGCAGATCAGGTAATAGGTGTATTGGTATTCTTTTGGTTTCACTTGCACAAATGAGTGTATAATGTGTACAACATATATTTTCCTATTTAGGTATATTTTTCAACATGAAATATATTGGGTTTAAATTCTGGTTTACAGTTGGAATTCATTAGTGCCTTTAGTATATTGGGGAGGTGTGTGGAAATAACATCACCATGGTTTATTAAAGGAGACTATACGAACAATAGTATTTCACTAAGTAATAACTCACCAATTGCAGCAACTTTGTGTTAGATGGTGTTATTTTTTTGAGGTCCATCATTTTAGGGCCCCAATACACAACAAGAGGTACATTGCTGTGTGACATTGCATTATTGACCCTTTTTCTGAATAGGCTATGGCTCATTCGTCTGTATAGTGTTTTTTTTTTTAAATTTTGGCAGCGCCACAGGTTAGAGTTTAAAACTGGAGGTGTAAATCAAGGGATAAACTAGATGAAAATTCTGCTGGTCGCAATGCCGATCAAAAATTTTAGCTTTAATTCTGGAAGTGAAAATTCATTTCCATGAATCATTTTTTTTTTGCTACAAACATTGTTGAAGGCAGTTATATGGTTTTAGGGTAGGGATGCATGTATATGTAAGAAGGAGATAAAATCATTTTATTAATTCTCACAGTATATCTTGAAACATAATTAATATTATTAGCAGCAGTACAAATTTTTCTTGTAGTCAAAAATGTTGTTGTAAGTTGCCCAGCCGTATTGCAGGTACTCAATTTAGATTTCTAGATGACTACCTTTTGTTGTAAATTGAAATAATTAAATTTGACCTGACGTATAAATTTTGTGCTATGGTGTCCCTTGCGTACTTGATACCTAGATACACCGGGAAGGGGGGGGGGTCAAGATTATTTTCGTCCACCAAACTGGTCTCTAAATGTTTTTTCCTAGTGACTAACAGGATGGCCCTATGTCCGCTGAGTGAAATTCTGTCTGGAGGCACCCAGGGTGAATAGTTATGAACTAAAGAATGCCGGAAGGCTATCCTGAATTATTTTCTGGTTATCTTTACCATAAAGCAGCAGTCAATCACACACATGCCCTATTTGGCTCCAGATCAAATTATGCTTGTATCATACATATTTGATGATATGAAAAATCACGTAAACATTGTGAATTTTAGCACTACGAATTGTTGCAGAAAAGGAACAAACAATTGTCACTACTACTTCACTATGTGATTTTTAATGTACAGAAACCTGTTGTATTTGGCTCCAGGAAACAGTTTGAAGGTAAACCGTATAAAGCTGATTACCAATTTCCTGCATGAACAACAATTGTGGAATATATTATATGCTTGATGAACAAAAACTGGATTTTGGAAATTGACCATATCACAATACCCGTTTTGACTCCAGCTAAAAGCATTTAGGTATTTTACAGCAAAGGCCATTTGAAAAACGCTGTGCTCTTCTGATTAACAATGCTAACAATTATTGTCAGGAAACTGGACAAACCTTTAATGTTAGTGCTGACTGAAGAGTCTGCTATTTGCTTAAATTAGGTCACAGTGACACCAAAATCTAATCAATTCATCTTGGCATGCTGGGTAATAATACTGCCATATTTGAGCAAAATACATTAGAGCATTCCGGATCTATTGTGCTAACAAGCGCTAATGAGCGTGTAGTTTGGCTGCCATTTGTTCAAATTAGATTCTGGTGAAATCAAAATCTAATCATTTATTCTTGTTAGGTAAGCTAAGCATATTGCCAAATTGGAGCAAAATACATGAAGGCATTCTGCAGATATCATGGTAACAAGAATGGGCACATATGGACTGACAGGAAGACAAACATCTGGACAGACAGATAGACAATGTGGAAATGGAAAGGGCCACCCTATGGTGCAGACCCTCAAAAATGATAATGTTTATATTAACATGTTGTTATCCTTTACTGAGTAATACATATGTGATATAATGCCCTAGTTGGCTCCAGCAGATATCCTGTAGATATGGCATGATTGATATCAGGAAAAAGTCTTAACAGGAGGTATCCAGTGGAAGTAGTTTTTAAGTAAAGAATGCTGGAACCTATAAAGAATGATTTCCTGGTTAGCTTTACCATATAGAGGCAGAAACACATCTATGCCCAATTTCACTCCAGGTAAAAATATGCATGTATCATAGATATATGATCACGTTATAAATCACAAAAACCTTGTGCATTTTAAAAACAAATTTTTTCATAGCTTCATAAGTATTAAGTAATTTCCAATTTACAAAAACCTGCTCTATTTGGCTCCAGGGAAGGGTTGGATGGAATACCATAAAAGGACATATAATAAGCCCTTCACATACATTAGGAATGCCTTGATTACCAATTTCCTGCATCAAAAACACATGCCATTTATATCATACACCTGATGAAAAAAAACTGGACTATGGAAACTGACCATATCATAAAACCCTTTTTGGCTGCATCTGAAAGCCACTAGCTATTTCACAGCAAAGGCCATTGGAATAGCCTCTCAAATAATCTGATTGACAGAGATAAAAATTATTGTCAGGAGGAAATGATAATGTCTGTTTTAACCATCTTGTGATCCTATCTTAAGCAACAGACTTGCAATGTTATGCCCTGATGCATGATTTTATATGTGTATATATTAGAGCCTGACCGAACATGCATTTTGAAACCAAACTGGGTACTCGGTACTCGGTACACATTGCCGATTCCGAACCCGGCACCCTTCGGGTTTGATATATGAGCAAAGTTTCTACACGTTTTTAAACTCACGTGGTCTTTTAGTAAATCATCTAGCAGGTTTTAAACACCTGCATTCCACTGGGACTGCACTTGTTGAGTTTTATGATGAGCTTCTTTAAAACATCAACAATGGCAAGCTAAACGGTGTCATATTGACAGATTTACGAAAGGCTTTTGACACAGTGGATCACAAGGTTCTTATCCAAAAGCTGAAATCCTATGGTGTTGAAGGCACCTCCCTTGCCTTCTTTCAGTCATACTTTTCCAACAGGAGGCAATGCGTATGTATTGAAGGGAAAATGTCGGAGCCTCTCCCTGTTGCAATCGGCATCCCACAAGGGTCAATCCTAGGACCGTTATTGTTTTTCGTTTTTTAATTTTTTAATGGCCTGCCCGATACGCTTATGGATTCTCAGGCTCATCTTTATGCAGATGACACAAGCATTCTCTGTTCGGACAAAGACATTGGAGCACTAAGTTTGAAACTAAATCGAAATATGGCTAAGGTCTCTGAATGGTTCTATCAAAACAAGCTTGTATTGAACATTCCTAATTGTCAATCAATTCTTTTTGTCACCCACCAGCGTCTTTCAAAATGCAATATCGATGGCTACAATGTTTCAATTAATGGTTTGAGTATACGACAGGTCAATGAAGCTAAAGTGCTTGGTGTTATTTTTGATTCGGCATTGACCTTTCAAACCCACATTGACAAAATATGCAAAAAGATTTCACAAAAACTTGGACTTCTGAAGTACCTAAGAACAATTCTACCCCAAGACTACACGAAACTACTGTTCAATGCTATCGTTGAACCCCATTTTGAGTATTGTGATATTGTATGGGGTAACTGTAGTGCAGGACTGTTTGGCAAGGTGTACAAGCTCTAAAAACGTGCGGCTCGAATACTCTGGTGCCTCTTACTTAGATCATACCGAACCTTTATCCCAACAACTACAGTGGAACACTTTGTATGACAATTTCAAATTCCACAAATGTATTTTTACATAGAAGGCTTTATATGGGAAAACGCCCTCCTATATTCGTGATAGATTGCTCTTTACGAGTGACATTTCCACACAAAGTACCAGATCAACCAGCACATCCCTCCTATATGTCCCTTAACCTAAAATCGATATATTTTGCTATAGTTTCTCCTACTCTGGCACCTTCAATTGGAACAAACTTCCGGAATCTGTTCGTCTGGAACCATCACTGGTAAAGTTTAAAAGGAGCTACTGGAAAAGCAAGCTTTGAATTTTATTGACATTTTTTTTTATGTGTATGTATTGTAAATATTTAATTCAGGGTCAAAATATAAACTAGCGTCACGCTAATTCTGTAACCCTGGTGAAATAAAGTATAAATATAGTATATTTATGCAATTTCAACATGACATGAATAAACTTACATATCTTACAATGCTCATTTAAAACTTTTACTTAAACAGGGGTTTAGAGCTGTTACCCCTTCGCACCGAGGCATTACAATTGTTAATGTAATTTAAGAGATTAATGCAACCCATGTGACGCACTTAATTGCAAAGTGGCGTTTGTTGCATTGTTTAAGGTGTAAACAAGTACGCTAAGTAACCTCAGTGATTTTTTTTATTTAACTTTATTGCCAACATTGACAGTAATAACCGAACCCGAAGGTTTTGTGAATGTAAAAGCCGAACCGGAGCTGGGCTTTTATCCTGAAACCGGGTAAACTCGAGTTCGGTTGTTCAGGTTCGGTCAGGCTCTAATTTATATATATATTTATATATATATGATCTAAAAATGACCTAAACCTTGTGCATTTTAAAATCATAAATTAGTGCAGAAAAGGGACTAACAATTTTTATAGTTTCATGAGTACTAAGCTATGTGACTTTAGATTTATAAAAACCTGCCCTATATGGCTCAAACAACGTGTCTGATAATAACAAATAAAAAAAATATGTCAGCCGTTCACATAAAGTATGAATATCTTGATTACCAACTTTCTACATGGTCTGCACATTGTCTTTATCATATAATGTTGCTGAAGTGAAAAAGGTCAATGGAAAGTGAGACTATGTTCTCTGACTCATAGTTATAATGGAGGAAGAGGGAGTTTATAATGTTAAAGATTTAAAAAAGTATTACAATAATACTGTAGTTCTAGTTTCCTCTTTTGCTGTAAGCTCAGCTGACTGACCAGTCAGAAAACCAAAACGTGGCAAGCCTACGAGGTCTCTTTTTTGTCTCTGGTACAAGTGATTAAATTTTGTTTTTAAGTGGTTAAGCATATATGTTGGAAATACTACACTGTGTAGTAAATGAAGTATGTTTCAAGGGCTGAGGGAACTGGTTTGAAGCTACCAGTTTTTCTTCTTTTTTTTCTTTTTTTTTTTTTGTATGGGTGACTGCGTGTTTCAAGTCAGTAGTGTAATTTGTGTCTTCATATTGGTATTGAAAGACTAATGTAAATGCTTTCATAACTCTTAAATATCTTTGCTGTCATTGTTGGATGAAGTTTTTTCATTATGGTTAATGTTTTTTTGAACTTATTGCTCCATTAACACCAAGCATCTTGCAGCTCATGCAAACGACAGCACTGGACAAGATGGTGGGAGTGCGAGCGAAATTTCTTTGAGGTAAAGAGCAAGTGTTGCTTCGTTTAATGTTGGTTTGTTTCTGATATTACAAAAAATCAAACATAAGGTTAGTATTTGTACGGTTAATATTGTGCCCATAATATGAGCCGATGTAATCAGATAATGCAAACCGCGTGGGCTAGGTCAATAAGGATTACATGGCTATCATTAGTGAATCAGGGTTTCACAACGCTGGTCCAGAAAAACTACAAAGCAGGCCCAAGCTCTGTGTGATGTTGGAAGTGCAATAGAGATAGCACTAAAGTTGGTCTGTTTTGGAGGCAACTCGCAACCTCAGGTGCAAAGGTTTGTGTTCTTGGTTCGCATTCTGCCCACGTTTGTATGTGAACATTCTGCTATTACATAAACCATAGTCATGGGTATATCGCGTGTGTCTATTGTGTTCTCTTTGACCCATGTTCCATCTCCCGCAAAGTAGTCACACACACCATCATCATTGACATTGTCACAGTTTTCACCGTCTATATTGTCTTCATCTCTACTTTGGTATGCCCTTTGATTAATACCACATATGTTTTATGCCTGTTTTCATATCTGTTGTCTCTACTATCAATACTGCTCCTTTCGGTACAGTGCAACGTGTCATTTTATTGCAGGGTTTGGCTACTTTGCATCCCAACTTCACACCTTTTATAACAAACCGTCTATTGATCTAAGACATGCATGTGACAATAGTTCTCACGTTACTCTCATATTTTCTCTTCCTTTATTTTTTTTTAATCGTATATATCTGATTTGTGAAGAATATTGACCACTTCATTTCAGTCTTAACTTGGCTGGCAAACGGTTAACTCGTTGTCACACACAGACTAACGTTTTACGATCATCACCCTTATAAACAAGTTCACACATAGGTTTATCACTGCACTATTGATTTCCAGTGCGTGCTGCTTTCCAGTGCTAAGTGCTTCTTTCAAAACGACCAGCACTGTGTTTCCTTCACTTTCACATACACCACCTGCGCTTTATCTAGAAATAAACGTGACAAAGTCCAAGTGTCAGTCCTCTTTATTGCAGGTAATATTTTTGTTGTCCCTGGATAACTTTGCCCGTGCTTCTTCCAGGCTTGGCAGTCTTTCCGTCCATAACCTCTGACCTGTCATTTATTTAACTCGTTTTTTTTCACTTCTGTTATTCAAAAAACAGGATTCTTTTCTCTCTCTTCAAGAATATTTTTTCTAGACTGTCCATGCGATTCATAGAGTATTCCTGTCTGCCTCGTACTGCACTAAGCAACGCTATCTCTCCTTCGTCCAGGTACTCGTTTTGCCTCCAGCAAAATCACAAACAGTGATTCTTAATCATGGCTGCCTCCATGTTGTCTCTTGTCTCCAGGGGGGAATTTACATTTCCCCTCGTCTTTAAGTCTGTGCCGCTTTGGCTTCCTACTTTCCGCCATAGCACCAGGCTTCATAAAATCACATCTGTATCTTTAGCTTAGGCACAGCCCAAAAACATTTTTTACATAAATTAAGCTCAATGTGTAAATAAAGCCGTCAGCCTGCAAAGCCTCTTTCTGGCTTTTTTATGCATATACATTATGTGCAACAGTATAACAAACACAGAAATTAATACCCCAACTGTCTTTGACCATTCTTAGCGTGCTTTACGCTATAATATAATGCAAAGGAAATCATATTTTGTATCTGAAATTCAATATAAACTAGAACAGGCTGATTTGCCAATAGAAACTCAAATGTCTCCCCGTGCACCCTTACTATTGGCCCCCTTATTTTAATAAATAGGCATACCGATTCCAATGATCTACAGATATGGTGAAGTTACACTCTTTATTGACATTTCAAAACGTTGATTTTTGACGACCTTGAAAAATAGGTGAAGGTCATACATCTGCAGTTACAAGCAAGGTCTTACAAAAGTATACATAGAAACATAATCACACAAAATGTCAACCTTTTAAAGTCAAATCTTTCACGAGTGCATCTGCAATGATTTTTAAAAAGTGGCCACGTGACTTGGAAATAGATCAAGGTCACCCATCTACAATCCCAACCTAGTTCATTTTACGGTACATAATCATGCAAATTTTCCACCTCTTAAGTCAAATCCTTGCGGGGTTATTGCGTCTGCATCAATTTTACATGACATGACCATGTGACCTTGAAAAATAGGTCAAGGTCACCCATCTGCAATCCCAAGCTAGTTCATATTATGGTACATAATCATGCAAAATTATAACCTCTTAAGGTTTATTTGCTAATGCACTTTTTGTTTTGCTCTAATCTTAAGTTTAAAAAAATGCAAAGCAAAAAGTGCATTAGCAAATAAACCTTAACTATCGCTTTAAAGGTACACATTTTCCTAGCAAATATCACAGCAAGTGTTACATAACATTATTCTAATTGTGAACCTTTGTCCCGTGACGTCATCGAATAATAATCATGTATATCACGTCTCAGAGGTCAGAGTGCTGGATTTTATATTTTTCGCACTGATGGTGGGAAACGTCGAGGGTGTAAAACCTGCGGGATGTTAATAAAAAAGGGTAGCATTTTATTGTGATGTCACTCTATTGATTTATTTGGGCTGTGGGCCATTGCTTTGACTTTGAAATATTACAGGTGCATTACGTTATACATAATTTAAACTGTCAGTGAATGAGAACCGCCTGTCTGTATCAATAATGAACCTCGTACCATGACAACCCCAGGTAATAACCATGTATATCACGTCTCGGAGGTCTGAATGTTCGATTTTACATTTTGCTTGGCGATGATGCGAAACGTTAATAATCTTCAGGACGTTGGTTTTAACATATTTTATTGCAAATCACTTCAGCTTCCATATAACAACGTGGTATAACAATTGGAAAAAAGACACTGCCATATGTTACACCCTCTTGCAGAGCAGGAGACAACATAAGACAGGACAATACGTGACATGGTGCATGAATAGCCGAGGCTTGGAAGTTGGCCAATCATACAACAGACACAAACATGCGGAGATGTTCACAGCAGACAAGACACAATAGAACAGGACATTGACAAAAATCAATGTATTATTTTATTATTCATATGCGTTTCTTGATTTATTTCGGCTGTTGGACATTGCTGCGACTTCAAATTATGTTAGAGGCGTATTTACTTGTACATAATTTCAACTGTCAGTGAATGGAAATGCCCAAACGTGTCAATGGAGAAGCCACTCCTGCTAAAACATGACCTTGGGTCCTCAGTCAACCTCTTTGTGGTTGTCCGTACTGCTCAGAAGTCATATTAATAGATTTTGCATTTGGCTGGGTAGTGGTTTGAAAGGTGGACAAAACCAATAGTATTTCTTCAGTATTCAACTGATTATTGCCGGGGTGTATTGGAGCCTGTTTGTGTCCCTTTAACAAATAATTGTACGGACATAAAGTGAAAATGTCACTAAAAGTCTAATATTCTAGTAAACATAGGATAGTAAATTGAAATTGAAATTCCGTGTATCAGATATCCATTTTATGCTGTTATCTGTTACGTGTTCGCACTGATACAGACTTGCCCAACAGTTTATTTTTAATCAGATGGAAGCCAATGTGCCAGTTTTACCTTTCAAATATTGAGTGATCTTCGCAGGTAGAGATACCATTCCGTGTCATTAGCATGGTCCAAAATAGGTCTAAGTCGAAAACTGTCCAAATCTTGACCTGTCAATCAACATGAACATTATCAGGTATACCAGCCACACTTAAAAGTTGAACAGGCAATACATATTCATTGGATATCTATAGAGGATAAAACGTCATATTGACAACATAAGAAATAATGACCCACATGAAAAGTATGAATGGACAACAGTTCTCAACTATGTTAGATAAGTTGCACTGTAAATCCTGGCAAACTAGAACTGTCCATGTTCAAACTCGTCAGTCATCAAACAAGCCAGGTCAAAATCCAGAAAGTTCAGGGGAGACATACCAACAATTTTATGAAATGTTTTTGTATAAGTGAACAAATACGAAATGCAGTATTAAGAAAAATATCTCTACCATGACTTAAGACATGTACCAACAAAAGTATGCAGTAGCTTAAATCTAATTGGTGCTAGCCAGTCTCGGGCTTAGGAAACGTCTTGCCTTTTGCCTCCATTGTATAAATGATTAAATTTACATATTTATTCTTTACTTCCATGGCATCGCAAATCCACTGGATAATAAATTTGAACGTATTGTAGCCCAAAAATGAACTATGATAAATTTTCATTTTTACCCTGCAACTTCAAAAACGATCGTTATAATTTCATTTTCGAATATCCCACTTTCACAAGCTTTTAAAACAGCAATAAATGACCAGAGTCAAAATTATAAAAAATAAACATTCCATGATATTATCTGTAGTTTCTTTTAAATCCAAATCACCAGGGTATATTTGTGAAATATATTCTTTGCATGCTGTAACTGACAATTACTTAAACTGAAAAAAACATGAAAAATAAGGATGAGCAGTGTAACCAAATATGGAATAAATGCAATTAATTCTCCCACAAGCTATATATCCACTAAGTTTCAGAGCAGCCTGACTGACAGTGTTCTATGATAGGCAAAACAGTGGACCAATTTTGCAGCGCCACCTGTTGAACTTATTAAGGTCTGGGGATACCTGAAAGTATTTCCTATGCAATTTCACAGCAAATTGTTCTTATCTGAACCTGTACTATGCAAATTTGGTAATTATGGTTTGTTTGGCAGGTATTCTTCTTTGATATGAAGCTCTGCATTTACAAGCAAAACTTCACGTATTTTGCTAATTCATTAATTGCCACGTTCATATTTATTCATTATTATGTGGATTGTCTTTGCTGAATATTCAGCTTAGACAAGGAGCCGCTACTCAGAGAGACATGTACAGGTAAAAACCTCCGAAACATGTTGAGTAGTTAACCGCTGAAGACCCTTTAATTTATTTGGGCTAATTCAGCCTATGTCAAAATTTTACAGCGGAACTTGTGCAATATGGACAATAATACTTCTGTGTATATAAGTTAGACAGGGACAGGTTAGCTTATGGAGAGTATAGAGTTCCGACTGCGGAATAGGGTAATGACTAGTAGAAAGTGGTTTTGTACAAAAAGACACAAACTCAACAATTTGCTGAAAAGGACAACAAACATCGGTGCTACCTGTAAAACAAGTGTCCCTATGCAATTCCAAAGCGATTAGCTGCGCAGTTTAAAGGAAGTATAACCAGCATATTTTGCAGCACCACTTGTTGAACTTATTGAGGTCTGGAGGTACCTGAAAGTAAAACCTATGCAATTTCACAGCAATTTTTGGAGAAGCATTTTTAAGATAATACCCCAAAAATGAACTAAATTCATAAAAAATAAAAATATCACTGGAGGGTCATTTTTTGAACAAGTTTAGTCGAGACTTATCCAAGGTACAATTCAACCAAGTTTGAAGTGAACTTGGGAAACAGGTATGGAGAAGAAGTTGAAAACGTAAATTCCCATTGCAATCCCCATTATCTTATCAAGTACTTAATACAAATGTTTGTATTAGCGACTAGTCCTCAAGTTAAAAAAAAAAAAAACTTTAAAACCAACAATCCTCAGAATCCTACTTCATGTACATATTTGTTTACCCCTCATACAAGCTGTATTTTCTCCATGTGTTACCACAATTCCAGTAATGGCTCCGGAAAAGAAACCTAAAATAAATTTTAAAAATCAACAAATAAACATAAAATATTAGACAATGTGGTTTTCCCCATTTCCAGTTCATCAAGATATATTGTAGATGCATCAAATCGAAAATATCTGTAATGGTTAAATCGAACAAAATAACCCTTAAGCTGTAAGGTAAACTTGTATTATTTAGCTTCATTTTTTCTTTTCGTTATGGTTTTGTGTTTTGTTTTTGGCTGTTTGAATAATTTTGTGTTTTTTTTCTATTTTTTCTTATTATTTTATTTGTTTTTTTTAATCTATTAGCAAACTTAAGTTTCTAGATGGTTGATATTAGTTTTAACCCAAGCACGTTAACTTGGAAGTTGTGTTTTCTTTACTGATAGATTATCATGCAATGGCTGGCACCTTAGAAGAATCATTGGAGAAAATTTCATTCTGCCTCTATGTTGATTTACTCATAAAGCACTATCTCCAGAGTCTGTGACACAAGCTTCTCAGAGCAAGTTGCAAACAGTTACAAGTTTATGGTAATACGTCGCTGCGAGGCTGTTGTCTGCTTGAGTTTTATATCTGCATACAGCTTAACATTATAAGATGCCATGTTGAAAACATAAAGAATAAATGTCCTGAAAAATCGAAAAGGTCAGCAGTTTTTTTCAATAATTGCAGAGGCACTGAAAAAAAATCATGACAAAAAACTGTCCAGTCATCAAACAAATGAAGTTTAATTCCGGACGTCCAAAATGGACATACTAACTTTAGAATATATTATATTGGTGTATGAATGTGATATGCAGTATCAGGGAGAGGTAATACTGGCAAACATTTTAGTTGGCGACTGGATGTCAAGAAAGAGCACAATAAAATGTGCTTTGCAGCTGAGGGAGAGCATACGGCTGTACACAATAAGCTTATCTCTCATGTACAGCTGTAGCTTCTTGTAGATGAAGGTAAGAATACAATGACTTAATGGCCTACCATTCCGTGATTGGCAAGGATTATCCCCATGAGGTACAAACGAGTAGAGGAGGTCAGAAAATGCGTGGGATTGGTTTACAACCCATTTTCAACTGACTTATATGCATTCAACCTGAAGTAATTCCCATCATGACCTGAGTGGATTTCAGGTGAGTCTGTGGTGAGCATGAACTTGGCTCAGGTGAGCAAAGCTTAACCCAGGATACTTTGAGTTGATACTAAATAATGGAATTGATTGACCTGGTCACTACTCATTTGGTACCTAGTCTGAATAAGAGCCTACCATAATACATCCCTACCAAGTTTAAAGTGTGAGTGTTGTATGGTTTGGACAAATACATACACATGTATTGTTACTCTTCCCCCAATGTATAGCATGATTTGATGTATTCTAACAAATTACAACAAAATGGCAAAGCTTTGTTAAAACCAGCAACTAGCAGTGTTGCAAATGACCATTTAGTACTTCAGTCAAGTAAATTGTTACCATGCCGTAACATTACAGCTTAATTCAGGAGCCTTAATTGCCTTAAAAGAGAAAGATGAACAAGAAGAACCATGTTTTAACAGATCAAACGATGTCAAAACAGAATCATTAAGCACCATTGACAGCAGGCTGGGCAGTCAATGCATCAAAACGTGATGTCAAATCACGCTACACACATCTAATGATGAACCTGCCCTTTGCAAAAATTAGGTTGCAAATGGTGGGCCATCATAGAATATAAAGAATGCTCACTATAACCAAGAATAGCATGCTACTCCGGAAATTCTCCGCTGTTATTTATGATACTGTAGTGTGTGGGGTACAAAGGTAACGTAGCGGACATGTGCGCCACACTTAGTCATACATATGGTCATGTAATATATGAGGAAACCAATGGCACATTTTCTCAATACCATGAGCATAACCATACGTTCATTACGGTAAGGACAATAAAATTCAAAGCAATGCGACACAAAAATTTACAAATGCAAATGCATGTTCCAGGGATATATATATATATATATATATATATATATGTATATGTGTGTGTGTGTGTGTGTGTGTGTGTGTGAGACGCTAGTACTGTCACGTAACCATATTAAACAGGTTGCAGAAGAATACATATCAACCTAGTCTGTGATAAAGTAACATCTTCAGGGCCTACAGTAATCTTGGATATTATGTACATAAATCTTTTTCCTGAGTTTCTGTAGGGATCATGCCGATAGTTTTGGGAAGGTCATATATAAACGACGTTTACAGATGCGGTGAATGTATGGATATTGGCAAAGTTTGAGATTGTCTTCTTGATTGTCTATTCAATTCGTTTTTTTTTTCTTTTTCTTTTTTTAAGATTAAAAGTATGTTAAATAATTGAAACACAAAACTTTGTTATGAATTTATGTGTGGTAGTTTTTTTTATTTTGAAATCGTAAAAATGTTATTTTCGGAGTCGGTTTATACCTTTGATACAAACGATTTTTTTGTGTCCCAGTGGAAAAAGAGGTGACAATTTTTTCATTCAACACAGAGCAGTGGGAACTGTTTTCTTTGAAGCATACCAAAATTATAGATCACTGTAATGCTGCATGGCCCAGTTTCATTATGTGTAAAATATAGCTGTCATGAATGGTTGCCATGCCAACCAAAATGAGCACTCGCCAAGGGCCAAAAATCATTCAAAAGATGCTAAATTTGAAACCCACCATCCTAGCTTTTATGTGATGCACCCTTTTCTCCATATATGCATGGGATTTGGATTATTGGAGATCCAAACGCTTATTAAACAGTGAAAACAAAAAACATACATCACAAGACCTGTTTTGTACAAACTGTTAAAATATTGCTTGTAGGTAGCTAAAATTAGGGAAAACTGCATTTAAGACCCGCAGAAACTGTAAAAGACAGCTGCCTTGCATAAAACATACAGTCATCATAATTTTTCATAGAATACTCTCCAGGTGAAATAGTCTGCAAGCAATTACTGAAATAGAACAGCATTGCAGAATCTTTATAGACAATTTGTTTTTTACCCTTTTTAATATATTGCCATGGGAACGATGTTTGATTGTATCCCAAAACCTTACATGGAAGGCCTTATTGTGATGGGTAGTTATGTAGATGACATGCATGCATACAATGTACATGCAATCATGGGGTTAATTAGAATGCGAAAGGCAAAGCAGGCCTTTGGTATTGGATACCTATCACAGTCTGTGACAGTGACAACAATTTATCATGTATCCGGGAATCATGCCCCCCCCCCGACCTATATTGTGTACATTGAATGCAGAGAAACAGTTTTAGGTTTGATTGAACGGTTCTTTTACTGGGACAAGGCTAAATTTTATGTTCATAAAGTTTATTAATTCAAAGGCTGGCTGAAAAGTTCAAAGCCTAACTGAGATATATCAATCGGATTGAGAAAAAAAAAACAAAAAAAGTACAACCATTTAATGGATCATAGACACAAGAAGGGCAACTGTTGTGTGATTAGTGCCTTTATACTAGAACATCTGGTGAACCTACTCATTGAAATCACAAAAAATGGACAAACCTAGCCCTTCCTTTTCCACTGTTAAGAAGTGGGCTGCGGAATTCAAGCGTGGCAGAGACAGTCTTGATGATGATGTGCGTCCAAGAGGCCCTATAACAGCAAACAGTTCCGAAAACATTACCCAGGTGCATGACATGGTGATGGTTGATCGACGACTGACCACTCGACATATTTCCAGTGCTGTGGGCATCTCTCATGAGAGGGTTGAGCAGAATATCACCAAGGAGCTGGGAATGACAAATGTTTCTGCGAGATTGGTGCCTAAGTTCTCAACAGCAGATCAGAAACTTGTCCGATTCCTGTCGTCCTGTGATAATTTATGCTGTTTTGAAGCAGATCCCAGTGACTTTTGACCCGATTTGTAACCATGGATGAAACCTAGCTTCATCACTTGGAATCCGAAAACCGAAATTTAGTCTAAACAATGGAAGCATTCCCCCCCCCCCAAAAAAAAAAAAAAAGCTAAGTCGATTCCTTCTGCTGGAAAGTTGATGGCTTCAGGAATCTATGGGTATTCTGCACTATGAATGGCTAAGTAGCACATAGCTGATCCTAGTATTATAAGTTTAACCTGATAGTATATGGATATGACTGACTGCCTATGTAGTCTTATTAGGATCCTTGGGTGATACACCCTTATCAAGACAAAAGTGAAAACTATCGCTTTGGATAATCCTACATAAGCAGACACGTACACTACTGTCCTTACACCAATCGTGCTAAAAGGTATCCCTATCAATTGTTACATAATTTTCATTAAAAAGATAATAATATTGGCACTTCTGATTACTTTACCTTAGTGGACGTTGAGTCAAGCTATATTCATGCAAGATATGATAAATTACAACTACTTGTGCCCTGGGAAGAAACCATGAAATAAATACACAACACACGTAAAGAAACAAATCAACAAAAAATGATAAACAATATGCTTTACTAACCTGGTTGAGGTAAAATGTAAATATTAAACATGGTGTACATCAGGCCAGACGTTATTCAGATCAAATCTGGCCGTAAAATCAGGCTGCACATATCTAGTGATGAATGTGCTCATAACATTTTGATTCTCTTTCTGGCTGACCTGCATAGAATGTAAAGCATGCTCCCTTGATCCAAAAATGCAGAAAAAAACTCCTACTGGGATACACTTTGCTAATGACAAAAAGTACACAAATTGCAATATATATATATATATATATATATATATATATATATATATATAAAATCAAGATTCACACAATACTGTTTTGCCAAAGCAGATGGCATAAAAAGAAATTACAAAACATGTAGGACACATGTTCCACTGTAAAATTTTGACTTAGGCTGTATCAGCCCAAATATGAGTCCTCCGTTTCACCATCCATATCATGACGTTTATACAGACCAAAGATGTAATAAATATACGATGATGACGCAGTCTCTCAGTGATATGGCTAACTTCCTTGTCCCATTGTATATTCAGCCAGTATTGAGATCATCGAGAGCCTTCGTAGTGTAGTGGCTACGTGTCCGCTTTATGTGCGCGGGGGGGGGGGGGGGGGGAGGTCTCGGGTTCAATCCCAGCCTGATCCAAAAGCTTTGTCTTTGGCTCTCGTTAATACCGGTGGTCCATGACTGGTTTATCAAAGGTCATGGTATGTGTTGGCCTGTCTATGGGAAATGCATATTAAAAAAAAACCTTGCTGTTTATCGAGAAGAGTAGCTGCATTAGCGGCGGCAGCAGGTTTCTGTCTGCAGAGAAGACCCCACTGGAAATAAGTTAAATTGACTTTAGTGGGTTATCCCTGCACCCGAGGTGCTAAATGACACAAACACACAAACCTTAACTGTACCCAGTACAGGATTATAACCACACAGATTATATATTTCAAATGTGAGTGCAGAAATTCTTGCTGCTATTATTCATTCAACAGGCATTCATTTCTCTTTGTCAACTGGTCAGAAATACCCAATTGCCTGATAGCAAGATTTAAGACTATCGATTCAGAAACGGGTTAAACAAGCAATACATATACCAACAACAAAAGAAACTATTTAAACATATGAATTTACTAACTGTAGAAGGAAATGCTTGGAACAACAGAAAATCATTTTTGTTACACGAGAGCCACCCCATATATATGTATGTATAATAGCATCATTAGGATAGCAACCTTCAGAATCTTCAACAAAGAATGACAACTATGAGACAACGGTAACAACTTTATATTTACAATAAAAAAATTGTACAAAGTAGGTTAATGAAATTATACACCAAGCTATGCCGATACTCCAATACTTAACAGACCTGTACAAACCAAGGGAAATCCTAATAAGGACTGCAACAATGGACATCCTGCACCTGAAATGTGAAACAAACTCTATGATGACACCTACCCCTCAAAGAATTAAGGACAGGTAGGACACCAAAAACTAATCGCACTTTAGTTAATCCTAGCTCAGAATGTATTTGCGTCAGGATAACATATCATATATGTGTGTACTCGTCATACTCCAAAGGATTTATTGAAGCGCATTTGGGTGTCTGTGATGTTAATTGTTGAATAAATAATTGAAAGTTGACCACAAAGCATCCACCCTATAAATCTCGATGTAAGTCATTAATAATTTGTGATAAAATCATAATTACACTTGGATCTTAATCCTGACATATTGGCAACAAAAACCGATCCTGGGATTTTTTATGTTTGGTTTCGCTTTTCTGTTATCCATCCTTAAAGTTTGACGTTTCAATTTTCCCTTTGCTTTTCAGGATTTTCATTTTCTTCATTTCATAGAAAAAGAACGAAGCAAAATTTAGAAAATCGCTGAATTGTTTTTGTAGTTCGGACATTAAAGAATCTAAAGCGTTAACCGGATTAAATTTCGCACAGCCGTTTTCTTTGAATAACCATTCTTAGTTGGGGCTCTCGTCCTATTATCCTTTCTGAGAAAACAAGCTTCAAAGGCCTTTGATGTTGATCATTTGCCTCTGAAACAATACCATTTGCTCAAGTTGAGCTGATATTTGAACAAAACGTAGTAAACATCGTCCCTGAACATTTGAGGAGGTTGTCAATCAATTCTTGGCCAATCACATGAATAAAAGAGCATTTGAAGTAAGGAAAACATTATTCACGATCTGTCAAACGGCGACAGCGACAGTCTGGTTTCAAAATGTGACGTCATGGAGGCGGCCCTTCGTGACCTCAAGCCTGGCAAAGTTGTGTTGCCTTGCTTCGGTAGGTAGGCCTGCGGCCGCTCCTGGTCAGTGTACGGATGGCGGGTTTGGTCTTCTGCCCCTTACCTCTTCATCCCGTTTTTAGGGATAGTATTTTATTGTATTTACTCGTCTCCTATCTGTATACTTTATGTGGTTAGCTTGTTAAACCAACCTGAGCTTTGTAACGCTATTTTGTGTGTTTTCTCTGCTGTTCACGTTTATGCTTATTTCGATGTGTTTATTTGTACTTTTATTTCCGCATTCATGGGTTCGAATAAAGTATTTATTATGTACGTGGGTATTGCTGATTAGGGTGTCAGTTTTTTGCCCCGCCTCTTTGGTGTGAAGGACCACTGGGGTAATCCATCGCGGCACGGCCTTTGAAGTTTGAAGGGGCATTGTCTGACGATTCCCGCTCCTCTTGAACATTTAAAGTCACCATTCATTAGAACGCAAAACAAGCACGATAACTAGAAAGTAAACCACTAAGGCTATAGTTAGCATGCTTGCATTTTTTTCCCTGCCCACAAACATACTTTCGGCATGCTGCCTTATTTAACATTGCCGCCCTGATACCACTCTCTTTTTGCCATGGGCCGTTGCTACCTGCAGCCACGTGACAGGCTGTTAAATATGATTGACGGATGGCATTGTTCCGTTTGGGGGCTGAAAACCAAAAGAATGACACATGGACGTTCGGATATCCACATGCCTTTGTGGTCTTTTGGCGTTTTTCTCATATTTCTACTTTAGTTAAAAGCTCGAAATTTTGATAACTACTAGAAAGGACATTCATCTTGTAAAAAACGTTAAAATTTCAAAATCGGCCATCCAAAGGTTTTTTGTGTCTTAACTGTCCTTAAGCTCTATTTAACTGTCAACCCTGAGTCAATGTATCAATGTAATGTGTCAGGTTTGTGACATTTGAGAAAATACTATCAATTTTGAATAAATGTGCATTTGGGCATGTCAGAAAAGAATGAAAGTCATTATGATTTATGTCAAAAAAATGCTATCAAAACAATTTTTCTTTACAGGATTTTAAGTGCAATTAGGCGAGCTTGTAACTGTCGTCAGTAGCTGCTTGCTACCTATAGCCCCTGGGGTTTTGACCTAACAGAAAACAAGCTAGCCTAAAATGTCTGAAAGGTGAACATTAAAACAGAATGATGCCAGAAGATGAAGTTAAGTAGCAAAACAGACAAGTCTAAAAACTGTAAATTATTGTAGCCAAACTTTCTAATAATTTTTGGATATTAACAGCTACATTATACGGCAAGTCAGAAAAGAGTGAAAGTCATTTGTATTGAAGTCAAGAGAATGCAATAAAAATATGACATTTCTTAACCAGATATCAAACACAATTAGGCAAGCTTGTATCTGTCGTCAGTAGCTGCTTGCTACCTATAGCCTCTGGGGTTTGACCTAACAGAAAACAAGCTAGCGTAAAATGTCTGAAAGGTAAACATTAAAACAGAATTATGCCAAAAGATAAAATTAAGTAGCAAAACAACAAGTCTAAAATCTCTAACATTATTGACGCCAAACTTTCTAACCGTCTCGGGATATTCATAGCAAAATTTTTACAAATATTTGATCAAAAGTACATCTTTGAATCATCTTCACTCAAGTTTATTGTAGATAAATTTGGTTCTATATGCAAGGTCCTGAAATTTAGAACAAATACGACCAATTCTTAAAATCTGTGACAAAAACATATTATGTCCTATAGTTTCCGAAATATTACTGTCCGGGAAAGGATAATTAACCACTTCAAAGTTAAACTTATCTATATTGTGATAGACTTTAATACAAATTCTGTCATTAGTGACCTGAATATCCAAGTCCAAAAACACATCTGAATTCCTACCTCCAAAGGGATATATTTTGGGGTAAATTTCTTTTGCAATTTCACTGAAATTTTGTACATTTATGCAAGCAATGTCATCAATATATCTTGCGTTGTTTGATAAATTTGTAGCCATTTGAAAGTCCTTTTTCATCAATTTAATCATATACGTAAATTCAAGTCAGGTTAAATATAAATCTGCCAGTAAAGGGGAGCAGTTGCTACCCATTGGAATGCCTTTTATTTATTGAAAACCTAATGGTTTGCAACGAACAAAAGTATTATTCAAGGGAAATTTAATATCATCTATCAAAGTTTCAACAGTGTGAGATTTAACGTTACTTTTTGAATATCTATTGTGTAACCAATATGCTTTCTTTGTATATGAATCAATATTTATGTATGGTTTACCAATTTGTTTAAACATTATGCTTATTAATTCTGAAAGTGAACTTTTGACTTCATCTATGGGTAGATTTGTGTACAGTGTTGAAAAATCAAAACATTTGATATTTTTTGCTCTAACATTTTTGATTTTAGATACAAACTCGAAATAATTGTTAATACTTCAAAAACAATTTATTGCATCACAGTATTTACGAAAATGATTCCTAATTGCAGTCAAACACAATGTTACTTCCTTTGATAATTGCTTTGTAGTACAGTTTGAAGCACCAGCTATGAATCTAGATTTAAAAGGGTTTTCATGTATTTTGGGTATCCAGAATAAAAGTGGAATAGAGGAGTCCTCTTCAGAAATTTGATATTAAAATTCCTTTTCATCTCATCTTTATGTGTATCCATCAAATTATCAATGGATTGTTTGTGTAATTTATATACGTCATTTTCTGTTGTGTCTGAAATATTGTTTATACCAAGTTCCTTTTTCAAAGCATCCAGATAATATGTAACGCCACAGGGCGCCGCCATGTTGCTCCAAGACTACAGTTGACTATATCCGTTCGAACGCTGTTATTGATTATGCATGCGCGAACATTTAGATGATAAGTCATCTGAATAATTGACGACAGTCACTATGGTCAAAGCAATCGAAGGCACCCTTTCTGCCTCGTATCAATCAATATGCATACGGCTAGCACCGTAAAAAACATATATGTATGTATATATATATATATATATATATATATATATATATATATATATATATACACATATATATATATATATATATATATATATATATATATATATATATATATATGTGTGTGTGTGTGTGTGTGTGTGTGTGTGTGTGTGTATGTGTGTGTAGGTATATACACATATTTATAGTTAAAACTATTATAACAATACCAACACAGGGACAGACCTAAGCCTTAAAAATCTGTGCCAAATGAGAAAGTAAAACTGTAATTGCTGCAGAATCCGACAAGATTCTAACATAATTCAGGAAAGCATATGTGTGTGTGCGTGTGTGCGTGTGTGCGTGTGTATAGCATGTGATATACAATATAATGCTGACTTAGCATGTAACTAATAGTTTCCATTTTACTCCGAATGTTGAAAAATAATGGGTAATATACCTGGGGTAATAAATTAAAACACGTAACATAACACTATATTTACATTAGGAGTTTTTGTTAGCATTGAAAGAATAGGGATACATTTTGTTTTCATCAGTCGATGGTAACATCATGTACAGCACGGCACGTGCCAGTGCCTACTTGCCCCTACATAACAAGCGGCTGGGCACAACCATAGCTCCTCCCACTGATAAACAAAAGGTCCTTCGCAGTGGCTATCAAAACTTTTACGCACAAAATATTCATGACAAATTTAATTCTAGTATTAATGTTAATATGAATATAAATGGTATGGTAGGCATTTTTTTTATGACGTCGCTATCGCGACGTCATGAAAAATGTTTACCAAGAACCGCGCTGTTACATGCCAATGACAACAACAGAGACAGACTTCATTTTTATAATGGCCATACAGGGATAACATACTGAGTGTCTGGCGTTTTGCAGCTGGCTGCCAGTGATTTGTAGATTCAGGTGCTGTGCAGTTTTTTTTATATATAGAGATATGATGGGGATGCAGGTTTGTTGTTTTTGTCACTGTTATCTTCACCATAATCACAATTTATAAAGTTACTATCATAGGCTGTGGGTAACACATCATGATAATGTACCCCAGTGTTTGCAATGGAAAAATATGATACGGGTGGGATAGTGAAAGTTCTTTGCAGTGGACAAAATTTTGTCCACTGAAAAGTGCCATCATATTGACAGAACACATACACTGGGCATAATAATGTTGCAATGACAGATACTTTTACATCTGATCCCCAACTGGTAATTTTTCAATGTGTTGCAAGTGATGATCGAAACTGTTCACGCGTATGCAGAAAAGGCAATTCTCTGCCTCCTTATAAATTGACTGGTGTTGAAACGGTGTACATGGACTAAATGTAGTGCTTCCAATTGGAACAAGAAAGTTCCAACTGCCCTAAAAAAAATACATCCCCTGCAACACGGAAATAACAGTATCTTCTTTCAACGTGGATGGTGAAAATATATCCCTTTGGCCATACTTTTTTATCAGGAGTGACCTGTAGAGGGGTTAAACTGTATGACAAGAGACACTTGCATGTCTGTAATTTCTGGTTTGAAACATGTGCACTCATCCACGTTAAAAATGTCAAAACTGCACAAGAATCAATTTATGGAAAATTAAAGTCAAATGAAATATAGTGAAAGTTGTCACATTTTATTTGGTAATCAGTATTGGACTAAATTATGTCTTTAATTATTTGAAGAATTACAAATTGAAAAAAATGTCCTTTGCAAGTATAATATTGTTGTGGAAAATGCAAAAATATTAATAAGGAAGTAATGGATACGGCTGTTTTAGCTATGGATATGGGTGATGAAAGTAAGTGAGGCATTAGTGATATTTGGTTTTCAGTATTTATCATAAAATGAGTGCATGGCACAAAACTAGTGACTTCTAATTCATGTAGGCCTATACTGTTGTAAAAGCTTTTTAATTGCAATTCAACACGGTGTGTGAAAAATCAATTGGACTATTTGGATATTTTTAGTTTGGCAAAAGTGGGAAAAAATAACAACAGAATGTAAGGTTTTCACCAACCGCCCCCGCCCCGCCCTCCACAGCGGTTAATGGAGATAAGGACACGTTTTCCTATTCGGATATGAATTTCACTCCGCAACTTACCACTCTGGTAACAACTTGAGACACATTTTACGCTGGGAAGAAAGGCACGACTCCACAACATTCACGCTGGGAAGGAAGGCTCTTACACGCTCAGGAAGTGATTACAGTGTGAATATTGTCTGCCACTGCTACTGCTTAGCTGTTACCTGACTCAGAGAGGGCCGCACGTTATGGGTGTAAAGGAACCCCGAGGGGATATAAGTGATGCGTGTTCATCAATATTAAATACCTGTGAATTGATGTGTAAATTTTCTCTGTGAACAGTGAAAACTTTAAGAAAAGCATAATAGAGATTTTTTATATAGGCCTATAATTTCACAACTCCTAGAAGTGCATTTATTCCATCTGGTGAAATACGTTAATCCCGATAAGAAGCCTCTCGCCTCGGATTTCCACAATTGCAAATATGACGTTAGCATTGGTGGTCGCCGCAATATTTTAAAGAGGTGTAAGCCTACTATGGAAGGTGAAACACTTGCTTCCTATATTTCACGAAAATTGCAAAGTGCCACCACAATTAATTACTGTAAGCATTATATTGGAATATCATGACCGTGAATGTAATTTGTAGGCCTAACTTGGTAAATCGAAACCTACCGCGTTTGATAACAGAATCGAACATGTGGTGTAGGAAAAGAAATTAAAAGTAGTAAAAAAACACCACAATTCTTGCAAAATACAAAAGAAGGGAAAGAAATCAACCTCATGTTTTGAACACATTAAGGTCTACGGGTCCCTAGAGACGTTAGTATGTAATGTCGAAACCCACATTAGTGTGCCCTTAGTCTGAAAAAGCTATATTTTCGACGTTCGTTCTCCCATCTCTTGAAAAGGTGATAACCATGTATTTGTCATAATTTACATTATTTTGCCCATTTTAAGCCCGGTTTTCATCTGATAGACCTGTGCAGGAAAAATGCAGCCATTTTTATCGACTTTTGCCAAAGAACTATGGAAGATTCAGAATTTGGCTGCGATTCCCATGTTAAGGGCATATAGCACACAAGTATGATTCAGGTTTATTCAAAATTGCGCAAGATACCTAAATAAATCACAATTCGATAAAATGATACACGTGTATGCGCTACAAAGGATAAAACATTAAAAATGGCTTCAAAATTTTCAAGTTTCTTTTGAAATGTTCACTTTAAAGCAAATTACAATTAAGTGTATCTGTGATATGGGTTGTAGCTATAGATTGAAAATATTGCTGACTCATAAATGAACAAATGATATGAAATTTGTTTAATTTTGACAGTGTGTATTTTGTTTATGGGACAATACATGACCCCACACCCCTTATGATGATTTTTCGATAGTTGTTATGTCGTGGATATAAAAAGAAGAAAAACTATTTTAGTGTTTGCTTTCCATAGATCCTACATTAATTATTTACAATACTGCGTTCAGATATTTTTTCTGCCTAATATACTGAAATTATAACTTCGTATTTAAAATATTTAGCAAGTAATTGTGTTGATTTGGTACCGTGATGTCAAAAATAGGGCTTCTGCATATTTTCCATTCCCTTTCATTCTGGTTGGTTTATTTAGTGCATTTGTAGGTTCATTGCGGCAATACGCTCGTGTGACCTCGCTATTTAACAAAAGAAAGCCACAAAGCGATAATTGTTGCGCATCTGTCTACTCATGATTTAGTCTATCCTAGGACTGCAAGCATAGTTTGGTCTCATTTGGTAGCATACCTCTTTCACGAAGAGGTTGCTTCATAGATTCACTGTGTAATTTGGTCGTATTTCTCGGTAGGTTCCCATCGTCTTGCCTGGATAGTCTGTGAATTTGTTAGTTTGTGCTAGCTTTGTTCACTTGTGCTGGTTTGATTCAAAACGTAGTTTGCTCCCATGGGTGCTTAATACCTTCACTGCATGGTTTGACCAAACTTCTTTGTAGTTTTCCAAAGGTCTTTGTCTAGGTTGGCAGAATCTTTTTTAGTTTGTCCTAGGTTCCCTTAAGTGTGGTAGTTTGGTTCAGAAAATCTGACAAAATTTTCCACAACTTCATTCTCTAGAAGCAGTGCAAAGCATGAGTAAAGATCTTGAATCTGTTGTAGTTTTGCCTGGTAGTAAAAGGCGTCGACTGGAACATATAGATTGGGGTCTTTTTTTTCTGTCAAAACAGCACAGGCAAGACAGTTCAAGCCCAAGAAAGTGGAATAAAGCATGTCCAGGAATGCTCTAAGATTAGACATGACTGTAATGACAGCACCCACTGTGACATTCTGTCCCGCATAGGTCCACTTATGGACAGTTTGATGGAGAAGCCTGTGGTATGGCATAAAAATTGTTGTGCATCTTTCACCAATAAGGTAAACATTCAACGTGTACAAAAGTGCTTTGAAAATACTCAGTCCCCCCAGTCCCAAAGTAGACCTTCAACCCCCATTGTAACACCTACCAGTGAAACAGTCCCACTAACGAGAGCCATGGTCCAAGGTGTTGATTGTGAAAAATGCGTCTTTTGCCAACAAATGAAAGTTTATTTGAAATTACACAGAATTGAGTCAGATGATATGGAGCGAACAGTTAAAAAAAAACTAGCTGAAAATGATTACCAATTAAAATGCAGAATTGGATATTGCAGTCTAGTTGAATCAAAAGCACATTACCATGTGTCCTGTCTGAACAAACCTCAAAAGGAAAGGCAGTTGTACTGCTGAAAGTAAGGTGGTCATTGATACAGAATATGAAAAGGCAATGCATGGTCGCCTGGTGCATATTGACAAGGGTCTCGAAGCAGGACATGTATACAACATGAGTGATGTAAATAGGTGCTTCCCAAAACCCCTTCAACAGGAGGGAGTAGAACATCCTACCTCATACTCCTACAGATTGAAAGAGAAACTGGAAAAGCACTATGAGGACAAAATATTTCATAGATTGCATGACAAAAGGCAGCCCCTCCTTCTTTTTCCATCAGTCAGCAGCGGTGATGTCCTTGAACAACTTAAAATTGCAACTGATAAGTTAAAAGATGATGCTATGGGGGCTTCGTTTGAATTCAACACTAAAAGGCAGGAGTCCAGCTTTCTAACGTCTTTGCACCATGTAACTACCAAAATTAGAGCTGACTTGAAAGCAGCAAAAGGCCATCCTGGTTATGGCAGTCTTACTGATAAAGCTGCTGCTCATTGCATCCCAGACTCTTTGTACCTGTTACTTAAGTGGATTTATACACCAGAGAATGATGATACATTTAGTAACATTGAACCTGGAGCATGTTCTGCTTCTGTTGCAAAATACAAAGTAAACAAAAAGGTCCACAATACTATTGTGTACACTTTGCAAATGGTCGAAAAAATACTGTCAAACAAATAGAAAGTAGCTAATACATCCATCAGGCGACAGGAAGCAAGCTTCTTATAGATTATTTGCACTCAATAGGTGAGTGTATTGGACATGATACCATTCGCAGAATTGACACAAGCATTGCAAATCTGCAAGTTGATAGATACCTAATGAATGGCAATGTCTTTGTGCCTCGAAATTTGGTTTATGGGCGTTTTGTGCAATTTGTGGCTGAAAAACTTGACATTATTGAGGAAATACTTGATGGGAAAGGTACCTTTCATGAAACACAGATGGCTGCATTCCAAAGAGGGCCCCCAAATGTAAATGATCATTTTTTTTACAGAGACTTGCAAAAGCAAAAGTTTGAAGGATATTCCAAAAGACCTCGAAGTACCGGTGGCAAATGTTCTCATGAAAAAAACAAAGCCGATGTTTACCGAACCACTCACCTGTGAATGGCTCAATGGTGCACCAGGCAGTATTGATGGCACAGGATATGAAGGTGTAGATTTACTTTGGCTTATGTGTAGGCTACATTCACAGTGTCAACAAAAATACCAAGATGGACACCATTTAATCAAATTCTGTCTGAGAATGCAGCTCCAAGAACAACAGTAGGGTTCTTGCCATTATTTCTCGCCCCAGCGCACAAAGTAGACACAATTGTGACAGTGCTTTGCAGGTGCCAGAAACTAACCAAAAAGCTTGGCAACTCATATACTGTCATTACTTTTGACCAGGTTTATACTTTCGTGCAAAAGAAGTTGTCTGGCATTCCTCTGACATGTTCCAGAATATAATTCTGTATCTTGGAGGGTTTCAACTGCTATGATCTACATGTCTGTACTTGAGCAACATTTTGAAGACTCTGGTCTGAAGGACATATTGCTTGACAGTGGTCTGTTCACCCAGGTGACATGTACAAAGATACTGGGTGGCAACATGTGGAATAGAGGGGTGCAAGCACTTTTGCTTATGATGGAGGCTCTTTGGAGAGAGCTCATGGATATGTTTTAGGCTTGGCTAGACCAAGAAGGCAAGTCACCATTGCAAGACTTGATCCAATGTGTCGATGGAATTTCAATTGCAGTTGAAAAAAAAAAAATTTGCGAGGTTCAGGCTGGTGTGAAAGACATGATTGCAAAGATGCCCCATGTAGAAAGTGACCTTGAATCCTTCCTAGAAGAGTCCAGCAAGCCAACATTCGTTTTTTGGAAGCAGTACGTGGATATGGTTTCTGTACTGCTTAAATATATTAGAGCTGAACGTGAGGGTTTATGGGATACCCATCTATCGACCTTCAGACAAATGCTAGAGTTGATGGCCATTTACAACCATGTTGATTACATTAGATGGGGGCTTATATATTGCATTGACATGGTGGAGCTGGAGCACACAGCGTACTCTGTGTATAAGGAGTTCAAAGATGGCCATTTTGCTATCAAAGAAACTGACAGTCCTTTCAACCAAGTGCACACTGACCAAGCACTGGAGCATGTAAACAAAGTGTGTAAATTGTCAGGTGGTTTGGTGGGACTAGCCCGTCATCAGTCAGCACTATTCGGATGGATGCTAACATGCTGTGACAGGGTCAGTCTCATTGATGGCATTTCTTCTTTATCTGTAGATGGTGATATATCCTACCAACCACACAAAGAAATGCTACCATCTAGGTTGCAGAGAAATGATAGAGATGTGAAATTTCTTGTCACACATCTAAAGCAGTTAAATCTCTTTGGTCATGACTCAGAACACCTTTTTGCAATTTGTACTAACGATGCTGCTCCACAAGATATTGCCAGCGACCTTTTGTCAGCAAGGGAAACAGGGAAAAGCATTGTGCAGGAGGTAGTAACAGATAGATTGTGACCAAATGCTACCAAAGATACCATTAAAAAGTCAGAGCAACAAACATCTGCAAATATGTACCAGGTGAAAGTGCACGCAAAAACTGCACCACCTCTATGTTAAAGGCAGATAGGAACATCATCAGACAGCTCTTTACAGCAGCTAACAGTGGATGCAGTGTTAATTTGCAGGAGGCTAGTCAAACATGAAATGGCACTAGTACCCTTCTTGTGTGCTACTGTTGATGGTACACTTGTTTCACGAGACAAAGCTCCATTAGCACATCTTCTTAGTGGCGTTTGTGTGCAAAAGATTCCACCAGAACCCCTGTCAAAGACATGTTTCATTATTGAAAGCTGATTTTGTTCTGTACTGTCATAGGTGAATTATTGTTTCACTGTTCTTTGCTTTCGATCACGTGAACTATACCAGGTGAGCCACAGTTCACTTGCGTGATCTATTGATGCTAGAGCATTCACACCCAAAACTGTTTGAGGAATTCAAACATGGGCATTTCACTGTACAGAAAAGCATGTATAAATTCTGTAACATATCCGTTTATCATACTCATAAACAAGAAAACGCCGAAGTGAAAGGTGATGGTGGGGCATCAGGGCATTTTCATGATGGAAAGGCTTTACATTGATGGATGGTGGGTGATCCAAAGTTGAGTCGATTAGTTCAAGAATTTGAGATTGTCTCCAAATCTGCACATGTCAAAACATGCACCGGTCATCATAAGCAGAGTACAACTTTCCAATCTAACTTCAAACACAATGTCTCTGATTTCTCAAATAGACGAAATGGGAAACCCATTTGTAGAGGAATCTGGCACCCTTTTTACTCTTGATAACAATGCTGTTATAAATGAAAATGCAATGAAAGCATTGCATAATACCAGAGCAGGTGGACAAATCTCAGTTATTGGGATTCATACCTGAGCGAATTTCCACCCAGTCAAACAAACGAATAACAGATACCATATCCAGAAACAACCTTCCCACATTTTGTAGTCCCCAGCCAAAAGAGCCTTCAGGAAGAAAGAGTGTCACTGATAATATGAAGTCAGGCGCAAAACTGTTTGCTGAAATGTATATTTCCACACAAAGGAGGGATGGTGACATGGCAGGTTTTTTCAAACATGAAAATGCTTTATGCTCCCCGTCCCTTTCACAAAACGGAAAGCTTCGCCAGGGTAAAAAATCTGATCTTGTTAAATGTCTGATGGACAACTGGCAGCAAAAATGCAATGAAACACCATCTGTTGATGCCAAAATCCTTAATGGATCTGCATGAATCAATATGATATTGCCAATAGGCTGTAGGACATTTGACATTTACATCAAGGATAAATTCATCCCTCATGTGAGAACCAACTAAAAAGTTGCCAAAGACCTGACATTGTGTGGGATGTCTATAAAGAACATAGTCTTAAGGCAGAGACTGGAGCATAAGGGGGCCATGGTGTTTGCAGGAAGGTTACAAGCAATGCTCCTATTCCATCAAACTGGCCACTGTTTCTTTGTAATGACAAAAACAAAACTAAACCGAATGGACTCCTCACAAAATAAAAAAAATGTAATGTCTTTCTGTGCACATGAGAATAAACAGCTAATCTGTACACAGGGTGAAACTCTCTTAGCATCCCCTGCCATAGCCAAAGATGTTTCAATAGTGCAATGTCCCCACAAGGAAGCGGATAGTAGAATCATTCTGCACATTGCCAATTGTGTCAAACAGGGCAATCGTGATATCATGGTTCGAACTGTTGACAGGGATGTTGTATTGGCTATAGCATTTTTCCCACGCATTGACAACCTTCAACACCTATTTGTGGCACTTGGATCTGGCAAGCATTTACGATATATACTAGTCCATGAGATTACCAATAGTCCTGACCCTTTACGTTGCAAAGCCTTGCTTGTATTCCATGCCATAACAGGATGTATACCACCTCTATCTTTGCTAGCATAGGCAAAAAGACTGCATGGGAGGCATGGCTTGCATACCCTGCCATCACAGACACGTTGGTCACGTTGTCATACAGCCTGACAGTATTCCTAACAATTGCATGTAACAAATGGAATGCTTTGTGGTAGTAATGTACTGCAAAACTTGTAGCATGACTAATTGTGATGAGGCAAGATGAGATCTCTTTACTGCTGGATGAGTTATGCAGAACATACCTCCCACAAGTGATTCCTTGTACAAACGTGCTCAAAGATCCATCTTACAGGCGTGTTACTTCTGGGGATTGGCTTTGGTTCCATGTCCAGATATGCCAGATCCAGCAAACTGGGATTGGATGTCTGATGAAACAGGCAATTGGTCACCTGTGTGAACAACTCTCCCTCAAGCATCTGCTGCATGCAGAAAGCTTATTTGTTGTAGGTACAAGGTGCGGTGCAGAGGAGTATGCAAGCGCCCCCCCCCCAAAAAAAAACAAACTTGAAATAATGCACATGTAAAGGTGGTTGTGCAAATAACTGACCTAAAAAAATAAAATTTACAGAACTGTGCATATGTGAAGGTGGTTGTGCAAATAGCAGCACCAATTTCTGGGACAGTTATCCCTCAAAATAGTATTATTTTAAAAAATGATATGCAAATAGGGTGATTTGCATATTCAGATTAGCAGCAATCTCATATTTACACCAAGTTTGATTTACAATTCATTTGTGTCAGTTGCAAAGCACTAATTGCTTCAAAATATGTGTCAACTCTTTTGAGTGATTTTTTTATGTTATTATACTTGTTTCCGTGGAAAAAATATTTTTTCTAATTTATCGCCTCTTTATGTTTAAACAAATATACGGTCAATGGTTATGTTTGATATATGAAACACGGTGTATTTCTTTTATTGCTTTCTGTTTGTTCAAAGATACACAAACTTGTCCAATTGCACTTAGAAATGAAATGGCCTGAGATGCCGTTTATGTCAATGAATATGTTAATAAGGCAATTAAACTATTTTTCACATTAGTACATCATGCAATTGATTATATCTTACAATTGCAAAAAATTTTCAGGCATTTACCCCAAGCTTAAAAAGCTTATTAGTGATTTTTCATTTTATCATGATTTTGAAGGTTTCCATAGAAACGTCTCAATTTACCCATGTTTGTTGCAGATTACGGGTTGTTTCCTGCATTAAATCGTAGTAAATGCGTTCATCTATAAATGTGCTAAATGGCTAAGCTGTACTCTGATGTGCAAGATTTTTTTCTATATAACCCGGAGTAGTTCATGGTGTAAGAAAATCGGTATGCATAAAACCTGGTGTACTTATACCCAGGGTAACTAACCCATGGGGCAGTTACACCACTGTTTAACTGAAGACCTTTGTGCAAGTTTGAACCCCCTTTCCTGACACTGGCCAGCTGACCTGTCCCAGGTGAGCACAGTGAGGACAGACATGTGACTGGTGTCCCCTTTTATTGACATATTGCATTACGTGACGAGAGGGCAAGAGGCTTCAGATCTAGTTTGTCAAAATGGAAAGAGTGTATGCACAGTGGTCCATAATAGAAATATTACTGATTTTATATCTGTGAATGATAAATGATAAAAATTAATGTGTGTGTATTTTATCGTCAAAATGTTTTTGTCTTATGAAAAACATGATGACCACTGGAATTTCAATAGAACATTAACATTTCTATCTATCCCATATGACCCTCTTTTTCCAAGTCTAGTCACAACAACCATGGCTGCACAAGGTGCGGAGAGCGAAGCCAAAAAGAGGAGCAGGGAAATTGGCAACATGAAAAAGGAACGTTGTCTAGCTATGCCCCCTGTCATAAGTGCGCTATCCCTTTTTTAGCTCCATATTTTAAGAAGTATTCAAATAGACATATCCAATGTACACACTTTTAAACAAGTAATGGTCAACAGATTGTGGACAAGTTTTAAAAAAATCCTGCCATTATTTGTCACATACACAACAGTTTGTTTGATCAGAGCATACACTTCTGTGAATGGCCTTTCATCAAATGTATACTTTGCATATGTTTGTATGAGCATTTTTTACTCTCGACAAATAAAGTGCTGGAGGGTATTGTCGTCCTCTTCATAGTCCTTCCGGCTGCCTCTCCGTCCGTCTTGTTGGAGTCACCGCGATATCTGAAAAATATTGAGCATAGCTTTTCCAAATTTTTGTCAGAGATGCATCTTGTGATGGACCAAGTTCCAATTTTAAACATATTTCCTCTCTGTATTTATAAACTTTTTACGAAACTTTAGAGTATTTATGTTTTAGGCCGTCTGAGTGGTGCACAAGGGGCCGACATTACCATAATATCACAAGAAGGATCCAACGCAGCTTCCCCATTTTTTCACAGATGCAAATTATAGTGCACCACATTCCTATTGAAAACCAGCTTCTTCTTTTTTTTAAACTCGTTATGAAACTCTGACGTGTTTTTTTTTTCTTTTTTTTTTGATGCCAGACTGGCTGACGCACAGTACAGTGGTCCCTGTGATCAGAATTTGTCCCAAGAACACATTGAAAAGTGCTCCTTCATTTCACAGACAGGAATATGGAAGTTGTATGTAAAGTATTTTACTGCAAAGTCTCAAAATAAAAAAATGCATAATTAATGAACAAGTAGTCAAATTAAAAAATCATCAAAGATCAGATTTGATGCATTACAACTTAATGAACAACTTTGTTTGACCTTTCCACACAGTATATTTACACCAGCGTTCAGCAGCATCTGCATGACTGTCTAGGAGTATTCAAAAACAGTAAAAAGACACACAAAATGCAGCATCAACTATAAAATACATTTAGGTCTTACAGTCAGCTGATCTTTAAAGACGGTCATTTTGTTATTCATTTGGGGCCTCTATTTTTACAATATAATACATTAATTTATATATATATATATATATATATATATATATATATATATATATATATATATATATATATATATATATGTGTGTGTGTGTGTGTGTGTCTGTCTGTCTGTCTGTCTGTCTGTGTGTCTGTGAGTGTGTTTGTGTGTGTGAGTGTGTAAGTGTGTGTGTGTGTGTGTGTGCAAAACATATATTTAAGACATATGAACTCTTCAAAACGGGTTTTGTTTGAAATGCATTTGTGCATATAGCTGATGCTACTTGGTTTAAGAGACACCAAACTGTGTTATAAATCTAATGCCCCTATTGTAATGGTTTAATGACTATATTCTGTTGCAGACTAGTTCCATGTCTATCTGGCATGTAGGTCAGAATTCCCTTTTTAATTATGTCAATAGAATTACCTATCTAGTGCTTTGCCAGATATACACCACCAGTACATGTGTAATTTGCTTATCATGTCTGCTGGAACAAACGTACCTTTGAAAGCTTATTCCAGCTACACACTGATATATTAGTGTTTTCATACTATGGTAGCCCCCATTGGCGAGTTAGTCCAGAACATTGATCTAGCTTACCTCTTAGCTTTTAATGTGGTTCGGTTAAACTGAGTTCGAAACCTCAAGTTTGGCCCAGCACTTCCCTATAGATCATTGGTACAATATAGATTCTCTCACCGCATTACGTTTAAAATTATACTCATGGTTTTTAGGAACTATTGCATATGATGAAGACACAATGTATACTTGTAAGGCTAACAGTTATCCTTGGCCTGCTCTCAGTAAGTCAAAGATCAAAGGTGCCCAAGAGTATTTGTGCACTGGCGAAGGCGTAGTCGACAGTTGTGGTTTAACCCGGAGGCAATGTACATTCAACTTCCTTGCCCTATCTACGGATAACACATTATTGAGATATCTCCTTTACCTATGCTGTCAATGTCGGCATTTTGCCTATCTGTATTGAATATGTCTCCGTTATTCCCAATTGTGTCTTCTTGGAACAGGGATCTATATAGCCACTGCCCCCCCCCCCCCCTTGCTGTGTCTCCTAAGTGGTTAATTGCAATTTTACATATTAGAATATGTTTCAACAATTTATGCAGGCATTCAGTACCATTGGGAGATTAAGGTCATGTAACGTTACTTGGGTAATTTGCTCTAACTTTGCATCAAACTAGCCTTGCCTACAGGGAGTTGTACATAATAGAGGGTTCCACAAATTCTAAAACGCAAATGGTAGTATGTGCAAAATCAAATGTAATGGTTGGGAAAATGGACTTAACACATCTGTTTGTCTAGCTCCAATCATTAGAAGACGGGCACTGATTCTGCAAAGGCTGACACATTATTAAGCTGGCAATTTCCTCAATAGATGATGTGCTGCAGTAATGGTGATTATATAGGAACCTTTAAGAATGCACTAAAGAATTAATGCGAAGTCTTAGTATCCGATGAAGTGCCACAGAAAAGTAAGCATGCTACATGCATTCAGCGATCCCCAGCAGACGTTATATTAGAGGAGACCAATATCGTGTGTGAAATTGAGACCCAAAGTATTGTTCACCAGGTGGCCCTGAATTTTTTTTCTTATTTTTTATAATTTGTGTGTGTGTGTCTGTGTGTGTGTGTGTGTGTGTGTGTGTGTGTGTGTGTGTGTGTGTGTGTGTGTGTGTGTGTGTGTGTGTGCGTGTGTAATAGCTATTTTCGACTTCTAGGCCAGAACCGTTACTCAGATTAAGCTTAAACGTGATGCATATGTTCCTTGTGGAAGGGTCAAATAAAGTGGTTCACGATGTGGGAATGCTGCGGATTCCTGATGTTTAACGATTTTTTCAATTCGGCTTCTTTTCGGTAAATGCACCTTTCCTATTGATTACCATGTAAGTCAATGGTCAGTCTAATGCTGATTGACATTTTCGACTTCTTCTCCAAAACTGTCATCCAGGTTTACTTCAAACATGGTGGGGATGTACCTTGGGTGGGTGTCTACCAGGTTTGTTCCAATGGTCATGTTCTAATGAATTTTGGATTTTTTTTATATTTTTTTTTCAAAAATCTTTACAAAAGTTTTAATAGGAAAGATTTACATGGGAATTACTTGTAATGGTTATAACCTAAATGATTTTGGCCAGATTTACTTCAAACTTGGTTGGGATGTGCCTTGGGTAGATCTCTACAAAGTTTGTTCAAATAGTCACGCTCGACTGATTCTTTGGATTTTTATGATTTTTTTTTGTTTTTGGGGGGCAAACCTTTAAAAGTCTTCTGCTCTGAAACGGCTCACCCAATTACTTTGATATCGTACATAGTCACTCCCAGGGATATTTAGTTTCAAATTTGTTCACCGTGTGGCGCTGCAAAATTCTTCTATTTTTTATGAATTTTTGGTATGGTTTTGCTATTTTGTACTTGTTCTCAGAACTGTCACTCAGATTTAGCTGAAATGTGATGGATATGTTCTTGTGGCAGGGTCAAACAAAGTTGTTTACTAGGTGGCACTACTTTGGATTCCGGATTTTTAAGGGTTTTCAATTCGGGTACTTATCGTTCAATGCGGCTTTTCTATTGATTACTATGTAAGTCAATGGTCATTCTAATGCTAATTCACAGGACAACTGACACGAAATTTACTGTTAACTTGATAACTTGAGATCTGTTTTGAGTTAGTACCGTGATGCTGCACATGTTAATGTTTTTGTATGAAGGTCATGCTTGTACAATACATGAATGACCTTGACCTCGTTTCTAGGGTCACAGTGCAACCTGCATGAACTTAACTCTTCATTATAACTTGAGAACTACTTGAACCTTGATGTTGCACATGTTATTGTTCTTCTATGAAGGTCAGACTTATTCAGAACATGGGCGACCTTGATCCTTTCCCAAGTTCATAGAGCTGCAAGTGTGATGAATGACAAGATCAGCTGAGCATGGGCTGTTCACACAGCCCCCTGAAAAGTTTACTGTCACCATCTGTGCATAGTTCTGAAAGATGTAGAGGTGCTGATGAGTTATTAAGCTGCTTGACCAGTTCTTCTCCCATAACTGACTCAGCATTGCCAATTGGTTTATGCTGTGGATAGTTGGCCTGGCAAACACCATTATGGTTTGGACAAGCTGTTGTTATTGCTCCCTGCGTCTGACGTTTTGATGCATTAGAACAAAGTTTACTGAGAATTGACATACACACCGCCATTTCTGAAACGGTGTCCTGCTCAATCAATCTGGATACAGCCTGAGTCCCAGGTTGATAAAAAGACCACCATTTTATAGGGTTGTTATACATAACATCAGCCTCAGCTGGAATGCCAATTGTTGCGGCATCTCTCGAATGTTCACGCAGTCGTATTACTTTGGTCAAGAAAATCCAATTTTCCTCAATGGCAACGTTACACAGTTCCAAGCAGGTATCCAGGACCGAGTTAGTAACGTACTGCATGGTTGGTACACTGGGGCAGGGCACATCAAGTCCATTTGTTACTTCCATCCAGAGCTCTTTAATAAATTTGTTGACCAGGTCCTCCATGGATTGCATATGGATGACCCTATTTCCAATTATGCGGTCAAATGTCAAAGGTCTTTGCAGTTTTTCAGTCTCACTTGGCTCTCCTTCTGTTGGTCTGAGTATTGTAGGCATGACGTCTATGGGCTCTGTGTCCATAACATCTTCATACTTGTCTTTTGACATGGGTTGTTTCGTTGCTGAAAAATCTGACTTCTCCCTAAAGCTGCTTTTCTTCTTTTGCATTTTCCCATGTTGAGATCAAATCAACTTGTGATGCAGGGTAAAAATGGGATGGTAAGGATATGGTCATCGTGACTAACACAGCGAGGGTAGATGGGGTGATGAGAGCCAGTCAAGGTGGAGATGTGGGTTAAGGTCTCTTGCTGTATCAGGATGCAGGGTATCAGTTTTCTAATGTTACATACAGGGAATGTTTAATCACCATACACTTGACGAAGACATTTAAAATAAAATGCAAATGGAACATGCCTCTTTCTTTTTGTATGTAAAATACATGTATATCAATGTTTGTGTATATGGACATGCATACACATATCTTCTGGTTTTTCATATAAACAAGGAAGATGTATTGAAGGAAAGAATAAAGAGAGAAATTCACTGCATGTTACTTTGTAATTTGCCCCCCCTCCCCCGCCCCTTCCCAAGTCAATGCTGATATCAATTATTACGTACATATTCTGCAAACAGCATTCATTCAATAATACACACACATATTCAGATGGTTCAGCTCTTTTTTCCCCACTTTTTCGTGCAATTATGACTTTTGTGCTATAAATCTGCCATTTTTCATCAAAGTATACCATATTTTTTAATAAATATTGATAATTTTATTCATTATTGGTCTAACCAGCACTTTTTATGCCATACATTCAACACAAAATATGCATATACATTTATCACAAGCAAGAGAGATACAGAAAGGAGCTCAGGGCAAAGGCTGGAATTTGGGGCTATGATATACCAAAAAAAATTGACCATCTGAGGAAAAAATTGAAGACTAAAATCAATGTGATTTATCACACTACATTTATTAGGTATGTAACTTCTCATTGATGCTTTTTTTATTTTATATATTTTCATATATTGTAAATTTTAATTTCTCTTAAGGCTGCGCTAGGGAATTAATGCGCAACGTCTCAGGATCCCATGAAGTGCCACTGAAGGTAAGCATGGTACATGCATTCAGTGATCCGCACCGGATGTTGTTTTAGAGGGAGACCAATATTGTGTATGAAATTGAGACCCACAGTATTTTTGCTGTCAGATACATAAGTTTTCTGAACTTTGCATCAGGTGAAATGTATTAATACTGAAAATATATGGTTCTGTGTTGTCAATTTGTCTTTAATTTGTCTGGTGGCTACCAGGTGTCTTCTCTGTAGAGCCATAGAAAAAAATCTGCAGCATGTGTTTCCTGTAAATACTACTGAAAAAAATGTAACGGGCCTATAAATAAAGCAAGATTAACAAAAAAATGTACAAGCTTTTTAGTTTTTCAGTGCACCCTTAAACATTTATAATGCATAATAATATAGTAGACGGTGTGAAAACGAGTCTGCCGTGATATAACGTCTGATATATCTTAGTGACTCTTCTGTCACAGCAATGCAATATTCACTTTGGTTTCAGGTTCCTATGGTAGTTACTATCGTTGATAATAGATGACGTGGTAATTCAAGTAAATATGTACTCACTATCCACACAAATTTACAATGCTGCGGCAAACAAATGTAGCAAAGTTACAAACTTTATCATGCCATTCCTCCATAATAACTATCCCATTAATCAAACAAACATAGGCAGGGCTCTCTGAACTTTTATAAACACTAGGCCAATGTCGCCATAGTTTGACCTTTGCATATCACTGAATGTCAACATAAATATCACCAAAAGTTCCCCAGTGTTAATTTTTTAAAATATTGTCTTCCTGATAGGTCAGAAAAACATTACCAATAGATAAGATACAACCCAACAATGCCAGCAAAAAGCTTCAAGCGTTGCACAAACATGAACATGCATAGACCTACAACAATTATTTTCCCCATAACGGTTTAATTTTGTGATTATTATTATTATTATAATTATTATTATTATTATTATTATTATTATTATTATTATTATTATTATTATTATTATTATTATTATTATTATTATTATTATCGTCGTCGTCGTCATTATAATTATTATAACTACTACTACTACTACTACTACTACTACTACTACTACTACTACTACTATTGTACTCTATTCATAGAAATTATTCGATGTGTCGACCACCAATCAATAATTTAAGTGTCATAAAGATAAACCATGCTATGGAATATTAAACATCGGCCGTATGTCAGTATGTTGTACTGCGGCTATTCAGGTACATATTGTCAAAATGCTTTAATGGGATGCTTTGATTCTAAATGTTTACAAGTCAATCTCAACCAACTTTGCAAAGCATACAGTGATGATTTTTTCCCGTTTTTATGACAATCTCTTTTATCTATAAGCGGAGCTGGCTTCTCAGGTAAGCTTATCAGATGGTTTGTAGGCCTGTCAACATTTTAAATTTTTTGACAGCCGTTCCAAAAACCCTAGCCAAACCCACTTCAAACACGGTTGGGATGTACCATGCGTGAGGCTTTTCAAATTTATTTTAATAGATACGGTCCACTGATTTGTTTTCTATTTTTTTTTTTTTTTTTAATGAAAAAATCGCATCAAATCGTAGAGACTGCACAGCCAATTGCTTATAAATTAAACAGACACACTTCTGGGGACACTTAGGCCTTAAATTGTTCACCGGGTCCAGCTGTGATTTATGCCCACTTTTTCTTCAATTTTTTTGGACTTATGGTTTTCTTTTAAGTTCTTCTCTTAAGCAGTCTCCCAGATTGTTCTAAAACTTAGATTTTATGTAGCTTGTAGGAGGGGTAAACAAACTATTAACTAAGTAGTGACAATCTAGGTCTCTGATTTTTATTTTTATTTTTTTTCAATTGAGGTACTTGTTGGTTAATGCATGCATTCCTATTGTTTTCTCTGGAAGTCAATGGGTATTGCAATGAAAGTTAACATTATGAATTTGTTTTCTAAAGTCGTAAACACTTCGAACATAGTGTCATTATTCTTAAGATGGGTCTTCACAAAATCTGTTCAAAGGGGCTCGGTCCATTATTTTTCTTTGTCAATTCTTTTTTTGGTTCAGTTTTTTTTCAGGAAGATCTTGGAATTTTTTTCCAGAAACGCCAGGCCAATTGCTTTGAAATTGCATTGGAAACACATCTAGGGAGCCCCAGATATTTATTTGTTCGATAAGGTGGCACTGTGCTTATTTGTTCTCTTTTTACTTTTCGAGACTCTTCTCCCAAACCATTAGAAAGTTGGACCCCATTTTGACCTTTTTGAGATACTCTGGGACTTGATAACCACGAAATATGTTCACCGCGTGGTTTTTGCTGAAATTCTTTAATTTTGTTCACATTATTGACTTTCGGGAAAATTTTGCCTAGGGAACATGTGTATGTTGACAAAAGTTCTGAGCACTGAATTTCTTTAACAAAGGTAGCCTTGATATCAATTTAAAGATCACACGAACACTTCAGTCAGTGCATAAAGTCAACACAGTGCAGGACTGTCACAGTTCTCTTGTTTATTTTACAATCAAAATTTTTAAACGCAGGAGCTACCTCGCCAGTTCCTCTGATGTTGCACACAAGTTCACCTAGGATAATATTCTGGCCACCAGGTAGCACTGTGTCAGTCAGCAGGGTTCATGATATCCGTTTGCGGCTTTTCATCTGTCTGCTCTTTTAACCGTTTACATTTTCGATCGCTCTAAAGCCCTTGCAATGAATATTTAATTCAGCATATGTAAAGAATGCCTTCTACTTAATTTGCTACGAGGATGATAATGCAACATTTGTTTTATTTTTTTTTTTTCTAATTATATGTTCGAGAGAGAAAAAAATCTTTTGAAGAACAATTTGGACAATTGCTTTGATATTGCATACAGGGTCACCTGGCATTACGTTCCCGTTGTGCCACCGTATTTTGCACAGGTTTTCGAAACGATGGTGATATGGTAATGTTTTACAAGTAAGGGCAACACAAACTGTGAGACCATAGGTCGGTACATGCTCCCTGTGTACAAGTGTGCAACTCCCCTGAAGTACAATACTGTAAAAATCCTTCTATTTAATGCTATGCTTTCACATAGGTGGTGTCAGCTGGACTTTCATTAAATTTACGAAGGGTGTATATATATATATATATATATCCCAGCATATTTAAGATCTGTGTGGCAGCACTTTGAGAGGAGAAGTCAAAAAAGTTAATTGTCATTGCTATCCTCGCTGACATACATTTGTCGTAACGAGAATGGGTGCACGGATAGAAGGATAAGTTAAAATATAGGTCACACCGAATAACTACCTTTGATTCCTCCTCAATTACAACCACCACCAAGTTTCCGCATAATCTGAGTGACGGTCTTTTATAAGAAAGCTGAAGCAACAGACTGTTCCCAAATATGTAACAAACAAAGCGGAGCACCAGTTGGGAAAAAAAGTTAGGGGGTTCCTAGGAAAATCCCTATACGATTCTAAGGCAATTTGTCAAGATGTTTTGAAGATTTCTTTCAAATGATCCTCCATCATCAACATCCGTCCACCCTGCAAAACGTCTATGGAGCACTAACATTTAAAAAGACTTGGCATAGATATACTCAAGGTACATCCTAACGAAATTAAAGCAAGATGTACATAGCGGTTTTAGAGAAAAAATCAAAAGTGTAAAAGTGAATGGATGGCCATTACAGTTTGGACACCAGTCATGACAAAGACCCATCACTAGTCTCAGCTTACTGAGCATCAGCTGAGTTGAAGTGTAATCTGTTTACATTTCATATAATCTAAAGTTATTCATGCACACAAAGGTAGAACAACAAGTAGGATAATTATATGTCTCTCATGCTAAAATACCACTCGCACACACACTGAATGGGTAATAGTATTTAAAGGATCTCCAAGTTTGAATTCTTTTGCCAATTATTCATAAAATTCCCCGATATGTATATATACTTGTCAGATATCGCTCTCTAGTAACTGAAGCAATTTTGCAGCTTTTGTCAGAAAAGTCAGGCAAAACTCTCTGATAAATCACAAAAAAATGTGCGGAAATTGCAAAGATTACTGTATTATTATTACTAAAGATGTTGTCTACATACCCTTGCTCACATACATCAACGGGCATCTATATCTCCACAGGGTTTGGGTATTCGTTCACCAATTTGAAGCACAGCGAATCTTCCTAAATTTGGGAATTATTGTTTTGTTACTTATACATCTCACATATCTTGTAAGTGTTGTGTCTCCCTCAGGTAAAAAGGAACAAATGGAACGAAACAGGCAGTTGGCATATCCTGGACAAAAACGGCCGCATGACGAGTCTGAACCATTGGATCTATCGATAAAGACATTAAGACTTGGTAAGTAAAACATTTATATACATACATATATATATATATATATATATATATATATATATATATATATATATATATATATATATATATATATATATATATATATTTATGTGTGCGTGTGTGTGTGTGCGTGTGTGTGTGTGTGTAGATATATACTTCTCTTCAAAAAAGGGCACGTTTTTCTATCTTTGACAAACCAAGAACTCTGGAATGCTTGGTAAGGTTGGTATCGTCTTCTGGAACAATATGATATTAATCCACCAGAAAGATCTGGAGGAGGCTGGCTAAGAGGCCATATTGGGGCGAAAAGCATGTAAAGAGGCAGAAACCTTCCTGGCTTCAATGTTCATTTTAAATAATAACTTGCTAATATGGATTATAATAACAACTTGAAACTCAAAGATGATCTAAAAAGTAGACATTTATCATGGGGAAATGGTAGACGAAAAGAGGTCACAATATTACATGTAAATTAGGGGATAAGATTATTGACATGTGTAAAGCTCAGAATCTCACCATTAAAAACCAACGGCAGATATACGAGATTTTCAAACCGATTTTTCAGCGCTCCTGATCTTACAATTTGCAGAAGAATCAAATCCACCTGGTTCGTTGATCACTGTTTCAACGTAAACTGTCTTCATCTTGTAATGGTTGTCTCATTGGACCGTGAAGTACCTTTAAAAGTGACCAGGATGAACCTAACGAAAATAAATTGGTCTAATTAGGCTGCCACCACCAATAACAACTTCAATTCATTTGGATCCGATAAAAAAGATTTAGACACAAATGATAAAATCAAAATCTTAACAGCCAGGATTCTACAGTGTGCTGAAGAATGTGTTCCCATAAAACAGTTCAAAATTACTCCAAGTGTTTCATGACAAATGAGCTGAAGGTCCTCCTCGACAGCTGCAAAACACCACAGAAAGATACAAACTAAGGATAGACCCCCCATAGTTATCCATTGTAATTTTGTGCAATGACCCGTTTCAAAACTAAGTACGAGGATGAAAAAAAAAAAGTATGAAAAAGAAATGTTTGACAGCCTTTTTTGTCGGATCCAAACGTATGGAAAGAGATAAAAAAGATACATGTTCGCAGAACGGATTATGGAAGCACAGCTATGCATTTTTCTTTACACGCAAAACCTCTTCGTCCCACTTTAGTTTGCTCATCAGAAAGACAAGTCAATAACACAGGCAGTGTCATCACAGGCCGCAAGGAAGGAAAGCATTCGATTGCTTGCTTTGTCAATTTAGAGGGTGTCTCCGACATGGCTTGGAGAAATGACATTATATATAGGCTTTATAGAGCCGGACTCAGGCGGCGTCTTCCGCTCCTTATGGCCTCTTTTCTTAATAATAGATTGGTTAAAAACCGAATAAGCACAGACAGGTCACATTGGCTAACAGCTTCTGTAGGCGCACTTAAGGGCAGCACAATCGCACCTATGCTGTTTATCTTTTTCACAATGGATATGATCGAAAATTTTATTTTTGCATCACATTTGCAGACAACCTGACAAAGTGGGTTATCTGTGTAAATCTCATGGCAACAATTCACCTAACCGAGGCTAACACCAGGATTTAATCCTGGGGTTATAGATGGAGGATGTCCGTTAACCTCCCAAACACTGATGCCATGATACACAGGCTGATAATTAGAGCATAACAGTTGACCTTCAAATGGATGGCACAAATCTTGCCGACATGAAAAACAGTGCATAGTTGTCATTCTGGACAAAGATTTAAGCTTTGAGGAGCACATTGACTACATTTGCAGCATAGCCACTAGCACTTTGCATGAGCTGTTTTAGATTTTCGAGTTCAGTTCCATGGAGACATGTTTGCATCCTGACAAAAGTCTTATTAGACCACATTTGGAGTGTACATTTTCACTGTTGTGCCATGCAAAGACGGGATACACAAAGTGGAAAAGAACAAAACATGTTTCTTTTGCGAGCAACACAGGCTTTCACCTCAATATCTACCTTATATCTCAAGTTGTTATCCAGTTTCGACTGCACTGAGCACCTCCTCGGAAGATCCACTGCAAAATCAACAGTGTCAAAAGGCATACAATCATCAAGTGGGACCAGGCCTGGATGGTTGCAGCGCAGGTTGAAATCTATATGCCTATATTGAGAAAAATCTGGGACAGAAAGTACAAAATACACACAACAGATTAACATGAAACATGTCCTTTTCAGCTATTCGCGACACTCTGCACGCAGAAATGCGATGTGAGTCGGAATACAACATATGTTCATTGCCCCCCCCCCCCCCCCCCCCGGGAAAGTAGATCAAACTGCACAGTTTACTTTTTCCAAGGGGAACTTCTTTACAAACACTTTTTTTTTAGTTTTCACCTCCCTACAGGAGGCAAAACTATAGATATAGCTCCAACAAATGACCCTACCAAACCAGGCAATTTACTTATTTGTGAGGGAATTAATAGATATATATAGAGAAAGAGAGAGAGAGAGAGAGAGAGAGAGAGAGAGAGAAAGAGAGAGAGAGAGAGAGAGAGAGAGAGAGAGAGAGAACTGCTGGACTGGACTAACAAAGGAACATTGAATAAGAAAAAAAATCCTTCTCAACTCAAATATTTTTTATAATCATCTGGGCCTTGAACCTTTCAAATTTCACGAATGCAAAACATTACATCATGGCAGACGCAATGTTACATTATTTATACTTATCAATGAGACCTACAGGGATGGTAAGGGTAAAAATACTATAGCAAATAATTAAATTGAGGCAGTTATGTTCTGCTTACCATGATTCACCCGAAATACTCATATTTAGTGAAAATCTACATATTTATTTTAAAGATAAATAAGGTTAACACAAATAAGTGAGCATTTTGGCTTTGTGTCCAAAATCAAATTTACAAATTAAAAAGTGTGTGTTTGTATATCATTATTGATTCCATGTTCAGTAATTTTTGAGTACCCTATTATTCTATTATTTCTGTAGCAAGTAACATATATGTAGGATGTATCCACTGTACTCATTTTTCGAATTCAATTCCTCTATTAATTTGTACTATACCATGAGATAGCTAAAACTAGTAATTTTGAACTTTTTGAAATTTGTTGAAAATATGAGAAAATCTATGCTTTTTGAATGTGTAATACAATGTTTTATAACATGAAAATTTACACCAAATCATAAGTCCACAACCCTTTTTAAAATAAATCATGGTTTGCAGAATGGTACTTAAATTTTAAACGTCAATCTTGATTTGGCAAATTTCTCGCAACTACATGTTGACGTAAAATTTTCACAGCAAGAGCTTGTAGTTCCTTAAGTTGTCGCTGGAGCCACTCTCTTATTATATCCTTTTCAGCAGGATTGTCCAACTGTGACAGCTATACATTCTCTTGATTACAAAAATAAATGCATGTATATTACCAAACCTCTAGACATTCACGTCAGGTAAAGGACATTTACAATACAGTAAAAAGACGATAATGCAATGAATGTGAATCTGGTCTTACGTGTGACTAGCCATGTTAGAGTATGAAGAGTGTAATCTCTTTTTCATTTTTTATTAGAGGACCAAGGACAGGAGGCAAAATTCCTGCGGAAGCACACATACTCTCTTGCAAGAAAGTTGCGGCTCCGTGGATATTTTGTCATTAGACTCTATTCAGAGGGAGTTTTAGCAGAAGAAGCATATGACAAAATACAGGTATCAAGTATGTCTTTGACATGTCTATTTAATTTGTCCCTTCAATTTGTTTTTCTGCACAGCTAAAGTATCAACTTGCATTTCAAACTTCAAGGCAAGCAGTCAAATTTAAACAATTCCTTGTTACTGACCAAAATCATGTAATATATAAATTCAAAGGAAAACTGTGATTTGGTTTTTTACCAACAAGATCACTTAGTGTAAGAGCAAATGGTACACTTAGCACTTAGATACTGGAGGCACACAAGTCCAATATTTATTTCATTGATCGCATTTAATCAAGTATTTAGATTCGCATTTCAGGTTTGTATGTCATATTCCCCATTTGTTTGTGTGGCCTAAAGGCAAAAGACAGCCAAGGATAAGAGTGGTCTAAGCAAATTAGCTGAAAGTAAGGTAAACCTACATAAAGATCAGCAAATAGATTGATTAAAAGGAATTTGTTAATAACCAGACTAGTAAAAGAAGTAAAGAGGGGTCCTTATAAGACCCAATTAATCTGGACTAACATAATATATATGGAACATAATAACACTAACCCTATCATCGGGATGAAAATAATTTATAGTGTGAGGACAAATGATCAGTTTTAAGCTGCATTATGCAAGTCAAACAATCTTAGCACCATATATCAATGTGTTGATCAGACCTCGGTCTTTATAACAATTTGCAATGCTAGTTTTTCTTTCCTACTTTAAGCCCATTTCAGAGACTAAAATGTATGGTTCAAAGTGACCCAAAATTGACACGAACCCAACCATGTCGTATTTATTAATTCAGATGTTGGTTCATATTGCAAACACCTGAAGTGTTTTGTGAAATGTTGGTGGTAAAAACGATCAGTTCTATATTTTGGTCTTATTTCTAAGCATTCGTGGTGTTGCATGAATTTTCTACTGTATTTGTGTCTTTCAGTTCAAACCACTTTCTAGAAGTTATAACCCTATTCTGCAGTCCGAACTCTTTGCCCTCAGTAAGCTAACCAGTCAATGTCTAAGCTATATACATACGGAAGTACCATTGCCCAGATTGCACACGCTCTTCTGTAGAATTTTGCCATAAGCTGTTTTAGCCACAAATAAATGAAAGGGCCTTCATTGGGCAACTACTCGGATCATTTTTTGGAGCCTATACCCGTACATGTCTCTCTGAGTGGCGGTTCCTTGTCTAAGTGCAAATATTAAGCAAAGACAACCCACATACAAATGAATGAATATGATGGTGGGATGTGATGAATTAGCTTAATGCGTGAACTTTTGCTTGTAAATGCAGAGCTTTATTATGCATGAAGAATACCTGTCCGACCAAACCTAATCACTGATTTTGAACACTACAAGATAAGAACAATTTGACTCACCTCTGAACCAGTATGTCCCTTTCTAGCTGGATAGCTTACCTTATCCTAACCACCTGGCAGTGTATAACTGAAGTAGAAACAAACTGGGCATTGTATTCAGTCCCAGTGATTGTGAAGTAAACAGTTGCAACTTGACCACCGTACAAACTAAGGGAAATCCTAAAAAAAAAATTGCAATAATGGACAGTCAGCATCAAAGATGTAAAACACACCCCATGATGACACCTAAATCCCAACTTTGAAGGTCTACAAACAATAAAGCTCTATTTTGCTACCAACTGTGAGTCAATGTTTCAACATAATGCGTCAGGTTTGTAACATTTGAGTAAATACTATCAAATTTGACTTGATATTTATATCAAGTAAATGTGAACTTAGGTATGCAAAAAAAGAATGAAAGTCCTCAGCATTTAATTAAAAACAGGTTTTCAAAACACAATTGTTTTAATCCAGTTTTAAGTACAATTAGGCAAACTTGTAACTGTCGTCGGCCATTGCTTGCCCCCTGGGGCTTTAACCTGACACAAAACATAAGGGCCTAAAATGTTTGAAACTGAATATTATAATGGAATGATGGAAAAGGTAAAATTAAGTAGGAAAAGAGGCAAGTCTAAAATTTTTGCAGTCAAACTTTTTAATAGTCTTTGGACATTAACAGCAAAACTTGTGGGGCAAGTCAGAAAAGAAAGAAAGGAATTAGTATTTAAGTGAACAAAATGCAGTCAAAATATCAATTTTCTAGACCAGATATCAAGAACAAAGAGGCAAGCTTGTTACTGTTATAGGCCGCTGCTTGCTACCGACAGCCCCTGAAGGCTTAACCTAACACAAAAGAAGCTGGCTTAAAACGTCTGAAAGGTGAATATTAAAATGGCACCACATAAGCTATAATATTTACCAATTTCAATTCAAAACTGATCCCATCTATTACGTTTTAAGATCATGATTCCAAACATATGAGAATGGAATCTTTTATTCATAATCTTTTTGACGAGGGGGGGGGGGGTTAGTAGGTACCATAATTGTATCATATAGAGTGTAGATAGAATACTTGCGTAACACCACCCAAGCTTTAACATGGTATATACACATTGGGAAGAATGAACAACAGAGGGATTTGATGTATGCAACCAGCAGAGCATGCACTCTTTCCAAGTTAGGGAACTGTTTCCGATAACCTGAGCTCCTGTGCATTTAGGGTCACAAGCAAACACGTCTGTGAGGCCCAACTACGCATATTACAGAATCATGTTCACATCAGTACACAAATAGTGCCATTTTAGCAATAGACATTCATATGTTGAAATCATATTGTAATAGTACTCAGCTGCATTTTGACAAAATACCTGCCAGTCAGTTCTCCAAAAAATATCAAGGATGCAGCTGCAAACCACCAATGGTATGTAGGTGAGCTTATTAGGGGGACATATGTATAATATTGGAATTGTACTCTAAAATGATCGAGAATGCATGACAGGGAGTGACCAAGTAAATTCCAGGAGTCAGGTCACCTGTACAAATTTTACCATTTTGAGTTGATAAGACTCAATTAGTAAATAAAGTGATGAAAGACTTTAGTACAGCAACATTTCGGAATAGCTTTTAAGTGACACTTCTCAGCATTTGTTTCAGAATTAAATCGTTTGAGAATCGAAATCGTTTGGGCAGACCTGGAACCATTTAGAGTTACATAACATATGCGTAATATGAAAAATTGCATTAAATCATGCTTCTCCCTCATTAGAGTCACTATCGATCAGCACATAGGCATATATGTATTCATAGGTGGAACATCAGATTTGCACACTTCTGTGTAAACTATCCCTGCTTTCCAACATAAGAAGCTAAGACTTCCATATTTCACCTTTGCATATTCACATTATATATCAATTTAAGCACTGCATTGGGTACTGGCTTCAGATTAGAGATGACTGGCGTGAATAATTCGTTTTTCATTATGTACTTGTCCTCAACTGCAGATGGCAAAGTGAGCAAAGCAGAATCAGCATTTTGGAATAATTTTGTTTTGTGGTTTGCATTCTGTAGTTGTAAAGCAGCCTTAGATTCTAAGTTTAGACCCTGGGCTTTAAGCATTAGCGAAAGATTTTCAAATTAGGTTCTCCCATTTTGTCTCAAATGGATTTGCTGTCTATTATTCGCTCATTCACAGACTGGTTGTACGTTGCAAGCTCCTGATCCTAACGTTTTACAATGTAACCTTTGACACTCTCTGGCTCCACTGGTTTCACACCCACGTTGATCAAATTGCAAGTTCGAAGGTTAAAAGGTTTGGGTAGTTGTATGCGAAAAGTTCTTTGAGTTTGATGATCTGCTCTTCTTGCCTACCTATTGTTGATTTGGAGCGATCATGAGGAACTTTTTGTTTAACCTTTGTCAAGCCTGTCATTATTTATTTCCTGAAACAATGCCTTTAATGCAATACAAAACATTTGTCAAAGCTGATATCTAGTCGTGATTCTTGATGCAGCACCAGTTGTGATCTACCAGCCCAATATGTACACGGCTGGAAGAATTAACCTTTGCTCATTGTAAAAAGTGTCCTTTAACTCGCAGGGTTGTGTCAGAACTTCATGTATTGGGTGTTTAATAATGTTTGCATAGTCAAATATAATGCTTGTATCTTGGTCAGGATCAGATTTTGTTGATGGACAACACGGCACATTTTCTGCAATAGGTACAAGCAATTTAAGGCTTGTTGTTCCGTGGATTGGAAATTGCAAACTTAGTGAAGTTTTCTGGGAAATTCTTGTGCTTTGTGTCATAGGCTGGATGTGTAGACCAGTAGGTTTTACAAACTTCGCCCATGGACAAAGTTCCTCCACTTAGTAGCAAGTTGTTTCTTAAAATTCTGTGTGCGTCAATTATATCAGCAATTATTTGTGACTTTTCATGCTTTGCCTTTACTTTCCCTGCCCGTTGTAAATACTTGATATAACAAGGCGATTGATAATTGATGTCAATAGCATGCACATCATCTGGGTTCAGTGGCTTAAGGGTGGCCTTCTAATCATAACTGGTACCAGCGCACCACCAGGAATTTGACACCTTATGCAGATTTCATAGTTGATACTTGCTGCAATCTGGGTCAGCTTCCATGCTGTCACAATAACCAACATTGGTCTTTCAAGAGATTTGTCTTTTTGATTGCTGCAAGCTAATGACGTAAAATACAATTGCACACTATCCTACAAGAGTACCCAACACCTAATTGAATATACCACTTACATACTACAGAATGTGTCAATGTAGATGCCTTTGTAATATTGAATCAACTACTTAACTGCATAACTGAAACAAGTACATGAAATGTCTTCAACATAAAGCGATGCCCAAAGCTTTTCATTATGAAGTTTACCAAACAAAATTTTTCATGGGTATGAATTTAACTTTGGTTGGGTGATTAGGGGGCTCTCACTGGATAGAAACTTCAGCAGCACTAACCTATGGGAGGGGTGCATAACACAGATCCACTTGATCCAAACAGTTTGTATTATTTATGGTAAATTGATTGAACAAAATATCTCAGACTACCGATACAGTCCTTGTTTTCTGTTATACAGGTATACCACAATCAATAATTTATTCAAGCTGTATTAAGTGGATGGAAACGCATAGTTTAATTCCGTGAAAGTGAAGAACTCATTGCAACTGAAACATAATTTGGAATAAACTAAACATTTTACTACACTAATGAGGTAAATAGAACATATGAATTTACATCCGATACAATACAGGACACAAAACGAATAGAACTAGGCCAAGTGGGCAGGCAATGGCTGTTATACAGTTTGACAATGTTTTACAGGCGTCGTTATTTTATCCACTTTATCTGACATCTGACAATTTGAAAGTTGAAAGTGGTGTATTTAACGCCGAAGTATGTATTTACAGGCAGTTCAAGGCCCCTCATTGGAAAAAGCAATTGAATTGCTTAGTATAATGAGGAAACAGCCACCAGCTCAAGTTAAGAAATTCCTAAGGTTTCTACTTGAGGATGAAGATGAAGCAGGTGCGGCAGATATCCTAAGACAAGATCCTGAGTTACAATGTATTCTGCAAGAAGATTCAAAGATGCAGGGTAAGTTTATTTTTTCCGTACATGTATACAAAACTAGTCCTTGCCTATATGTCATAATCATTTTTTACTTTATTCCCGCCTTAGTAAAAACATGATGCAAATAAAAAACAAATAAATAGCAAACCATTAAATCAGCATTTCCGTATTATAGTTCTGCACATGAATATGATGTGCTTATGTAATATTTTATGCAGTAAGGTACGTTGAGTTGTTCATCAGTCGCTGACTAGATTTTATGTAAATATAAAACATGTTAGTAACATCCTTATAAACCGAGACCAAGCAGTGTGTGGCTTACGTGTGATGTGTAATTCCTTGTGGAGCCCTGAAATCATGGATAAACACTAAAGCCAGATGTACAATGATCAGAGTACTCCTGCATTATGCATTTTTATCGCGTAAAGTGAAGTTTTTTCAATAGCCACAGATATACCTTACAATTTCTTACAACTAGGCGCTGCTACTGTTGGTCAAAAGGTGGATATTTTGAACTCTGTCCTGATGGATAAAGTTGGTACATTGACAAAAAAACACAACAACAACAAAAAAAAAAAAATACAAAAAAACAAAACAAAACAAAACAAAACACTGCATATACCCAACAAATAAACAGAGTACAACTCCACACTAACATTATGAATTGTTTTATTTATTACGAATACTGAAGGATGGAGCCATACTGCTAGGGTACGGTCTCGTATACTCAGCAGTTAGCAAAGGGATGCCATCTGTCCTTCATTAATGTCATCTATCCTGCATCATCAGGGACAGTCCTTGAAATTAGCTGACATTGTGACCACTTCACGGTGTTTGTCCCACATTGAAATTGCATATTTTCTTATATATTCTTTGTTGAATATGCTCTGCTCCGGATGTGCTCACTTAAATGTCCCTCAAGTGGCATTTTGGATGTTGGCATTTCTTTGCGGTATTTCAACATTTATAGGCGTGATCGAATCTTTTTGTGAGTTTTTAACTTTTAGTGATGATTAACATTAAAGGTGTCGTGTCAGCTATTTTTCCCACACTGAGCGGCCACTTTTAACACTTAGTACTAATACAATTGCTGTTATTTTTAAAAGTCAAAAGATAGCGCTGTTTTAACACTTGCCTGATGTAGAGTATGTAATAAACTTTTTCGTAAGATGACACAGGGTGTTTTCCTAGTAAAAAGCATAGAACAAAAAAGTCCAATCAAGTGTCAAAAATCACACACAATAGGAGAATCAAAATACCGAGAGAGGGCACTCGTGAACATTTTGGCTAAGCTGGCTTGTCACAACAGCTGAGCTTTCAGGAGGCTTAGTCGTACATTACCTGCCGTCCGTCCGTTTGTCTTTGTCCGTTTGCATTTCACTTCTTTGAATTTTCTAAACTTTGTGGGATCAAGGTTGAGTGCCTCTCTAATAATTTTGTTCAAATGGTTTTGCGTCAGTGATTTTTTCTTTGCTTTTTCGTGAAGTTTTAGCTCAGTATTTTTTGGAAATTCTTCATCAATTTTCTCCATAGATGCCACGCCAATTGGCTGGAAAAGCCATAAAAACACTATTGGAAATCATCGACGTGAATGTGTCCAATAGGTGATGCTGTTTTTTTCTTATGTTTAACGAATGTTAGTGTGCTTTATCCCTTTTTTAATCCAAAACGCCACAACAACAGTATTCAAACGATTCCTCATTAGTTGATCACCATAAGTACGCTGAGTTTACAAACATGAGTGAGATATCTTGAATACCTTTCAATTGCAAAGTTAAATTGATTTTTTGTCCTTTTTTGCGTTCATTGACGAGTTTTTGTGCCTGCTTTTGCAGAAGCAAAGCCAACTTTGCTTATTGCAGAAATCGTAAGAATGAGACCTTAAAAACAGCCTTTGGCCTAATTACTGTATGACATATACTCATGGAAATATTTTAGGGAACGCTATACATGATGGATCCTGCTTTGGGGAGTTATGTAACAAAAATGAAGTGAAATTTGTATGACATGACTTTTTTATTCTAATACTCAACATTGACCACTGTTGCATAGTGGGCGGGCCCATTGATCACAGACAATAAACAAAAAAGCAAGTCAAGTCAGTGAAGAAAATTTGTCAGTCACTGCATCACAGGCAGCATATCACAGTCATGCATAACGGTGTCCTGTACATCATCCACATGATAACTTGGGGATGGGTGAAAGTCTACAGATCAGTTTGTTGTCCCTGTAAAGCAGGAAAGCACCACTGGATATGTTTTCATCCCTGTAATTAGACATTAATCTTGAAACCACAGAACATGAAACATTGAACTCTCGAGCAGCCCTTCCTTGGGATGAGCCAGCACGGTCACAAAGTCCCACAATTTGGCATTTTCTACCAATTTCTAAACGGTTATGTGTGTTTTCCATGTTAGTCTGTGCCTCCTCTGGACAGTGGCACACTTTTCTGACAAATTTTGACACCACACCCTGGCCATATAAATCAGTGCTCCTGACACACCAAAAGGGAGCCAATGATTCATGACTTTGAAAACAAAGCAAAACTGATCAGGTAACATATATAGGAACCTATCTTGCCCACCACTTATTCCAATAAGGAATTAAAGGCACTTGTATATGGCATTCCCTAAAATATTTCCATGAGTATATACGGGCCTCAGTAGCGAATTTATGGCTCCGATATCATGTATTGTTTGATTGAAAGTAGCAATTGGCCCAACGTTTGTGCGAGAATGCGCTGAAATGAGCTTGGCCAAAGGGTCATTAAGCAGACGCACAGGACAAAACTCTTTTTCCCAAAGGCGAAATAACATACAAGGCTTTTTTGGCGATTCAATAGAATGTAAGTAAGCTTTTAATAGCGGTTTCCATGACAATGACAATAATTTACCTTATTAGGACTTTGCCTTACTACCTAATGTATGTATATACCTTAGACACACAGTACATTTCTGGAGACCGTCATAACTACATGTATAACAGTGTTGGACAAGAAGTTGAAAATAGCGAAAAGGCACAACAGGCGATAAAAAAGACAAAATAGTATCACTACCTGTGGTCCCTGTACAGTATCAAAAGAATCACTGTTGGAAATGCTACCTAAATAATGTACGAAACAAATCACAAAACAAATCTCTGGAGGTTGACCATTTACACAAAGTTGATAAAGATTTACTGAAAAGCATCCCCACCAAGTTTTACGTGAACCTGACTGACGGTTAAAGTCAAAAAGTTGAATGTCCCTTTCAATTCCATTCACTTTCATGGTTGTGTATCAATCAACCAACCAGTACCCGAATTGAAAGTTGGTTAAAACTCAGGAATGTAAAATCATCACCAAATGGTGAATCACTTTGTTGGACCCTCTCAAAACCTTCAGTTGTAGTATTCTCGATGGTTTGCGTAAGTTTAGGGTTCACGGGATATTCCTAGATGTAAGGATTCATGGCTCAACTGAGAAAATCTGGGTAAGCTACCTGAGGTCCCTGGTAGAATTGTAAACCTTTCCATACAAACTGTTTATGACCACCGTGTTTTCTAACTTGGAACTTGACGTAAATTAACTATGCACAGTGGTTTCCTCCGACCAAATATATTTTTGACACATTATATTCCTCCACGATTGCTTAAGTATTGCAGTTTAAAAAAGCCCGCCTTGTTATGCCCATCAAAAGCAAGATATATATGAAGCATAATCCGTTATACCTCTGCTGTGGCCATATTGTTCAACTGGCGCAATCTGGGGTGATCTGTATATATTAAATGATGTTAAATTGCTTAACCAGAGTGTTTCCAACAAAGCTACATTATTTTCACAGTATAATCACATTCGATACCCATTTTATGGATTCTCCAGTGCTTATGTGGTCCATGGTGATTCTGCTATATAGTTGCTATATCCCCGTAGTTCGTTTGGCAAGCATTCATCCGGAAGGATGTTTGGTGTTGCTTACACAAATGCAACTGTTTTCTCAAATAATTAATATATATATTAAACCACTGAATAGTGGAAAGTGCTAGGGATAGGAAATCCCAGCTACGTAGGTCAACATGATTGTTCGTTCGTAAGGCCAATTGCGGCATCAAATAATGGTGAGAAAGTTTATCCTAAGGCCATAGCTGGTAAATGTTTTCTGCAAAACGATGCAGTAAACTTTTGTATGCCAGACGCAGGCTGGGTAAATGATAATGTAACCACTTTTTCAGCCGACACCTTTATACATTAACGATGCTTAAAGGTGTCAGCTGAAAAGATGCAGACTTCATTTAGCCTGTCTGGTGTCCGGCATACAAAATTTTACTGAAAATATGAAAATCGTTTGTCATAGACTGCACATATGTTGTGCACTTATCATATCCATTTGCTAGGAGCACCTTTTTACATTGAGTGGACGTAAAACAAAACAGAACAACATGAATGGATATATTTCTTTCACATCATACTATAAAATGTAAATATACTTTTGTGTAAATAGTTCACCGTCCGTATATTGTTCTTGCCTCCAGATCAATGGCCATCAATCAAAGCAGCTTACAACATGGGCCCAGTGACTGTAAACATCGGTGGAACGGAAGAGGAGAAGGAAATGGATATCTTGTGACTTTTGCAAGTGCCATTGCCAGTTCTAATTGCAAAGGATACATCAAGATAATTAATGCCTTGCATCATGAAATAGATGAAGAGATGTTTGTCAAATGGCAAAATGACGTTACCACTAGGTTGAAAGAACTGATTTGTGAGGAACCTGGAAAACTCTTTGAGTTCAGCACAAACACTTACAATGAGGAACACCTATATTTACACGTGAAACCTGCATTTATACCGCTAATGGCTCCTCCTATATTCACGGAAACTAATCAAGTAGAACAACAAAACAGTAAACAGGTCCTAATTAGGAAGATGGAGAAACTCTGCAACCACTACAGATGCTTTGTTTTGGGGAAGGATGGAAAACCATTCAAATTAGATTCTGAACAAGTCAAAACGAGACTGCAGCATATTCTAAAACTAACTGAAGGTAAATTGACTTTGACTTCCTTACTAAGACAATTTTAAACTACCTGGCTGGTTAACAAGCAGAGAAGGTGATGTGGGTTCATCAAGTTGATCTTGCATGCTGTCAGTTTCCCTGCAGGGGGAAATAATTGTTTTATATGCACTATGTGAGCTGCAGTTCCGTAGAAAATAGATGCCTCACAAACAAACGTTTTATAGATAGTTATGCTGGTATGTATCATTTGTAGAAAGATAGATAGAAAGACAGACAGACAAAAAGACAACAGACAGGCAGACAGACAGACAGACAGACAGACAGACAGACAGACAGATAGATAGATAGATAGATAGATAGATAGATAGATAGATAGATAGATAGATAGATAGATAGATAGATGAGGTTGTGCTGTTGCTTTTAATGGATGTGTTACATTTTTTGTGTCTATACACAGTGTCATAATTGTGCATTACTAGTTTTAAATCCATCAAATAAGAGTTTCAGGCAGACGACTAGTCCCATTAAGTGATGTGGGCACTTTGAAAATCAGATTTCTTTTATTTTCAAAATTGATTAATCATCGGAACGTGCTGTTTTCATATGCTATTGTGACATATGATATCTTCGATGTCGGAACCACCTCCTAAATTTTGGTTTACAAAATTTGGTTTATTTTTAGTTTAAACAATAGGTTTGCCTTCTATTTGTTCGCTTCTCTGACAGTCAAGAGAATACCTGGTTTCTCCGATCAAGAAATGAAGAAGTACCAGAAGGTAGAGGTACCACATGCAGAGTGTGCAGTGTTTACTATGTATGGAGTTGATGATATGATGAAAGGTACCAGTATTCCTATTTTTACTTTTTGTCACTAGCGTAGTATAAACCAAACAGTCCTTGTATGCCACATTATATAGCTTGACTAGTATCACAGAATTTGATCTTCAATATAGCCTACATCACAACATAACGCCTGTGTAACCTGTACCTCCATGCAAGTTTTTCCATTGTTTTAATCATGTCGATTGGCTCTAACTGATATTCCAACAAATTATCAATCTCCAATAATGTCTTGCCTATACATGTACAAATTACGAGGACTTTATTTGGCCTAAAGGACCCATGCTGGAGAATATCGTCTGAAGCACAGAAAACATTAATGCCTATCGTCTTATTTTAAGCACATTAGCAGGCTTAGAAAAAAAACCAAACAAACTTAAAGCATATTTTGTATACACTTTATTCAAAAATATATATAGTAAGCTGCAATATCAATATAAGATTCACCTAAGACCAAAATGAAAAAGCGTGATAATGGATAAGGAAATCATTGATCCCTTTTCTTACCAATTGAATGGCAACCTAATATATATATATATATATATATATATATATATATATATATATATATATATATATATATATATATATATATATACACGGCAGGTTTAAATCCTTTTCCGGATCACATAAAACATGTACTACCAAGATGGTGTTATTGGGAATACATTGAAGCTTAAATATTTTATTTATTATGTATTGGCTAATCAATTTTCATGTGTTCAACATTTATAAATCCGTTGTAAAATGTGACATGGACCTTGGCTGATTGTGCTTTTGAGAATAACACCCAGTTCGTCGATATTCAGATGGCTTCAGTCCGCCTACGAATATGTGATGAAATGTATGGTGATCCTTATACAAACTTTATGAGCAAATTGGTAGTGTTTCCCTCGCTCACGGACGGGATCAAGCTAAAAACAGGCTCACAAACCAACCTTCGTCACTTTTGTGCTAGACGTATTAGGTTTGATAAAGTTCTTTCTATGCAACAAGGCTTTGGGACCAACATCACACTGTGACGTGAAATGTCAGAAACTTTAATGAATTTATAGATGACAATAATATCAAAATGAAGAGGTTCATAAAAATAAAAAATAAAAAAATTTGGTTGCCATTAACTGGAATTTCTGCACACTGAATTTGATGGTGTTTCAAGCAATACTTTGTCCACTTGTGTTAAGCTGCATTCAAGACTTTCCCTTCTGCGAATGTTGCAGTGAGAATGTACATATTTTATATTTCTCTTTGTTTGTCTATTTAACACAATTCAGATAAATTTCTTTTTGATTCATGTCGTTCATAGGTGTGGAGCCTTCTTTTGATGCAAGAATTTGATACGGCTGCCAAAGCTGTATTTTCTCTGAACATTCTTATATTTTAAAGGATGTCTGTGTTTCAAAAAAGATACTTCCTGCTTTGGAAAGCAGTCCTACATTTGATTGTTTTACTTATTGCTTCATTCTATCCCTTGAAAATAGTACTATCTCACCTATCAACAAATGATGATGATGATGATGATGATGATGATGATGATGATGATGATGATGATGATGATGATGATGATGATGATGAAAATAATTGTTAAAAATAACAAGAATAAAAATCTGCGTTTCTGTTCTTATCATTAAGTCTATAAACCTGTATCAAAATGTTTTGTTTTTGCAGTTGGAAAGGGGTTAAACCTGTGGCCTTTGGAATATGAAAAACGTCTTCCGTCACATGTTATCAAAACTTTTAAAACATGTACAATAACACTGAAACAACACTACAGTGATAAAGAGGGATTCATGTATATTTCTCCTTCAATACAGAAAGAATTAAGAAAGGAATGTCAACAAACCTATGAAAATATTATGTTTGATGTACTAATTATCACATCTTTAGACATACCCTTGCTACTCACTTGGATTGACGACGATAAGGAAGAGGAAACAAAGTACATATATGAACGAGATGTAGTACCATACCTGGATCAAAGCCTGTCCTACTGTAAATACAGTTCCTTTTATGTGAAACATGTAATTGTTACTAAGAAGGAAATGAAGAAGAAAAATAAACTTTGGTTATCTAAATTGTTGGATGAGGAAGAAAAAAAATATCCTTCATCATATATGAAGATGAATCAGGGCAAGTTGGAATCTATCAGATTTTCCTTGTACACAAGCCTTGCATCCTTCGTCCACAGTACATTTTTGCTGGAAAATGACGCACAGCAAACTCTTCAAATTATGAACTTGCTGACTTTAGAGCAGCTGAATGTTTTACAACAGTGTCAGACACAAACTACGAAAACAGTTCTTTTGAGGGGATGTCCAGGCACTGGAAAGACTGTTGTAATTGTAGAATACATCAAAATTCTGCGTGGTACTGGTAAAGATAAGAATCAAATTCTGCATGTGGTGTACAGCAAGAGTCTGGAAGCTCAGATCAAGTAAGTATATGTACTGTATTATCTTGGTCTCCAATTCTTAGTAAACCTTAATGACAAGCAAATCACATCTTGAAATGCAAGTGAAGACACAAAAGAAACTGACAGGTATGAAAATTAATAAACACACCTGAGAATGGTTAAATGTCATCAAGGGCAAAGGGGTCAAAAATATTCCTGACAACCACAAGGTCAATTGCCGTAAAATTGCATTGGCATTCAGGTATTTGAAGGCCCATTTTTTCAGTGGCTTATGCTTCATGTTTGTAGCTCAGCTGATATGTCAATCAGCTGAGTTAATGATTATCAGTCCTCTGTCATTCTTCCATCCACAATTCACAATTTTTACTTTTGCTGAAAGCCTAGTAGCCGTACTCACTTTACGCTTAATGCAGATGTACCTTGGGTAGATCTGTACCAAGTTTTTGTTAATTGATTACACTCAGAGAAATTTTGCATCAGCTGACTTGTCACGCAGCAGAGCTGATACGATGGGTCTTTACATTGACCATCTGTCAGTCTGTGATGAACCCACATGTGAGAATAGCCCAACTTGAGAATGATCCAATGTGGGGACAGCTGACTGGATTTATGTGTAATGGACAGGTAAATATTGCTCTACAAATGTAGAAATTGTAGCGAATTTCTTAGATGCATGTCACAATACATTACTTATCCAATACATTTAGTACATGTTCTAAAAGAATGGAGGAGGGAAATCCTCATCCACACTCGAGGAGAGAGGAATGGGACGTCAATAAATACTCCACCCAAAGAACAGCTCCTCTATGTATACTATATCCACGACATGGTAAATCAGCCTCTAGATAAAAACATGGTAGAGGCAGGACCTTTAAGGTTATGACTGATATATTGATGGTGAAGGAACACTAAAGTGTAAATAGGTGTCCCTCTGTGTAGAAAAAGTCCCTCAAATGATAATTAAAGGAAAAGTTTTGTGTTGAATCCACCTACAAGTCACCCAAATATCTAATAATGCAACCTGCTTTCAGGCAACCTAAGAAGGGGCTATAGCGCTGATCTCATTAGCTCTAATTTGGTGCAGGAGTTAAACTTTAAGATTTTGTCAGTTGTAAAGTATGATGATTTAATTGGTCGTGTCGCCCACATGGAAATGGTTTTTCCACAGATTTCAGGTGTATTTGCCAATACTGATATCGTTTTCTTCAAATATAGAAATAGAGGGTGTCTACCTTTCTTGACGGGATCTGTACTATTCATATCAAACTTGAACACTCTAACTAAACAAATCTGTTGGAATCCTGCTGATTCAAATGAGCAGACAGAGCCTTCATAGAGAATCCCACAAACGTGGCTATCAACCAATTAGGAACATGTGTTTTACTCTTGAATGAAGGGTGTGGTCTCAAAAACACTTCTGATCAGTCCTTGAACCAAGCAGGTTTGGAATAGGCAATAATGTGAATTTCACCTTTCCTGGCCCCAGAGGCCAATGTCACCAAAAGACCATTTAATAAGACAGGTAATCTAACTCAAGCTTGTCCATTTTTTGTGGTTCACAAAATAACAGTTCAGAGTCTAGTCAGAACCACAGAAAGATCCACTGAGCAAAGACATTATAACTTACAGGTCCACATTAAGTCTCCTACAAGAGAGAATCATGCTTAATCTGATATTAGTGCATGTGGTGTTGATGGAGGATGAAACCACAGACCTTTAGCCCACTATCGTACAACCTCCAAGCCTTGTTCAAGCGGTACAGCAGCAAATAGTTAATGTTGTGAATATAGCCCTGGAAGGAGTCTATTTCCAGTGTCTGTTTAGGACGCCATGAAGGCACCAAGCTAGCTTCGAATTGGACACTTTCAAGGAAGTGGCACAGAGTTTGCCTGTAACAAGTTGCACCACCACCTTGTCTGAGAAGCTAAAATCAGCAAAGCCCATCCCAGCAGTCACCAGGTAAAAAGGTGAGTACTGCCAGGGTGCAATGGGAAATGCTCGACCTGGGCTGACATAGCAGAGTTGGCCACACCAGGTGCGCCTGAGGTAGTTTTAAGTTGGGTTCTAGGACCTCCAAGGTCCATGGCCTTTTGCGCCACCAGGGAGCTATCAAAAACATTGTCACCTTCTCCACCCTGACTTTCTCTACCTCTTGCGATATCACTGGAGTAGATAAAGTAGATGAGCAGTTGTAAGCCATATATTCTCGACTCATTTATTTGGGGTCCACCCCTCAAGCTGACTTGTCCTGAAAAGGCAATGCTTAAGTAAGCATGCGATTGTCCCATGTGGCTTACAGGTCTATGTGAGGCCAGCTCGAAGGTCCAAGATAGACTTGACTACTTGAGGGTGTAGTGACCATTCCATCTTGATCATTTGATACTAGTGTGACAACAGGTCAGTTTGCACATTGAACAGTCCTTTTACAATCATACAATGGAGCCTGCCTGCACATCAAATGGAATTGTTTTAATAAGCTTTAAGCGGGCCAGAGTGACTACCCCTTGGTTATTCATATAAGCTACCATCATCCAGTTGTTCAAACAGACCAAAAAATGCTTGTAAAGCAGTAGCACTGAAAACGCTCTAGCACCAGGTAAATTTATTCTAGGTCTATTCACTTTATAGGATAACATCTGTATGCATTCAAAAGGCCAGATCCCAGACAAAGCCTCTGAACCCATATTGATCTCCATCCATAAAGGGATGCATCCATGTGGATGATCTCCGATGAGAGAAATGGGCCCAACCTTTGCATGCACATCATGCTCTCTATGTCTCACCACAAAAGTTGTCAATTACCAAAATTTGCTGCAGATTGCCCAAGGTTAACATTCAGAGACTCTGTCCCAAGATGTTAGAAAGGATTTTTGGACTTGTCCCTGGCATTGTCTATCCATGGCAATTTGAAACTCCTGGGACTTCAGATTCCATACCAAACTGCTATTCTTTTGCTGGAAGCTTGGTAATAGAAAAATTGATCCACAGTTTCTGTAGCCTGTTGATCCAATATTCATGTGGCTTGCATATATCGGAGACTGTATGGTAAAGGGTGCCTAAAAACAAAAAAATCCTGACATAGGCAGGGTTCAACTTCAAAATGTTGACCATCAGTCCCGAATCTGGGCACTTCTGCAGTATACAGCCAGTGTCTACCTAAAAACCATTGTACAAAAGGGGATATACAGTGTATTAGTGATTAATCCAGAGATATATGAGTATATGGACACCTTGGTGGTGCATGTGCTCCACAGCTATAGTCCAAGGGCGGGGGGGGGGGGGTACAGTGTTATTTGTGATTTATCCAGATATATGTAAATATGTACACCTCAGTGGTGCATGTGCTCCACAGCAGATTCATAAATCTGGTAAATGCCAGCAGTGCTGAAACCATGCCAAACAGAAGTGAACAGAATTGGTATGCCATCCCATGCCCTGTAAAACACACACAAAAAATTGTAGCATGACACAGTGATCAGAACGTGAAAAGAAGTATTTCCCAATTATACTGAAGTTACCAAGTTCCCAGGTAAACCCCTGCCTCAATGGAAGCCTGGGTCTTAATCTTGAAGTTCTCCATGGACAGAAAGGTGTATGTGAAGAAACCTATCACCAGCCTCCCCCTGTCCACCCCTTCCACATTCCTCATTTTTCAGTACAAAGGGGCAGCTGTCAAACCCTGAAGATTTAAGTTTACAACTTTGTCTACCACCCCCTTCTGCAGAAGTGATCTGCTTGCCTATTATCCCGTCTGTGTTGCATATTTAAAATATGCTAATCTGTAGTGTACTGTTGCTATATGTCTGCATAAAACAGCAACCTCCACCCTACCCACATGCTAGCATATCTTTGTGTCTGATGGGCATGGAAAGTCTGTACGCTGGGACACCCTATCAGTGGCCCCTGTTGGCCAGCTGTGGGGTAAGACCAAAGGTCCTCCTCAGGAACTGCCTCATCCCTTGTGGCCTCTATGTGGCCACAAGGGATGAGACAGTTCCTTGCTTTGGCATGAGATTGGTCCGCAACTGCCACCACCAATGCCCATTCCAGTGTGAGGCTTTTCTCGATCATGACACTGGGGACAGGCCTGCTCTTACTGGAGGCGTGACTATTGTTTGTCATCCTGGATGACTGCTTGTAACACCCAAGTTCAAGAAATGAGAACTGATCAATCAACAGACTATACAGGCTTGAGTCCAGGTGCTGGTGTGTAATAACCTCATTTTTTTTTTCCAGAGACACCATATTAACTTATCACATTTCACTGAAGAGGCTATTAACCTAAAGCGGACATTTCTATGCCGGCTCTAGGATTTTAAACTTAGATGTCAGTGACCCGTAGTGGAAGAACAATCAAGAAGATTTAAGTTGTATACAAAATAAAATTTATTACTGGAGACCTATAAGTTTACAAACTAAAACAATTAAATTTCCAATTACAATGTTGTCTTGAAGGTGACAATGACGAATGAGCATTGCCCTCACAATGAAGAATGTTAAAGAGTGAAGCCATTACAGAGTACCAAGGTCCAACGACGATCCAATCCTAATTTACTAAAAATTTATTCGGCCAAAGTATTTTAATAGATTAAAACCAAATTTAATTATTTAATTTAGAATAAAATTAGTTCTAACCTATTTATTATTCACTAAAGCTTCCCAGTTCTGAAGTGATATGTTGAATTCTGTATGAAATTCTGAATCCAAAGTATTGAGAATAATTTCCAATCTCACCGATCCAAAAATGTTCAAATGTAAAATTTCTTTTGTAAATGAGCCTGAGTTACTTAAATGTCGAAAGGGGAAGAAAAAAAAACTATAAGTGTCAACCTCCATTAAATTCCAAAGATAAGAATGTTCATACTGATGTGTAAAGTTGGCCCAACCTGGATCTGTTCAAGTTCTCACCACCGCATGTAAATATTCAATTTTCAGGAAAGGTCGGCCACTCAGGAAAGGTGAAGTATAGGCCTTGACTTTCCGACTTAACCCCCGTGGCTCAAGTATTTGCACTGCAACTCAACAAAAACCAGAGTCAGAGACTTTCCCTATTATAAATAAAAAAAAAATATATTTATTTCTTGTATAATAATTTAATAAATAATTTCTCTAAGTGTATTCCAAGTCGGAATAAATAAAAAATAAATGCTGATCTAATTTCATAGACCAATTGTCAAAGAATATTTATCTTGAAAGGGTTAGGTAAAACTTTAAGAGGAAAAACCCACAAGGGTTAACAAATTTGGAATAAAATTGGCCATATTTAAAGAAAAATACCTCTTCAAGTACCCTAAGCCTTAACAAGATGGCCCCAGTTTATAATATTTATGAGTTCATCAAAACAATTTTAATAACATCAATATATATCAATTCCGTCTAAGATTTGATAGTTCTTCACTCAGACTTCTTATAATCTTTCAAATATAAATTTCATTGTTTCTATCCATGTACAAATAGATAATTTATTCATTTGTCATCTCATAAATATTCAATATTATTATAATTAGATACTCCGTAAAGTAACTGGATAATTTATGCAGCAGTGAAAGCTATACCATATTTACCTTGTCAAATATTACAGGATTGCAAAATGTTTTATTTTGCAAGATACTAAATACTATGTGATACGAAAACTTCAACTGGTGAGTTAACTATCAAGTATTTAACTTAAATCACAATTTAATGTCTTAAGTCCAACCCACTTAATAAATCTTCCCAAATTTAGAAAAACCCTACTTATCCCTAAGATAATCCTGGAGAAAATTTGATATGTATATACTGAGTAAAAGTTGCCTGAACATTTTCATGCTATAATCATTGTGGAAGTGTGTTCCTTAAAGAAAAACTTCAATCAGAACTCTAATGTAAAAGAAGATAAACATGTTTCAACATCATCAATTCATGAAGACCAATGCTTCAACATCATCAATTCATGAAGACCAATGCTTCAACATCATCAATTCATGAAGACCAATGCTTCAACATCATCAATTCATGAAGACCAATGCTTCAACATCATCAATTCATGAAGACCAATGCTTCAACATCATCAATTCATGAAGACCAATGCTTCAACATCATCAATTCATGAAGTCCAATAATAAAAGAATGAAAGTTGACCTTTAATTCTGATGTCACTTCCCATGACCCTTGACCTTGAAGGTCAACTTCCGGTAAATTATAATAATTTATGTATACCATTTCCTGAAAAATCAACTATCAGAAATTCAGTCTCCTGTCTTCCTAATAGGACCATTCATGGTATAAAAAATGGAAAATCTACTATCAGAAATCCAGCTATCTGTTTTTCCAATAGGACCATCCATATTAAATGTATTCTGGAAGTGAAAAGAGTCAACATTCAAAACAACTAAAAAAAAATGAACTTCAATATTGTGATATTTAAGGTCAACATAAAATAAAAGTACATAATCTCTATGGAATGCTTTTGAAATATCATAACTTATTATGATTTCCATGACACAAGTATTCTTTGTAACATAATTCTATAAAATTAATGAAACTTCAACTGAAGTCTTTTCAGACAAATTTTTACCTCATTAACATAATTTATGTGTTCAGTTTTCCCTGCCTAGTTCTTACTATAGTGAAAATAGGAATAGGGTTAAATCTTCAGGTAGAGCATAAAGAATTTGCATAAATAATGAACAGGAAAACCTGTTCTACCAGGTTTAACCCTTGATCTATAATTTCAAATTTCTCTATTTAACCCTTAGACACCTATTACCAGTATGACTAACTCCACATCAAAAATGGAAGAAACCTATTGGTTTCACTACTTTTAATGTCTTTCTCGACTTTAACCAATGCATTTTAACCTTTCAATAATAACCATATACATATTCAGAATAACCTGTATTTCTTGGTTTTGCCACTAGAGGGCACACCACCCAAATATTTCTCCAAAATTAGTATTGTAATTTTTTCAACCATGCCTACAGAATGGAAATTTGGAATATATTCCCAATTTGCTCACCAGTATTTAGTTTACTCTCCTATAAATATATATATTTCAGTTCCATGACCAGAAACTCGTTCTTACAACACCATTTTTAGGACTTAACGAGATCAAATTACAGAACTGCTTACAGTGTTCCCGAGCAGAAAAAATTGAATTTTCTTTCATGGAAAATGGTTCTGATATCCATTTTTAATCAGCATATACCGATTCCAAGAAATATCTTCTCCCAATTATTTTCTCTCGTCTTTGTTTCAAAATGTGAATTCATGTTAAATCAATGTTTTGCGCTAATCAATTACGTTTCAAATCCCTAGTCTACAAGACTCCAACAAGAACCTCCAGAACAAGACAAGTTTACCCTCGTGGTTCACACCTCTTCATTCTGGCCGGTAATAATTACGAAACGTCTGCAAAGGCTCACTAACCAGCGCAAAACTTGACCATAATCCTAGCCAGCTAAAGACAATCTCCGTTATTCAGTCTTCATAACAGACATTGTTATATTTATTTCGACTGTCACGAAAATCACTTATCCTTGCTCCAAAATAGGACGTCCATATGCCCTTAATAATTATTCATCTTTGACGACCCATTATTATAGAAAAATGACCAAACCACGTGTACTACGGAAGCCAACTTACCGGCCCGCCACGAGGTATTTATAACATGAAATTTGTAACCACTGCTAAATTACACCTAGAAACCGCGGACGTATTTTAGTTCTGTTTATTTTTACTTGAACTCTTCCCTACATATTTAATCAAATTGGCCTTTGGCTCGGGACCATGACCAGGATCACCCAATATTTATTAACGCCTAGCTAAACATGCTACGTGAACACGTACACTGAAAATTTGGATTTTCCAGATCTCCAACCATGGTTGAATCAGGCAAGTATATCCTAACTCATTTCAACATGAGTAACTTTTCCATCGAAAGTCAAAAGATACACTTCCCTTTTTCAACACGCTGGCTAAAAGATCCGAAGCCCGCTGTGACCGCTAGACCATACTCCAAAGTTCCACTGTTCTGTTCCACCGCCCAACAAGGAGAGTGCCACTTGTCAATCCGGTCGCACCTTTATTGAGCCGCACGCCTTTGTGATTCCAAATTAGGGGACGTCACAGTGTTATCCACCCTGTCTCAATCCCTTCATGTATGGCCACTAGAGGCCGCTGCAATAAAAATCACTCGGCAGCATCTTTTTCAAAACACAGCAAATAATATTTGCTACAGAGCTTTCTCCTATCTGAAAAATTTTTGATGATTAATCAGAATCACAAAAATTTTTCCCAATAAAAATTTCTTCATGTTTTCATTTTTTATAATTTCAAGGATATGGTTTTCCTCAAAAATTCAACATATTCAAGTGGCTTTTCATTTCACCATTATCAACTTTACATTTCACAATTCTTTCAAGGATATGATTTTCCTCAAAAAATTCAATACATTCAAGTGGCTTTTCATTTCACCATTATCAACTTTACATTTCACAATTCTTTCAAGGATATGATTTTCCTCAAAAAATTCAATACATTTGTTAGTAAATTCAACCCGACGTCGGGGTTAATAATTACATATTTCAAAATACATTTATCCATATAATGTCCAAAAAAAATTCCAATAATTTTCAATGTCCACATTTGATCAATAACATACATAGTCGCCATACTTTACAGGTATTTTCCTGCTTCTCTTTTCTCTACCTCTTACCTCAGGCAAAGAAGTGTCCTTCTCAGATAAACTTCCTTTCTCATTAGACGATTCTGACCCACTCACATCACTATGGGAGTCATCAGCCTCCTCCACACATGTGTAAGGTTTTAAATGGTCAAAATGTTCCACTACTGTACTTCGCTTACCAACTTTTTGGATTCTATAGTTTACATCTGAGAGGATCTCTATAACTTTGTATGGACCATCAAAATGAGGTGATAATGACCAAGTCAAACCTTTTTTAGTACGTTTGATACTTCTCCATACCAAATCCCCCACTTTGTATGGTTTTCCATGCACTTTCTGGTCATAGTAAGTCTTTTGCCTATGTTGAGCTGTTTTTAGGTGCTCTCTTACCTGTTTGTAGCATAATGACAATATCTCGTCCAACTGGGTCAAATAATCTTCCACTGAAAAGAAATGTACCCCATCTTGTGGCTCTCTAAGTACACTTAATGGCAAACAATTTTCTCTGCCAAAGAGAAGTCTGTTAGGGGTAAATCCTGTACTTGCCTGCACACTTGACCTATAGGCCATCATGATAAAATCTAGATGTACATCCCAGTCAATCTGGTCCTCTGCTACATAGGCTGAAAGCATTTCTCCTATAGTCTTATTTAGTCTTTCCACTAACCCATCACTTTTAGGATTGTAAGCAACAGTATGAGTTTTCTCGATGTCAAATACCTGGCATACATATTTCATGACCTTGCCCTCCAGGTTACTTCCACAGTCCGTATGTAATTGCCTGGGGCAACCGTACTTACAAACCCATTTCCTGCAAAAGATGTCAGCTATGGTTGTAGCCTCTTGGTTAGGCATAGGAAAGGCTTCACTGTACTTAGTGAAATAATCAGAAATCACTAAAATGTACTTGTTACCTGCCTGGGTTGTAGGTAGTGGTCCTTTTATGTCTATGGCCACTCGTTCCATGGGATAACCAACTGGTCTCCGAGCTAATGGAGCTCTAAATGTACGATTTCCACCTTTCCTGCTATTACATTTTTCACAACAGGATAAGTAGGAACTTACCGTTTTTCTGAGACCTATCCACCAAAATTTTTGTCTAATTTTCTCTACGGTTTTATCTATACCAAGATGGCCACCAGATTTGCTATCATGAGCTAAAAATAGAATTTTCTTATGGATTGCATGTGGAGCAATGAGTAAATAGCTACTCCCTGATTCTTCCGTCCAAATTCGTTTTAATAGCCCATCCTGTAATACAATTTGGTCCCACTGAGAAAAATATAGTTTACTTCGTCTGCTACTGGTAGCAATGAGCTCTGCAGACGGTCTAACTTTAGATTTCTCTTTTAACGTGTATATAATACCTAAGTCAGAGTCAGCTTTTTGCATTTCTTTAAGTTTGTCTGGAGTGTATATAGAAGGTTCTAAGGACACTGTACTCACCTTTTGAACCTCAGCAATCTCTGGTTCTGGATACCTGCTCATGGCATCAGAATTTCCATGAGATATACCACGGCGATGGGCTATTTCAAACCTGTACGGGCTTAAAATTTCTAGCCATCTGGCTATCTGACCTTGAGGTTCTTTAAAATTATATAGCCATCTTAAAGAGCCATGATCCGTGCAAAGCAAAAATTGCTTACCAAACAAATAGGTTTTGAAATATTGCACAAAATACACTACTGCTAGCAACTCCCGTCTGGTCACAGAATAATTACATTCTGCTGGGCTTAAAGTTCTGCTAGCATAAGCTACAACACGCTCTTTTCCACCTTGAATCTGAGACAAAACACTTCCTATTGACCTACCCGCCGCGTCCGTGTCCAGAATGAAAGGAAGGGAAAAATCAGGAAAAGCCAACAGAGGTGGATTACACAAAGCATATTTAAGCTTATCAAAAGCTTGCTGACATTCTTGGGACCATATAAAAGAAACTCCTTTCCTGGTAAGTCTATGTAAAGGAGCAGCAATTTCACTATATGAAGGTATAAATTTCCTGTAATATGATGTTAACCCTGTAAAACCTCTGACCTCCTTAAGATTCTTAGGTGTAGGCCAGTTTTTTACCTTTTCCACCTTCTTTGGGTCTGTAGCTATTCCATTACCAGATACTTCAAAACCAAGGTACTCGATTTCCTTCTGGAAAAATGCACATTTAGACGGTTTTAGTTTGAAACCGGCTTTATGTAAAGCTCCTAACACCAAATCTAACCTATCTCTGGCCTCAGAAAACGTCTTACCGAAAGTAATGACGTCATCGAGAAAAATTAAACAGGTAGACCAGTGTAAACCAGCTAACACAAATTCCATTAACCGGCTAAATCCTGATGGTGCGTTCTTTAACCCAAAGGGAAGGACCGTAAACTCATATAGAGACGTACCTGTAGTGAATGCAGTCTTTTCTTGGTCTTTGGGGTCCATTTGATTGTTCCAGTAGCCCGATAGAAGGTCTATCTTACTGAACCAATTGTTACCCTGTAATGAATCAAGTGTCTCATCAATTCTAGGTAATGGCCATGCGTCAACTTTGGTAACTTCATTTAGTTTCCTATAGTCCACACAGAACCTCCATGAACCGTCTGGTTTCTTTACCATTACTATGGGACTGGCCCAAGGACTGTTACTGGGAACTATAATTCCTTTGTCTAACATCTTGTTTATACATTTCTCAATCTCAGGTCTTATATGAGGTGAGACCCTGCGAGCTCTTTGTCTTATAGGCTTTGCATCACCAGTATCAATGGTATGAGGTAAAAGATCATAATGACCTACATCTTGGTCGTCCTTGGCAAAAACAGATTGCCATTTACACATTAAAGCTCTAAAGTCTTTCCTCTGGTGTTTATTCAACTCAGTACAATTTTTTTCATACAAATCTTGCACCACTGGATGTAGCTGAGTAGACCTTTCTGTTGACTGCAAAGAAACATGAGCTACATGTTGGACAGGAATGGCTGTACTTACTTGTGCTCCCTTGAGGACCTGAATTGAAAAATTTCCGGGATTAAGAATTCGTAGAGGAAATTCCTTTTGACCTAAGTCAATCAGTCCTCTACCAACAATTACTCCCTCTCCAGTGTCATTTTCATTTACACAGGAGGCCTGAATCAAAGCAAGTCCCTTTCTTCTGGGTCCGGCAATCTGAGCTGAAACCAAAACTTCACTACAAGGAGGCAAATGAATGTCGTGCACTACACACACTGCCTCTTTCCAATACAACTGCTTTTCAGTTAGCACCGGTATATCTTGATTACCCAGTTTGATTTTACTATTTTGCAAGTCAATTACAGCTTGAAATCTATCCAACAGGTCTGCCCCCAAGATACCTTGGTAGGAAATGTTTGCCAACAGAAACTCATGTTGAAATCTTAATTTACCAAACTGGCAACTAAATTTCACTTTCCCTACCACTGGCACTAATTCTCCATTAGCAGTCAACAATTCTGTCTTATCCGGTTGTACTTCTACATCAGGACACAATTCTAATATAGATGGATGCAATAAAGTAGAACATGCTCCTGTGTCCAGTAAAAATTTTGTGGAAATTTTGTTCACTTTTCCTTCCACAAAATAAGTCACATTTCTCTTTATTTCAGGTGAACTCTTGGGTAGGGCAGCTGATCCCGGGCTTACAACCGCCCCTCCCCGTTTCCCTGTTTTAAAATTTCTCTTTTACTCAAATATTTAAGAAAGCCATCAGGTGAATCAGCCTGAAACTTAGCACAATTATATTTACAATGGCCTGGCTGATGGCAATACCAGCAGGATATACCAGACATAGACTCTCCCTCCTTCCTTTGTGGAGTCTCCCTCTTACTTTCAGTCTTACCCTTTAACTGATCTTCCAACTCCTGGATTCTTTTCTGTAATTTCTCAACCAATTGTTTAGAATCTGATGTATTTGATTCCTTAGGAGGTTGAGAAGCATGAACTCTAGGTACAAACTTTACTTTTTCTCCTGAAACAATGCTTTCTTCTCTCATGGCAACCTTTATAGCCTCCTCCAAATTAGAGGGACCAACTCTTTTTACCTGTATACGTAATGACTGTTCCCTAATAGCTTGGACGAAATGATGTACAGTCATACTTTCCTTTGTAACCAAATCACCAGATGGAAAGGCACGAGTTACTAATCTTCTAACTTGAGAGCCCAAGTCTCTTAGTTTCTCATCCTTACCCTGTTGACAGGATAAAAGCTCTTGTCTATGGCTGTCAACCAACTTATGAGCTCCAAACTGCTCAATAAGTGCTCCACATAATAAATCATAGTCAGCCCTGACATTCTCAGGTAAATCATTAGCATATTCTTGTACTTTGCCTTGTAGTACAACTAAGAGAAATATTCTCTTCATTTCATTATCCCAAGCATTGATGCCAGCGACTATTTCAAAATGCTTCAAATAATCATCAAATGTTTGCTTACCGTAGTATTTGTCCGGATTTATACTTGGTTTTTCTGCTCCCCTCCTTTCCGGTCGTCTTGCGTCTAACCGAAAAGCAACTGGTTGGGCTGGAGAAGTTCTGAAATTAGAAAGAGGATCACCTCCCCCCGGTGTTACCATTCCATATATTGGTATTTGTCTATCCAACCCAAACCCAGTGGGGTCTGGCCAATACAAACCTTGAGGGTTAGTGGGAGGAGTCGTGGGGGTTCTCAATGGGTCGAAAACTCCTTCTCCCACTGGAGTATATCCCTGTGGCATTAAAGGATCTTGTAAACCTACCAACAGTCCTTGTGCTCCAGGTGAAGGGAATGCTCCGGGAAACCCCCCAACCGGACCCCCCTGTTGAGCGGCTGATGGTAGACGGTTGTGGGGTGCCCCGAGAGCACCCCCTCCATAGTCGGTATGCCTGCCATCCAACCAGATAAAGACAAAGAAAAATAATCAATGAACAATCACTATCACAAATATATTTTAAATTCCCTTTTCTAATACTCCTCAAATATAATATTGGGTAACTCCTGGTACTATACTGGTCCCAAGCCAAAGGGGTCCCGAACCAAAGCCAATGTAAGATTTTAAAAGTTATTTAATTTCTCACAAAAGTAAAATTTATTTAAATTTCTTCCAAGGTCACATGACATCCCACCGCTGCCACCATTTGTAATAACCTCATTTTTTTTCCAGAGACACCATATTAACTTATCACATTTCACTGAAGAGGCTATTAACCTAAAGCGGACATTTCTATGCCGGCTCTAGGATTTTAAACTTAGATGTCAGTGACCCGTAGTGGAAGAACAATCAAGAAGATTTAAGTTGTATACAAAATAAAATTTATTACTGGAGACCTATAAGTTTACAAACTAAAACAATTAAATTTCCAATTACAATGTTGTCTTGAAGGTGACAATGACGAATGAGCATTGCCCTCACAATGAAGAATGTTAAAGAGTGAAGCCATTACAGAGTACCAAGGTCCAACGACGATCCAATCCTAATTTACTAAAAATTTATTCGGCCAAAGTATTTTAATAGATTAAAACCAAATTTAATTATTTAATTTAGAATAAAATTAGTTCTAACCTATTTATTATTCACTAAAGCTTCCCAGTTCTGAAGTGATATGTTGAATTCTGTATGAAATTCTGAATCCAAAGTATTGAGAATAATTTCCAATCTCACCGATCCAAAAATGTTCAAATGTAAAATTTCTTTTGTAAATGAGCCTGAGTTACTTAAATGTCGAAAGGGGAAGAAAAAAAAACTATAAGTGTCAACCTCCATTAAATTCCAAAGATAAGAATGTTCATACTGATGTGTAAAGTTGGCCCAACCTGGATCTGTTCAAGTTCTCACCACCGCATGTAAACATTCAATTTTCAGGAAAGGTCGGCCACTCAGGAAAGGTGAAGTATAGGCCTTGACTTTCCGACTTAACCCCCGTGGCTCAAGTATTTGCACTGCAACTCAACAAAAACCAGAGTCAGAGACTTTCCCTATTATAAATAAAAAAAAAAATATTTGTTTCTTGTATAATAATTTAATAAATAATTTTTCTAAGTGTATTCCAAGTCGGAATAAATAAAAAATAAATGCTGATCTAATTTCATAGACCAATTGTCAAAGAATATTTATCTTGAAAGGGTTAGGTAAAACTTTAAGAGGAAAAACCCACAAGGGTTAACAAATTTGGAATAAAATTGGCCATATTTAAAGAAAAATACCTCTTCAAGTACCCTAAGCCTTAACAAGATGGCCCCAGTTTATAATATTTATGAGTTCATCAAAACAATTTTAATAACATCAATATATATCAATTCCGTCTAAGATTTGATAGTTCTTCACTCAGACTTCTTATAATCTTTCAAATATAAATTTCATTGTTTCTATCCATGTACAAATAGATAATTTATTCATTTGTCATCTCATAAATATTCAATATTATTATAATTAGATACTCCGTAAAGTAACTGGATAATTTATGCAGCAGTGAAAGCTATACCATATTTACCTTGTCAAATATTACAGGATTGCAAAATGTTTTATTTTGCAAGATACTAAATACTATGTGATACAAAAAAACTTCAACTGGTGAGTTAACTATCAAGTATTTAACTTAAATCACAATTTAATTTCTTAAGTCCAACCCACTTAATAAATCTTCCCAAATTTAGAAAAACCCTACTTATCCCTAAGATAATCCTGGAGAAAATTTGATATGTATATACTGAGTAAAAGTTGCCTGAACATTTTCATGCTATAATCATTGTGGAAGTGTGTTCCTTAAAGAAAAACTTCAATCAGAACTCCAATGTAAAAGAAGATAAAAATGTTTCAACATCATCAATTCATGAAGACCAATGCTTCAACATCATCAATTCATGAAGACCAATGCTTCAACATCATCAATTCATGAAGACCAATGCTTCAACATCATCAATTCATGAAGACCAATGCTTCAACATCATCAATTCATGAAGACCAATGCTTCAACATCATCAATTCATGAAGTCCAATAATAAAAGAATGAAAGTTGACCTTTAATTCTGATGTCACTTCCCATGACCCTTGACCTTGAAGGTCAACTTCCGGTAAATTATAATAATTTATGTATACCATTTCCTGAAAAATCAACTATCAGAAATTCAGTCTCCTGTCTTCCTAATAGGACCATTCATGGTATAAAAATGGAAAATCTACTATCAGAAATCCAGCTATCTGTTTTTCCAATAGGACCATCCATATTAAATGTATTCTGGAAGTGAAAAGAGTCAACATTCAAAACAACTAAAAAAAAAAATGAACTTCAATATTGTGATATTTAAGGTCAACATAAAATAAAAGTACATAATCTCTATGGAATGCTTTTGAAATATCATAACTTATTATGATTTCCATGACACAAGTATTCTTTGTAACATAATTCTATAAAATTAATGAAACTTCAACTGAAGTCTTTTCAGACAAATTTTTACCTCATTAACATAATTTATGTGTTCAGTTTTCCCTGCCTAGTTCTTACTATAGTGAAAATAGGAATGGGGTTAAATCTTCAGGTAGAGCATAAAGAATTTGCATATATAATGAACAGGAAAACCTGTTCTACCAGGTTTAACCCTTGATCTATAATTTCAAATTTCTCTATTTAACCCTTAGACACCTATTACCAGTATGACTAACTCCACATCAAAAATGGAAGAAACCTATTGGTTTCACTACTTTTAATGTCTTTCTCGACTTTAACCAATGCATTTTAACCTTTCAATAATAACCATATACATATTCAGAATAACCTGTATTTCTTGGTTTTGCCACTAGAGGGCACACCACCCAAATATTTCTCCAAAATTAGTATTGTAATTTTTTCAACCATGCCTACAGAATGGAAATTTGGAATATATTCCCAATTTGCTCACCAGTATTTAGTTTACTCTCCTATAAATATATATATTTCAGTTCCATGACCAGAAACTCGTTCTTACAACACCATTTTTAGGACTTAACGAGATCAAATTACAGAACTGCTTACAGTGTTCCCGAGCAGAAAAAATTGAATTTTCTTTCATGGAAAATGGTTCTGATATCCATTTTTAATCAGCATATACCGATTCCAAGAAATATCTTCTCCCAATTATTTTCTCTCGTCTTTGTTTCAAAATGTGAATTCATGTTAAATCAATGTTTTGCGCTAATCAATTACGTTTCAAATCCCTAGTCTACAAGACTCCAACAAGAACCTCCAGAACAAGACAAGTTTACCCTCGTGGTTCACACCTCTTCATTCTGGCCGGTAATAATTACGAAACGTCTGCAAAGGCTCACTAACCAGCGCAAAACTTGACCATAATCCTAGCCAGCTAAAGACAATCTCCGTTATTCAGTCTTCATAACAGACATTGTTATATTTATTTCGACTGTCACGAAAATCACTTATCCTTGCTCCAAAATAGGACGTCCATATGCCCTTAATAATTATTCATCTTTGACGACCCATTATTATAGAAAAATGACCAAACCACGTGTACTACGGAAGCCAACTTACCGGCCCGCCACGAGGTATTTATAACATGAAATTTGTAACCGCTGCTAAATTACACCTAGAAACCGCGGACGTATTTTAGTTCTGTTTATTTTTACTTGAACTCTTCCCTACATATTTAATCAAATTGGCCTTTGGCTCGGGACCATGACCAGGATCACCCAATATTTATTAACGCCTAGCTAAACATGCTACGTGAACACGTACACTGAAAATTTGGATTTTCCAGATCTCCAACCATGGTTGAATCAGGCAAGTATATCCTAACTCATTTCAACATGAGTAACTTTTCCATCGAAAGTCAAAAGATACACTTACCCTTTTCAACACGCTGGCTAAAAGATCCGAAGCCCGCTGTGACCGCTAGACCATACTCCAAAGTTCCACTGTTCTGTTCCACCGCCCAACAAGGAGAGTGCCACTTGTCAATCTGGTCGCACCTTTATTGAGCCGCACGCCTTTGTGATTCCAAATTAGGGGACGTCACAGTGTTATCCACCCTGTCTCAATCCCTTCATGTATGGCCACTAGAGGCCGCTGCAATAAAAATCACTCGGCAGCATCTTTTTCAAAACACAGCAAATAATATTTGCTACAGGTGTGCAGTTGATGTTCTAATGTATGCCCATTCCTGCAACAACATCAATTTAACCATTAGGTGTACCATACTTTCCATGACCTGATGTAGCAAAAGCTCTCTGAACAGAACCTTGTGTGCATCTGAGTCCAGATCTGAGCACTATGCCAATCTTACACAGTAACTAGCTTTGGGTCAGGGAATCTACCCCATTCCTGAGAGTGCCAAAAGGCACCAGCCTGATGTCCATGATAAGCAGGTTGAGGATCCACTGCGAAAGAAATGTACCAAGTGGCGTCTTTGTGCCGTGACACTTGGTGTTGAACCGCACAAACAGGCAGTGAGATTTGACATTCCTGTTAGTATGACAAGCTAAGTGCCAGGGTCCAATTTGGAACCAATTCCAAGAACTGCTAACCCACATATCCTTGGTCTATTTCTTTGTAGGTGCAAAGTGGAATCTCAAACTGTTCTTGCTCTTCTGGCCACTGTGACATCAGTTTTGGAGCCAAGGACCACAGCTTTTTGCGTGAGCCAAGGTTTTGGCTTACAAAGTGGTCCACCATAAGATTTACTTTGCAGACGATCAGACTTTCCTCTGGTACATCCTAAGGATAACCAGCATTGGAGCCATTACTTTTCCCCATCCATCAACAGAGACAAGTAGTGCCACTACCCAACATGTATTGAACCATCACCCTGCTGAAGTACAGTACTATGCCCCTACTCCTGATGAATCTCCCAGGAGTTTCTAACGGTGCCACATTTTGTATATTTTAAAGAAACAGTAGTGCACAGTTTACTTTGAAAATGGACAGTATTAACAATGCCACTCCGGATTCTGGTTTTGGTATGTGTAATCATACTATGAAGACATAAGTATCTGATTGTGAAGGATGACATACACGTAAACATGCTATTTCAGGCTATGTTGATAATGATAGTATTTTTCATGTAACTGAATCCGTTGTGATAATCAGGCTGATGCTGTAAAAAAAAACGGTGTTTGCATTGAAATTGCTGCTGTTAACAACAGTTAGAGTTTAGTTGATTCAGGTCTAGCGCATAAAAATAGCAATTGTACCTTGCACAATACATGTATGATGCAATATATTTCTTTTGCTTGAGAGATGATAGCATCAAATCGATTCAAACTACTGCGAAATTTAGTTGATTCCTGTCTTAAGTAAGGAGGGAGATATTCACTTTCATGCAGCATTTCATATTCATCACTGACCTAAAATGACAATAAGTCGACCTTAGACATCTGGGTACCAACTTTGTTTGTTTGATGGCAGGTGAGTTTTGATCATGGACGGTCTTTGTTTGCTGGGATTTTCGGTGCAGTTTCTTCAGTATTGTTGAAATATGTTTCCAGCTGGAATGTTTCTTGACAGTTATTATTTTATATTTCCCATATGACATCTTATCTGTAGATATTCAATGAAAAATGTATTGCTTGGTAGATATTCACGTCTTGCTGCAATATCTGGCAATGTTGATGTTGATGTTGATGTTGATGTTGATGAACTTGTCAAAATTTCAATGGTTTTCATCTTCAACAGAATTAAGATCTGCAACAGGGAAACATAATTGACTGTTACTACTATTTGTATTATTTTCCTGCCGATGTCTTTGTCCTGGTCACCGTTTCCTTGTTTGTCCTCAGAGAGGGTTTACATTACAGTGTTTAAAATCTTTCCCATCTTTCACTGTTGTGTCTTTTCTTTTATCTTTTACTTTTCATTGTTTGTCAGCGTATGTATGTACATATATATATATATATATATATATATATATATATATATGGGGGGTGCGTGTGCGTGTGTAACCCAGGAAAAAGGTGGAAAAGGTAAGCAAGGCAAGTCAAGCTGGAGTAAACCTCATTATCTGACTAAAACTTTCCACTTGGAATATATTGGAATAGAGAGCTAACAATCTCACATTGTGGTATTAATAATTCTCATTCAGCTTAAAGAATATAGCAATATGAGAAAAATGCCAGAGAAAATAGTTAACCACCTGACGCTGTTCATTGTTGTTGCTGTGTTTGTTTTGTTTGCTTGTTTGTTTGTTTTGTTTTGTTTTACTTATTGCGGGGATGGGGGCAGGACGAAAGGCTACCTTCAACAACGACACTTAGAATCTAAAGTTGGACCATTTCAAATGGCCTTTCTTTCATCTAGCATGTATGTTAAATTCTGTGCTGTGGGCTTTGTTCTCCGACTCATAGTTATAGTGGAGGTACGGCGTTGTTATAATGTTCCAGATTCATAAATATCACAAAAACGGTGTAGGCCTACTTTACTCTTTTACTTGAAACTTAGCTGACTGACAAGTCGGGAGAACTAAAAGGTGATAGGCCTAACAGGTGTTTTTTTATTTCTGGCAGTAGAAATGAAATTTGTGTTTTGGGTGGTTAGGCCTATACATTTTGGAAAAAGAACTAGTGTCTGTAGTTAATGATGAATATTTCTAAGGTTGAGAGGACCGGTTTAAAACCACCAGTTGCCTTTTGTGGGTGACTGTCTGTCTCAAGTCAGGAGTGAAATTTGTTTATTCATATTGGTGTTGGAAAAGAAATATTGATGCTTTGGTAAGTCTGAAATCTCTTTGCTGTCATTGTTGGGTTTGGAATTAATGAATATGGATCATGTGTTTCTGTACTATTTGAAGAATTCCCCTGCCTTCAAATCAAAACCACCAAGGTTTATATACAATTTAACAAAATAATGATGATAATGAAAACAAGGATCGGTAATATGTACACAAGGCCCAATTAAATACCATAAAAAGGCGCCATACTCTTGAGTAGTACAAACGTTAGGTACAAAACCATATATATAACAGGAGCAGGAATGCTTACATGTACACAATTTGTCTCTGGTTGAACATCTACCAAATGAATACCCTAGCAATATGTTAGAAAATTAGACTTGGAACAATAATGTTGTATTATTATGAGTATGTTCGGGGATCATCTTGTTAGTGTTTAAGACCTTTCTGCTATGACGTCTTGGACAAGATGCATGGTATACAAAAGTGGCAGGCCAGACCATACAGCTTTTGTGCACATGAGTATGTCATTACAGTACCATCGTAGATAGTTGTGCTGCCCAAGCTCTATTAGTATCATGCCATAAGACATATGCCTACCATGAGCGTTGGTAAAATCAGAAAAATATGTAGGCCTAGACCTATTTTGCCAGCTTCTGTGGTCAGTATCTAGGGTCAATAATGCAGTACTGAGGGTTTTATTTGTATGGATGTCGCCACTTCGCCTCGTTTCCTTTTTGGTATGAACGCCCATTTCCTGGGCTCCCAATGGTATATAATGGCCTCATGAATAGCACTAGCTTGCTATCTTCTTTGTTTATGAGACTGAGGGATCTTTCCACATCTGCTGGCACATCCCCCACAGGAAGACAGTCTCCAACATCCACTTTGCCTTGTTCACTAGCTGATGTCATATGCTTCAGGGAACCAGAGTCACGTTTTCCATCCTGAAAGCGGCAAAAAGAAGCACCCGCTGCATTCCAGGATTTGCAGACCAATTATTTCGGTTTCTTACTGAAGTTTTTGGAAGCATTGCATAATTACCATTTATAGTATTCAACAAATCAAACTATGTCATCTATGTAAGAACTATTTCGTGCATTTATTTATTTGTTTCAAGTTGTGTTGAGTAAGATTTAGGACCCACAATTTGGCCACGCCCATGGCTATTCCTTGCATCAAGCAAAACCCGACATTTAATCTTTAATTTCTGAGCTTGAAAGGACATGCCTTTTGAGTAGCTACCAGTAGATTACAAAATGGTATAATTTGTAAATACCAGTAGTAAAATTAATTTCTTAACAAAAAACCCTTGCATTGTGACTTTTTGATAATCACTATGATAAAAAACGTGTTCCTTTTTGATAATCACTATGATAAAAAACGTGTTCCTTTGGCGTGAAAGTGAACTCAGTGAACTCAGACTTGGTCATATAAATGTGAAAATATTTGGAAGTATTCATATTTAATTGCATCAAGCGCAGATCTGCTCTAGTCCTCTGTTGCTAGGCAAAAGTACTATGTTTCTACCATGATGAAGGCAATTATATTAGTTATGTTACTGTACCAGTCAGAAAAAGCACCATTTCTACCAAACAACTGATTCATTTCCAAGTATGTTTAGCATCTAATATGATTTGACACTTTTTAAATGGCTTTAATTAACCTTTTTGCTACCTCAAGTTGCTACTTTTATCAAAGAGGCTCATTTGGCCATACTCAATACACATATCTGCCATTCTGCGTGTTAAGGTCCTTGCAGCAGGCTACGCCGTCGCACAGGATCTATTATGATATGAATACCTTCTTATGTTTATCTTCCGCTAGCATATTATGCAATATTTTTGCAGACCTACTTGCGACACATATAGCTATAATAGCTCCTTTAGATTACCTACATAATTGTTTTAAGCAGTAGGGCTGTACATTAAACCACCCTATGTATTGTAATGTCACAGGCCAAATGCAGCTAATTAGCTTCCATGGCGTATTTTCGAATTACACGTTAGGGAGAGCTATGCAGACAGGTCACACTTTGCATGAGCACTGGAAAGAAATTAATGACCCACAGTGGGGGAGGGGGCAGCCACCTAGTGGTAGAGTAGAAACAGGACCTGACAGGTGGGAACTGGCTATGCAAGGGAATTGAAAGAGTAGAGATTGAACTAGCAGTGGACAGGTTGAAAGTAGGGAAATCTCCAGGGCCAGATGAGACACTAAATGAGTTTATAACGAAAGGTTCAGAAAAATTGTGTGAGATCATGAAATTTCTGTTTAATTTGGTTATTGAAAGAAAGGAGGCCCCAAGAGAATGGAGAGAGTTGAACATAGCATACATCCCGAAGAAAGGATCAGTGGACAGCCTAGATCAGGGGGTAGCATTAGCATCAAATATAGGAAAGATTTTTTGCAGTGTAATGTACATGAGATTAGGGAGAGCTGTGGACAGGGACGGTTTCTTTGGAGAGATTCATAATGGTTTCAGATCAGGCAGAAGGATTGTTGATCATGTTTCTACATTGTCACAGGTGCTAGAGATAGCAAGGAAAAGAAAAAGAAAGGTGTACATGGCCTTCCTTGATGTGCAGAAAGCTTATGACAGGGTTTGGAGAAATACACTGTGGGCTTAACTGGAAGGACTATGCTTTGGAGGTGGTTTTCTGGAAGTTTGAAAGGCTCTGTGTTCAGATATAAATTGTTGTCTCAGTATGGCAGATGTGGAAATTCACTCGGCAAGTTTAGACATCGGGCTAAAACAGGGTTGTGTGTTATTACCGATTTTGTTTGCCATATACATGAGAGAACTGGGAACTAAACTGTTAGATAGCAATAAAGGAGTAACAATAGGAGGAGAAAAGATTTCAGGGTTGTTCTTCGCTAATGACATTGTGATTTTGGCACATACAGATAGAGAGTTACAGGAACTTTTGAGGATAGTAGAGGACCATGGAGAAAAGTGGACATTAGTGTTTAGTGAGAAGAAGAGTCAGGTCATGGTCTTGGGGCAGAAGAGAAGACAGAAGGAGAGATGGATGGTAAAGACGTTAAGGATACCAGAGGGTCAAGAGAAAGTCATTGGAATTGGAGAGGTGAGGAGTACAAGTATTTCGAGGTGACCATTAAGGTCACAGCACAGGGAATGTTTAAATACAATGTTAAGAAAAATCAGGGCTCCCATGACCCTGCCAGGTGGCAACATCAGCAGGTGCTGTGGGCATGCCAAGCGCAAAGTTGCGACAGTGGGATAGGGCTAAGTGGTTTTTAGATCAGCTGAGCTTGTCATATGGTCCTCAGTCCACCATCCGCCATCCGTCAACAATTCACATTTTCGACTTCTTCTCCAAAACCGTCAGCCAGATCCACCTCACACTTGGTGGGGATGTGCCTTTGGTGGGTGTCTACCAAGTTTGATCAAATGGTCATGGTCTTGTGATTTTTGGATTTTAAATGATTTTTTTGTTCTTTTCGGGTAAATCTTAAAAAAAGCTTCTTCTCTGAAACCGCTCACCCAATTGCTTTGATATCACACAGGAACTCTTTCTGGGACTCCTAGTTCTTATTTTGTTCACCAGGTGGCGATGCAATTTTTTCCTATTTTCTTATGAACTTTGTGTTTTGTAGCTATTTTCGACTTCTTCTCCAAAGCCGTCGCTCGCATTAAGTTGAAACATAGTGGATATGTTCCTTGTACAAGGATAAAACAAAGTTGTTCACTATGTGGGAATGCTGCAGATTTCTGATTTTTAACGATTTTTTCAATTCGTGTACTTATTGGTCAATGCAGCTTTGCTATAAAATGATTACTCTGGAAGTCCATGAGTATTCTAATGCTAATTCACATTTTCGACTTCTTCTCCAAAACCGTCTCCCAGATTAACTTCAAACTTAGTGGCAATGTACCTTGGGTGGGTTTCTACCAGGTTTGTTCAACTGGTCATGTTCCAGTGATTCTTTTTTATTTTAATAATTTTTTTTTGTGCTTTTTTGGAAAAATTTTTTTTTTTTTTTTTTTTTTTTGGTTTTTTAAATTTTTTTTGTTCAGGCCACCTGACTAGCTACTAAGCTTGTAAGGAACATGGCAAAGAAGCGGAGCGCCACAGAATATTATTATGCAAGTAGTTTTGCTCATTTTCATGGCAAGAAATCGTGCACCATGCATGCATAACTATTTCTGTCCATTTATTGCAATGCAAAATATCTAGTATCTGAATATATAAGTATTATATGTTAAATAGAGTGCCAATTGTATTTGCAGACAAATAAAGTTACCATGGCGCCATCCAAAAGCAGGGCAGGATCTTTGTCAAGTTGCATGCATATCAGATATGCTCACATGGAAAACACTGCCAGATTACCTCAGAAAGGTCAGATGGTGGATACTGGATGATGTACAAAATTTTTCATCAATAGAAAAGCAACAAAACCCAGAAAAAGTTGCCATGATGCCAATTGATTTTGCAGCTGATGCAGGCCAAGAGCAGTCCCAGCTGTCTTCTCAAGAGGTTGACCCTGTCATAAAATTGCACCCCAAACCTCAAGATATTCCTTCCCAGAAGCAGTACCAGCCGTCATTCCTAGTGTCTGAAGGAGGTATGAAGTCTCATCCCCTACCACAACCAAAGGCTCAAGATATGTCTGCCCAACAAGGACAAGACAAACTCATTGATATTTTTAAATGGGATGCACCGGATAATCATTGGATTACACATCTGAAGTCCATCCTCTCTGAATCAGACATTGAACAGTTGATAATGGTTTGCGAGCCCACTCAGGCTATTGGACAGAACTCAGAAGGAGATATGGGCCTCATAAACAAGGTTTTTGAAGATAAAACAACACTGGAACTGAAAAAAGTCAGTCGAAATTCTCATGAAATAGCCAGGTTCATATACACAGAGCTGGTTCCAGTGAGTGAAAAATGTCACAGAAAAGACATTGAGCAATTGATGGCTCACAGCTATGCTGGGGACAAACCAGTCCTAAAATCCTATGATGATGGTGATATTGAGGACCTGAATTATATTGTCAATAAGTACAAAAATATGTGGGGGGCTGGTAATAAAAGAAATGAATTTAAAATCATCATTCATGACAGTGCTGTCAAAAAAGAAGATACAGACACTTATTGTGAGGACACAAGGGTTGATCAGGAGGAAACGGAAGAAAATATTGATTGGAACACTGTAAATGACTTAATAGGGATGGAGATACCAGCAATAATAGCAGTTGTAGGTAAAGCTGCATATTGGCAGCAAAAAGTTGCCATCGCGTCACGGGCCAGAGTACAACTTTCCTGGATAGAACTTTCACAGCCAGTCTCTGCAGCGGAATTGCATAAATTGATAGGGGAAAACAACAAAAAATATACTGCATGGGTTTCTGGTAAGTTCACTTGTATGGCATTACAAAGAGGCAGTTAAATTTCTGAGTATGGATAGTCCCATTAGAGATTATTGCACTTGTTTTGGGCTGATCTTCTGTTGGTCTTCAAGAGATACCTAACCTTCCCAGAAGAGACAGGTAGGCCCCTATGAAAATTTGACTACAATGTGGGCTATCGTTACCAGCCTGTGGCTTACACTTGGGTATAATGCAAGAATTTTATTTTAATCGCAATGAGGAGTAAAGATGCAGAGTGTCCCCACTGGTTGGTGGTCTAGCAATGGGTTTGGTGCAAGATGTTTAGCCAGTACTGTATTGGTTTGTTACAAAAAGCTAATATACTTACTAAAAACACTAATCGTACTTTCAACCACAAAGAGCCAAATTTGGTTGACCAATTACGTAATGACCACGGTACCTCCACAACATTCAGCAGTGTGTATAAATACATGTATTTATAATGTCCAGCCTTAGCAGTTGGTGTATGGCTTTGGTTAATGTTGGCCATAAAGGTTAAGAGGATCACTTTAGAACCACCAGTTGCCTTTGAAGGGTGACTGACTGCCTCAAATCAAAGGGGGGGGGGGGTTATGGTAATGTTGGTATCGCTGAATGTGTTGTCTCAGCAACTCTTGAACCTCTTTGCTCTAATTGGTGGGTTCCTTTTTTTTGTGATATACATATGACAATAAGCAACATCAAGATTAGATGCTGCCCAGACCTTTCTTTATTTGCTAATGTTTCTCAGTCATGTGAATCATCACAAAAATGTTGCAGTCCACCACTCAGTGTATTAGCTAACAATCTCCGCAAATGTTAATCCATATACATATGTAGACATTTGATACTAATGAATAAGAAAATATAATTGAACGTTTTGTCCGTCTGTTTATGTTTATCATGTATATATACAATTGTTAAATGACTTCCAACACTAAAAATGACTTTGAAACATTTTTCATTAAGCGCAGACTGTATTTTGTTCCAAAATATAGAGGTCCTACTACTTAAAACCCAAATTCCATCACTTGTGCCAAAGATACAAAGAGACATGGTAGTCATGTCACTTTTTTGTTCTTCTGACTTGCCAGTCAGCTGAGTTTACAGCAAAAGCAGAAAGTATATCTTCATCGTTTTTGTGATATTTATTATTCTGCAACATTACAAACACAATCTACCTGTATCCCAGCTATGAGTCAGAGACCACAGCCCACATCACAACACAAGCAATGAAGTTTGTATCGAATAGTTTATAGAAATACATTACCAATATTCGTAGCACACAGTATCTTTCAAGAGACATACAGAGACCAAAATAAGGGAGGATACTGAAGCAATCCAATTAAAACACATGGATAATATTACACTGGCAACAGCTAGTATCGTTACAAGGGGAACACAATCTCCCCAATAAAATAACATTAAAAGTCAGTATATTCCTCACATTCCATATTTGCATCAGCACCAACTCTAATGACGTTATGCGCCATGACGTCACTCAAGTTGCAAGGGTGCATGATGAACAAGATTCATGACCTGAAGGGAGAGTAGTGTAGGCCTATTTCTTGCTGAAGGGGAGATGGACTTTTTTCACACAAAATGATTAACTAAAGACTGTACATTTTTGCTACTGAATTGGCATGTGGCATCGTACATAATCCTATGAAAAAATGAATTTGACATTTTGTCTAAGTATGGTAGATACATTTAGGATACAAAGATCATCCCATTCCTGAATCAGTCTCTTACCCAGTACAGCTACCCAACCCCCGAGTTGTATCACCCTCAACCATTTGGGTTGCAGGAATATACAGGCTCTCAGGGGAACTGTGCTGCTCAGGAGACTGAATTAGTCATGGCATAACCTCAAATTACCTGTCCACTAAGTCTTAAGACTTCAATTACATATTTCCAAATTAAACCTTTTTTTTTTTTTACTAGCTGTCACTTACCAATGAAATGAAATGGACAGAATGAAATAAAATAGTACAAACATGATGTTTTTCAATGTAAAACTATTATTCAGAAACAGTACTCACCATAGGTCACTTAAGCTGGTCTCCAGGCATTCTCCTGTATTTTGCCAGAGCCCCCATTAAAATTCTGTGGGTTCAGTGCTATATCCATGCTGCTCATTACTGCCACATGGACCCTGTGGCAAGGCACAGTGCTCCTGGTGGCTGCAATGCATATAAGTGACGAGCAATTCAGTTTCCTACAATGTGTAGGAGGTACCAAAAAGCAGGGATGGTTGGATGGGAATCCTAGTGATCTATGGTGAGTACTTTCTGCAAATAATAGTTTTACATTGAGAAACCCCATATTAAGGGCACAGTAAAACCCCATAGGCCACTTAAGCTGATATAACGGCAGACCGGATGTTGGAGGAACCTGCAAAGATTTTAATGGAAAAACTTTGCACTCAATAGCCACAGACCAGAAAACCATCCTAGACCCCCGGTGCCCCATCTCCAACTCCCTTGGATTAGAGTGGATGGGTAAGTGTATCCTAAGACAGGTTGGAAGAGGCTATCCAAAAGCACTTAAGCACCAACAACTGCACCTCCACTTCTACCAAGTCCCTTATGTAGAAGGGTGTAAGGGTATTATGGAAGTGCCATCCAAGGGCGGCCATAGTATCCCGTACTGATGTGTTGTGTAACATGTCCCTGGAGGCATATAATGCTCTAGTCTCATGAGCCCACAGAGAATTCAGATCATTTTCCTTATTCATCCAGTGATGGAATGAGGCGACAGAGTCCCAGACTCCATCTACCTAAGAACGGGAAACAAAAGTCCTACTCAAATAGGACAAGAGCACTCTAATGAGACAAAAGGTCCAATGTGGCTTGGACCTGGACATTGGCGTCGACAGTGGCACAAACCCGAAAACCATTCAAAGTGGTTGAAGTGTCAGGCACCACTTGTGTCTTAGACATAATTCCGACTCAGGGCTGCAGAAAGACATCCTTCACATCAACAGACCACCTGATGAGGGATCTATCCAAAGCGTGTATCTACCTGTGCCTAGCACCTGCGGCCATCCAAAGCCAACAGAAAGACTGCTTGAAGGTAAGGAGATCCATAGAACTCATATCTTTAAGTTCCAACAGAGGCTTGCTAAGTGCCCCAGGCACCATGTAGAACTCAACAAGGCACAATATTGTGCTCCACAAGACGGTCTGTACAGAAGCTGTTTACAAGTCTTCAGGGGAAGGGAAACTGCAAAGGCAGACTTGTATCCCTTGATGGTTCAGACCTGATATCAAGTGCCATCCTCAAACAGACTAATACGAAAGTCCATAAACTGCTGGACCAAAGCCTCCCAAGGCAAAAAGTCTTTAGCAGTGCACCAAGCTGCAAACTTGTTGCACCATGAGTCCTACATCTTAAAAAAAACTTAAGAGGCTTCCCCAGAACAACCCATTCAGCTTTGGCGATAGTCACCAGAGGTGAAATCTGAGAAACTGTATGTTGTAGTGGAACTTGTTTGAGCCTAGTCGCTAGATCAGTTGAGGGAGAAGAGCCAGGTGGGTACCACAAGAAGGACTTTGCACTTCCGCTCTCATATCTTATGCAGAATTTTTTGCAAGAGGGCAGTAAGAGAAAAGGCGGAGGCCTACATCTCCAGCCAGGAAATCAACATGGCGTCCATTACCCATGCCAACTGATCAGGGTACGACGACACAAAGGTATCAATCTTGCAATTGTACATGCTGGTGAAGACATCTGTTTGTGGTCGACCCAAAGGGCCTCGATATTTTCCACCACCTTGGGATTCAGACACCACTTGGTCTGATTCACCTTTGATTGGTGCAAGATCAAGTGACCATTATGTTCAAGCAGCCTTAAATGAGGTGACAGCAGATCCTGGTGCTATACTGATGGCACTAGAGCAGGAGCAACTTGGCCAGGGAGAACAGCCTTTTGACAGGGTACCTTTTTGTTTGTTGATGTAAGCAACTGTTGTATGATTGTCGCACATCACCAGGATATGCTTGTTCTCAAACTATAATCAAAACTGGATAAGGCACAACAAATCAACTCCAGTTCTAGCATATTGATGGTAAACTGACTCCACTAAGAAGGCCATTCACCTCAGACTGCTACAAAGTCCAAATACACTCCCCAGCTTCGTGGAAAGGTATTGTTGAACAAAGTCACTTCGCCATTGAACAGCAGCATCATACAGCTGGATTGTGAGATGCTCAGACAAGAGACTGGTCTTTCTATCCCAGCAATCTTGGAAGCTAAGCTGGATAGTCTGACGATTTAGCCTCCCCAGAGGACCCAGAGAGTCCATGGAGGTCAAATTCCTGATAAGGCACATCCACTGACAGGCTGACAGAGCAGATGCTCTCCAGAACTACTTCAAGAGGGCCAAGAGTTGCTCCTACTGCCCTCTAAAGGTTCACAGATTCAAAAGACTGTCAACAACTGAATCCTTGGAAATATGAACTCCCTACAAGGAGTCGGGCTGGACTTTGCTGGTGTACAAACGATGCTGTCTTGCTCTTGACCAAAGTAAAGATGAGCGATGCCAGTGCTAGGCGGAATAGGAGAGCATGGGACTGAAAAAAGTGCCTTTTGACCACAAAGCTCACACATTTCTGAGACCCTGGGGCCATGGAAATGAGAAAATATTGCCCAATTTCCTTGTTACATGGCCGCCATGATGGTGACCGTGGTCTGAATATTGGAGTACTGCACTACCAAATACAATTTAAAAATTGACAAGTCAATTACCGGTCTTTGGTTGCCATCTTATTTGGCACCAAAAAGGGATAACTGTAAAAGCCTCGTGACCCATTGTCCAAAACTGGTTCGATATCCTGTTTGTTCAGAAGCTGTTGCATGGCCACATATAAGTGTTCCTGGTCCACCTATACGAAGTGGGAAAGAGAAGGGAGACCTCACCCATGATTCAGAACTTGCTCTTCTGTCTTCAGTGCAAGATACTTTTTATGCAGAAAAATACCTTTCTTCCTTAGCATGACCACATGACAGCTTAAATTACCTGGTTCCCACTGCCATTTTTACCTGACTAAAACACTCTTACCCTTAATGCATGTTCAACATTATACAGTATTTTCTCTTTATGGATAAAATGTTCAAATGGCTTTTGTTCATTAGTATATTCTGTGCAATTAGTTTTTTGCCATGGGTTGCTATAGCTGACTATTTCATCAATATAGCTTTGACTCAGTTTTGTATCAAGCCATTCTAGTGACATGTAATAGCCATTCCTTCTGACCACTCACCACAGACCCACTCACTTGTGCTGCTGTGGCTGTGGAGGAGGCCTTAGAGCAAGGTCACCCTACTGTATCCATGCAGGATCTGTGGAAGGCCTAGCCGTACCAAAAGGGACCTCAATTGGAGGTCAAGGGGCCCCATTCTGAGGACAAACCTCGATTTCAGTACTAGTCTCATCCTGGCCATAAAGACTGGTCTGACGAATTACACTCCCCCCCCCCCACCCTTTTATGGGGGCCTTGATTTTAGGACCAGTCTGCCCCTGACTGCAAGGCATGGGCAAACTGGTAGGTGCCTGCATGGATCTTGACATCTTGGACACGTTCCTCGATTTGAGGACAATAGCCCCCCCCCCCCCCCATACACTGACCTTATGCTTACAGCGTGCCTCCACACATCGGAGCCTCCAATTGGCAGATCAAACATCTGTCTGATAGATTTCTGCCACTGAGAATGAGTCTGGACATCCAACTCCCCACCATATCCATGGATTGTCAACAAGCCAAGAAATCTGGACTAAGTTAGTGATAGGACCACTTTCCCAAGAAACTTATCAACTACCACTTGGCGGAAAAAGAAACAAGAGCAATGAAAAGGTAAGAAAAAAAAACGGGAGCTTCTAACTATATGCATCCACCACAGATGTACAGTAGGAATTAAACTGAATTTTGCATGCTTGCTAATATGCAATTCAGCCACCACATGTGCTGTACCATGCCACAGGGCCTGGGTGGCAATGAATGAGCAGCATAGATACAGCATTGGACCACAGAATTTTTAACGTGGGCTTTGGCAAACCACCAAAAGTGCATGGAGATGAGCTTAAGTGACACATGGTGTTGAACTGTGTTCTCAATTGACCTTTACTGGACACCCTCATTTCCTTTCACAAAGATGTGAAATTCTAATCTGACATTATACAGAAAGTGTACAAATACATGTGTAAAATGTTCATGCCGATATGTTGTGCTGTCTCCATAGTGTAAAAGGCATAAATAAGAACTAATCCAAAATAAATGGTAACCACACTTCCATCACCCATCATTACCATTAATTCAATCATGACAGGCATGGCACACTATTTATCACCATGTATACATTAATTTATTAAACACTAAGTCCAGAAATCATAATCCAGTTGAAAGTATTAAAATCAATAAAAAGACATGACTCCATCACTAGTTTGGGCTATATGTACTTCTGCCAGAAAAATCAAGAAGTATATTTTTACATCAATCCCTACCTTCATCGTAAACCAGGCACCTCTAAGTTACATTCTGTAGCCTTTTTGTGTGTTCACATTAAATTTCAATAGATGTCAACTCCTGCAGAAATTTAAAACATTAAGTCCAGCAATTGTGAGGTTAAAATAAAGCCTGCCTGTTCTTTGAAATGTTCCCATCTTTTGCACCAACAATGAAGATTTTGAAATAAAACATCATTACAGTGAGCTTACTGACATGGCATTGAATAGCAACGTCCCAATTTACCGTATTGAAGGGTAGGGTTGGTAATGCCAGGTAGGGATGTCTTCCCTTCAATGTACGTAACCTTTTGTCCCTGATTCTGAAGGAGTAAACACAAACTTGGACAATTTCACTAATTAACAAAAATGTAAACAGACTATATAAAACCCAACACAGTGCACCCTAAACTGTCCATCCAAGCACCAGTGTTGCGTCGACTCCTCCACTTTGACAGCATCCCATCAGAAGTGTCAAAAGTAGACAGTTAAAGGGAAGGCCATGAATGCAGGAAGTGATAACTGCAAAATGTTGGAGGAATTGTGCGACTTTGGGGGAAAGCTCTGTTTTTTATGATAATGTTGCATAAACAGAATGTTTATTGTTGCCCCAGGTGTACTCTTGGATCTGTTTGCAGGGACGCTGGCCATTGCTCTGTTTTCGGGGCAACTTCAGACTACCGGTTTACCAAAGAAGGCTGAACTCATAAACAAAGTGATCGGTGCACCTGTGACAGCCCAAGGCCTCATGGGTGAATTTAAAGAGGTTAAAGAAATACCGATGGTGCCACATCCGAGACGCCACGCGGCAGTTGTCCAGTACAATCGCCAGGTGTGGCTGATTGGAGGAGAGGATAGAGGTAAGTCCCAAGTGTAAGTCGCAATAGCAAGGAAATCTTTGACAGTAATACAGACACACATCAGTACACACAGGTGTGTAAAATACTACTTTGTATTGTATTCTGTGGATTGTTGTCAAAGCGCAGTATGCTATTGAACACAATGGAAACTTGCTGACTCTTGACAGTAAACTGTTTGTCAGAGTGGGCTGTTTGCCAAATGAAAGATTTCATTCAGCCAACAGTTTACTTTCGAGTAATTTGCGGAATTGGTGATCAAATCATTCCTTATAAAATACAAGTTTGTTGACATTGATGTGTGCTTCTTTATGTCTGTGCTCATAAAATATTTGTACTTCTTTGTTGATGTTTACTTCAAGTGCTACTTTATGTCTGCAGTCCTACTTGAGGTGTCTCTCTCTCTGTTTGTAGATGGAGAGACACTGGCTGGTTGTGACATCTTGGACTTGGTCACCTGGCAGTGGGAGACAGGGCCACCCTTGATGAAGCAAAGGATGGCACACACTGTGACAGTAGTAGACGGTGAAATGATTGCCGTGGGTGGCTTATACAACTCGAAGGAACAGATAGATATCGATACTGATAGGTAATTTATATGAAATGCTTATCTAATGACTATGGGAAAAATTCGCTTGCAAATGTATTTAATGGATAAGCAGCCATGATGTAACCTTTGAGTGGCAAGGGGTCCCTTCCAAATGGTTATGTGATGGATAAGCAGCAATTGCATAGCCATTGAGAAGTTCAATGGCTATGTAATGACTGCTGCAACAAATGGGCTACAGATGTGGGTCAATGAATGACGTGCATCTGTGAAAGGTACCTCATGTATACATGGAAAAACTGTGTACTGAATGCATTTCCAAATCCATTAGCTATTTAACCGAAGTCTCCATTTCGAATACAAAGTCAATGACAATGACCACCCATCCCTTGCCAGTCCATTTGAGAAGGCATAATGGAGATGTAATAGTTAAAGGTTAAATTTCAGCGCTCTTAACAGATATGCAATGGCTACTTCAGATGGCTACCTAAAAGTTGTCAATTGGTTATGTTTTAGTTATTAATTAACTGGCCATTGCAATTTCTTTTTCATATGCAGGGAAGCAGTCACCCTTTCTTGTACCGAAATACTGCGAAAAGGAAGTGCCTGGCAAAGTGGAACTTGCATGCCAGATACGAGGTTTGGACATGCTGCATGTGTATGGAATGGCCGCTTGTACGTAAGCGGAGGGTTAGAGGAGGCGCAGGATGAGGATGATATAGACGCGTTCCTCACATCTGTGATATCCTGGAGGCCAGGGGAGGACACTTGGCAAGAGGAGGGAGCACTTATTGAAGGCCGTACAGATCACTCGATGGCTGTCGACGTCACACGCACCGAAGGGGGCCTCCTGGTGTGTGGTGGGAACACTCTCAGTGTGGAACAGTACCACTCTGTGTCCAGAACCTGGTCCAAAGTGACCAACCTTCCAGCCTACAAGTCCAATGCATCTGTTGTGGTGTGCCAGGAAGTACTATACCTGGTTGGTGGCAATAGGTATACGGACACATTTAAATATGATGGTGGCTGGCACATGGACAAGCATTGCCAATTCAGATGTATGACACTGGTGCCTGTCTGATTGAGCTTCCTGAAGCCTGGTGAGACATCACACGACCACAACAAGTAGAGACTAAGTGATGACTGCTACAACTACAGCCATTTACATCAATAACATTTGACTTAAACGTTGTAGGATTGTTTTGTGTCGAGGCTACATATTTTCTTTTCCGTTTATTAAAAAGGAGACGCTGTAAATAAGCAAAATTAACAACAGCATCAATTGAGATGGTAAACAAGCAGGACTTGTTTATTTGACCACCAGCCTTAGTAACCAAAGTTCAAAATGGACTCAGGGACCAGCTGTTTGGTGAACACAAGCAAAGGACCATGTCTGGCCATCTTTTCTCTTGTAGGTTTTCAAGATCTTATGCCATGAGTTCAGACACAAGATCACTGACTGTGGTACAGATCAATTCTGATTTGCTTAATCAAGTTATCATCATCATGATATTGTTGTCTGGAGTTTCAGAAGCTGGATAAATTATTCTTAATTCAAGAATCAGATAACTCAGACAGTGTGGGGAAAAGACCTTGTCAGTTGTCAGTTTTAGAAGTAAGGGTGTATAACAGGAAACCCCAGCATCTTTATTTTTTTTAGTCTGTCATTTATTTGTCTAGGATAAGGCCTGCTTTTTACATATTTTTGTGATATATATGATAATATGTAAATATCCAAAAGTTTCCGATGCCTGGTAACTTTCTTGATTCTGGAAATAATCATCAACACAAAAAAATCATCCTGGTATTGATGCCCTGTTTAACTTGTTCTCTTTTATAACAAAGTGTATGTCATATTAAACTGATCATTTTGATAACATTACTTGGAGTTTGAGATGCTGGATAATCACCCTCAGCAAGGCATCCCTCCCCCGCCCCCAATAAAAAGGGGGGTCAGGTACATTATATAGCTAGCATGCAGAGGAGACCGTGATGGTTGGTTGTGTAATTATGTTTTTAGCAACATTGAGTCTTTTTCGTGTATTTCAATGTTTTTATTTTTATTTTATAAACTGGTCTTTTACTATTTTAATATGTATGTATATATATATATATATATATATATATATATATATATATATATATATATATATATATATATATATATATATATATATATATATATATATATATATATATATATATATATATTGTTATGAGCCTCCATGCCTGAACAGAATGCATTTTCTGAATATGGATCGTTAATAAAACTTGTAAACTTGTCTTACGTCAGGGGAAAGGGGTATCGATGATGATGAGAGACTGTTCTCTCTCTCTCTCTCTCTGTCCCTGCTTCTCTCTCTCTCTCTCTCTCTCTCTCTCTCTCTCTCTCTCTCTCTCTCTCTCTCTCTCTCTCTGTCTGTCTCTTCCCTGTGTGTTTTCAGGTAAAGGGGCAAAGGTCTAGATCTAACAGATTTAAGTGATGAATATGATAATATTACTTAATGTAGCCATTAAAAATGTTAATCCCATTATTGCCCCCCTCCAATTGTGGTATAGAGTGATATAGAAAGAGAAGGGATAAGGGCTGTTGGTCTGTCTGTCTGCCGTGTCAATAATGCCCGATCACTTACCACATTATTATTTAATTGCCTCCAATGGTGGTCAGAGTATACATCTAGGTCAAGCCTTGGTTGGGATTGTTTGTGGATGACCTTGAGGTCAAGGTTAACCATAAGCATGGGTGCCTGAGGTCAAGTTCACCTATAAACATGGGTGATTGGGTGACCTTGACATCAAGGTCACCCATGCATACATACCTATTGATTACTATGTAGCTCAATGTGGATTGCTGTGGTTAATCACAATTTTGAATTTTCCAAAAAACCGTCATCCAGATCCCCTTTACTCTTGTACCATGGGTGAGTCACTACTACATTTGTTCAAATGGTCAGGATTCAGTGGTTTTTTTTTTTTTTTTTTTTTTTTTTTTTTGTGGCAAGATCTTAAAAATCTTCTCCTAAACCACCTGGAGAATTGCTTCGAAATTGCATGTGGACACTTCTGGGTACCCTTAGACTATAATTTGTTCAACAGGTGACGCTGCGATTTTTTTTACGGTTTATTTGGTGTGTTTTTGCTATTGTCGAGTATTTCTTCTGAACCGTCACTCAGATTGCCCTTAAATGTGGCGTGAAGATTTCTTGTAGAAGGATCACAACTAAGTGTCCCATCTTTTTAATTGTACGTTTTCTTCAGGATCCATTATTGTGGCACAGTTCACCTTCAATTTGCCTGATTTATTGATTATCCTTATCATCAATATTAGGCCAATTAATAACTTTTTTCTCGTTTCCGTGCGCATCAGTGTTTTCTGCAAAATCACTTTTATTCTTATCAAAGTGTTATTCTGGTGCATTTTGTTGTAGTGCTGATCATCACTATTTTGTATTGGCAGATGTTGCACAGAAAATAAATTGGAATGAAACTTTATTTTTATATAAATATACACAGAGTTAATTGACAATAAGGACCTCCACAAGACTGCAAGTCATAGACCTGGGCACCTAAACAATACAAAGTAAAACCTGTTTTGTTAGACTGCCGCTAGAGCAGGCTTAACATGGTCTGAGGAGGCAGGTGGTCTCGCCTCACAGTAGTCTGTCAAAACAAGTTTTATTGTACATGCACAGCATTACTATCGTAAAAAAAGCCTCAACACACAAAGATTCATTTAAGGAACTCGCTCCCCCCCCCCCAAAAAAAAATCATCCAGCCGACATTATCCCTTTCATAAAGCTGACAAAAGCCTTCTTCGGGAACATGGCAGCAAGAATTACTGACGTGTCGTCCCATATGTTTAATATCCCACAGCTTTAAATGTCAACAATTGACATATCCTGATCATCTTAGCAATCTTTTATGACCTTTAGTCAAATCATATTCTGATAAATATTCATACAATTCTGTTCGGTTGGTAAAGAAGTTTGAGGACAACACACAGAAATTCAAAGTCCCCGTTGGGAGACTACTTAAAACTATGGCATTTGCTGAATAGACCTCATGGTAATCAGGGCCACTTTCTCTGATGTATATACACATGAAATAGAAAAGAAATCAATTATTCTTAATTATCACTGAAATTGTACCATTGGCTGGCACATTTAAATTCCATCACAAATACTTAAATCCCATCTATGATTACAGTACATGCAGGACCAGGCATTTTTAATTCTACGGGGGAGGGGGGATGATGGGTTATGAGGTCTTATCTCTATCGTGACAAGCATTAAACATTTTATTGGTAAATAATCAGGTACTCTGCTAGAGGTGGAAACTAATCAACAATTTATATATCATATGCCTACAAAGAGTTTGTCCTATGTGTCGCAATACATAATTCTGAAGTTACAGTATGTTTACACCATCGAAAAGTTTATGTATTCCTCTCGAATTTGTTGTAAGTTACAGCTCTGGATAATTACGGTTGCAAGAAGTTGTGGACAATCAATTCACTTGAAGAATAACGGTTACTGGTGATGTCAGTATACCCTAGTCATATACTGCCCACTTGTGACGTTTCGGCCTGTCCATGTCTGTTGTCAACCTTTCTTTGTGACACGTTCGATGCCAATAGCTCAGTATGAATGGAAAATGGCACTCAACATGAAAATTTAACAATGATCAAGTAAATGATTGAGAACCACATGTTGTGCATTTGGTGTGGCCATGTTGCCTTAAAGCTCACGTAGACCTTGTTTCATTGATTGAGTATTTATTTAGATATTTGTCGTATTTTACACGTACATTATATGAGTAGGGATATGACTAAATGGACAATTTAGCATGGAATGTAAAAATGTCATCCAGTTTGAATGTCTTGAATGAACACATCATGTCTCATGTAGATTTTAGAGGTGCAGCAAGATAGAAACTTTATGCTTTGAAATGTGTAACATCTTGAAAACATAGATCACCAAAGGGGGACTCTTTTTGTGTGGCATCCTTTGTTTTCATTGTATTCTAATTTTGTTCTATATAACTGCTCTACTTGGCTTTCAATTTCTTTTTGACCCGAAGTTCAAAGGCAGGAACATTATTAATGCTTTCTTTCAGTAATCAGCATGTGAGCCCTGGATTATCCAAGTTAACTTTAGGTAATATAATGACTCCAAAATGTAAGAAGGGAAGGGAAAGAGGTGCATACTATTTTTCACACCAAGTACCGATGTTGCTAATAAGAAAACTCAGTTATGTCACAACTATGCAGTTTCATTTCTTTGTGACTGATGCACACAGGTGTCAATACACCATTTTTATTTTAGCATGCACAAGATGTGCCAGAAAACCCTGATCAAACCACTCCATAACTTGCAAGAGAGTTCCATTTAAGTGTTCTTTGTGGTTTGAATACATCTGACAATGCAACACAAGTTTCCTTGTTTTGTATCAAGTGTATGTATTTGTACACAGAAAGGGGTGAAGAATTTTTCAGACGTGCAATTTTGTATGTCTCATTGCCTATGATAAGGAATTTAACACCTGTAAAATAAGTTTAAATTCGTGCGCCAAACAACTTGCTTTTGCAAAATCCTTTTGATGTTTGTGTTTATACTGACGAACTATGCTTTGATTCAGCTGTTTATTATAAGTAAATCACAAAAGAACAATCAACCAATAACTGTGTTTCATTTGCAAATACTGCATAGTGATTGTAAATCGGAATTATTAACGTGGACTACATCACAGTATTGAAAGGGCAAAGTAAATTTGTAAGCGTTTTATGTGCATGCATAAGTATGCAAAACACTAGTGCAATTTTTGTAAGTGAATGTAGTCCTAGTGTCTTATTGTTGTCTAAAATATGCGTCGTTAGAAGGAATTTAGGGGCCACTGACAACAAAGAACTGAGCTACACATGGTAAGTGGTAATTGAACCATGAACAAAATGGCTGCACAACATGGTGTCACTTACCGGCGTTAATTTTTCGCCATGTGTTTTTCACAGTTTGAACTACATGTTGCACATGGTAGACGTTGCAGAACAATACCTGAAACAGTCGTAGGGAATTTGCTAACATGTTATTGTAGCATCATGAAAGGTGTAATAAAAGTGTAACACAGTGGGTATCTTTGCACTTAATATTTGCTTTATAAACATTTGAGAAGTGTATAGAGAAAGACGACATGTTGCTGGCATTCGCAGCATGAGTATGGCCCAACCTGAGGTTACAGCCTTACTCTTTGAAAATATATAACCATTACAGCGTGATGTATTTTACCACTAGGAAAGGGAGAGAGAGAGAGAGAGAGAGAGAGAGAGAGAGAGAGAGAGAGAGAGAGAGAGAGAGAGAGACGGAAGAAAAGCTCTGGGATAGTTGACAGAAAATTGGCCTGAAATTTAAGCGTAATGTCCTATGACTCAGTTGCCTGCTTGTTTGTTTGTATGCTAGGATTGCTAAGGGGATTTGCAATTTGCAAATTCTCACACTTACTTTTTAGATTTAGTTTCAATCTGTAACCTTTTCCAGTAGAAACGCATCAACAGAACAAATGTTAAGTTCGAAAAAAGGTAGCTGATCAGATAGAAAAGTCTGAAATTTCCAAACCAGTCAGAGGGGTTCTAGAGCTTTAATGGGGACTTTTAATATGGTTGATCTGTGTTGTACTGCTTTGCTACAAAATCATTAATTGCTCCAAAACTACCTATTGGATTGCAGCAAATGCTCTATTAGCCAAATGCTTATTTTCTTGAATTTGGTTCAAGAAAAGTTAAAATACAAGGTTTTCCCCCAAGCTCTACAGCTGTAGAATAATAGGGCTTGGCATAAAAATTTGGGGCTTCAAAGTTTGTCTCCCCATTATATTTAATAAGAGGCTAGGGCTTCAATTGTTCCTGTGTGGATATTGTTAGCATGTTGCCTTTAACCCCTCAGGGAGGTGTCACACAGCCAGCTGTAGCTCAGTCCAAAGCTGTTCCCATGTCAGCTGAATTTTTACAGACAGCCCCCAAGTTGGAGGTGCCTTTTTGCACCTTCACGGGAGGGAAGTTCTCAGAACTGGTGGGTTTTGGCAATGTGCTGTAAAGTGTAATCCAGGGAAGGCTAGCCTGGGGAAATCTGCTGGCCAAGCCAAAATCCTGGTTGGAGCTGTACAAGACTAGCCAGTCTATTTTTAACTTTACCCATTCAACAGTTTATGCTCACTTAAGGCCCCACTACCGTAAAGAGATGGACTCAATCTCACTGCCCTCTCACACCTTTTACCCTTTGAGCAGGATGCACAGGTTACGGCCATAGTAGGCATGTTCTGGGACTGCTCTGGCCGTTTGGCTATGTGTCTCCCTAAGGAGACTGTGACCACCTGGCAGCACCAGCAGCCTCTTAGAAATTGTTGAAAACCCTGGTGTGCCAAAGGCAATCCAAAGGCCAGGCTGCGGGCCACATTCTCAGTGGAGCCAGCAGCCTGCATGCTAATGTGAAGTTGGTGCATTGGAATGCGCTTCTCTCTGTGGCTTCCCTGCAGACAGCCATAAGCAAAGATGCTCATGCTTCTGGATCCTGGGGGTCTGGGGCTGTTCAGTCCTAGTATAGTTCCTCTTCTGGAGAGGGCAGACAATATGACCAAAGAGAAGCAACGTAAGTCTGTTAACAAGGTTTCATTGAGGAATATAAAGTTGGCCAAGGGGCAGGGATATTCCGTATGCGTACAGCAGCCGGGTGTGGCTAGCAACAACAATGGAAGCTGTAGAGGTGGAAGAAGAAGTCAGCTAAGAAGGGTGGCCTTTGAAGCAGTGCTCTTCTGGTCACAGGGATGGCCAGAAGTTGGCACTGCTTCTGTAGGTGTGCTTGCCAATTTTTCAATACCTCTGTGGGACCACCAGTGAGTGATCCTTCTCCACCTTCCGGTCACAGATCAGTAAGTGGTCAACAAGCAAACAAGTATTGTTTGCCATCCAGAGGGATTGCATCTCGGATGATGCTTTTGTCTGTCATGGCTTCTCTTTGGAATTTGCCAATGGCAACTCTCCACCCCTCTCAAGAGTCCCCTTCTCTTTCAATCCACCCTGGAAGGAGGTGGATTAGAAACTGCATGTACTATGGGCCCCCAGGCTATCAAAGTCATCTCTTTTTGGTGCCAAAAAGAGGAAGCAGACAAAGAGCATGCCTTATTGCATCTGACCTCTTACCTTGTTGAAGCACACTTCAAGATTGAGCCCCAGCTTCCATCACAAGGCATTTGGATAGCCTCAATTGACTTAAAAGATGCATACTTCATTGTTCCCATGGCCAAGAGGTCAGGGAAATTTCTGTTGTTTGTAATCAATGGTAAGGCTGTCCAGTTCGAACCCCTGTCATTTGGGAGTGTTTGTTGTTGTTGATTGATTTTTTTACTCTTACTTTCATCTGTGAATGGCCTTTGCAGTGTAGGTGGTTTGCCATCAATTGGCTAGAATGGGAAGAAATCCGTTCTGCCCTTGTCCAGTTTCAGTCACAGCTGGAAAACAAACACATCCTGGCGATGTGCAAGAACAACACGGTGGTGCTGTAAATCAGCAAAACGGGGAGGTACCAGGTCAGACAGGTTGTTCTCTTTGGTCAAGTCAATCATTTTCTGGTGCTGTTAGAATGGCATCAGGCTGTTCTGTTCTGTTGGCAGATTTAGGGTTATCTTCTTGTTAAGGCGGACCTCTTATGTCACTGATCACAGGTGACTCAGATCAAGTGATCTCTGAATCCCCCAGTGCTGACAAGTGATCTGAGTCCTTTGGCCTTGACCACATACCGATTTCTTTGACACAAGAGATAAACACAAGATAAACACCTTTGTGTTCCCATTGTTGGATGCTATTGCATAGGCGATAGATGCCATGTCGATCTCCTGGAAGGGTTTGTGGGTGTATGCCTTTGCTCCAATCCTGCCCTGGTCTAGGTTTCTTCATAAGATTCGGAAAGAGCAGTGCAAGTTGCTTCTGGTGGGCCCTTATGGTGTAAGAGGGAATAGTCTTTGGACCTGCTGGAGTTGAGTGTAGAGTCTCCTCTTCACCATAGGTCGCTAGGAGTCATGCCTACCCGTATGTGTTGCTCAGTCCCTCCTCTCTTGTGTAGGAAATTGAATTGCACATGCTTTCCAGGTTATATTGCCACCACCAGGAGCACTGTGCCAGACCACAGTGCCTGGGGGATCAATGTAGCAGCACAGACTGATATTGCGTTGGATTCATGGACATGTTCAAATTTGGGCACAGGCAAAGCACCAAAAGGCATGGAAACCAGCAAGAGTAACCCATAGAGAGTACTGTTTCTTGATGATAGTTTTATACTGAACAAGTTCATATCTGTGCCATTCACAAATTTTGACAACAAAAGTTTAAAGGGTGCTGTTATTATGAGCAATATGATTAACATTAACTAAAATCGCACTAGGCATAAAACTGAAAGTTGTGTCATAAATATTGTCATGATTCTATGAGCCTCTTATGTACATGTGAGGCTCACAAGTGTGACCTGTATGTTCAAATGATACTCTGGTACATTGAATGGACAAGTGACCATATAAACTACACTCTTCACTTGCAGCATCAAAGTCACTTTATGTATCTTTAAAAAGTGCATTAGATGAATTCAAATATTTATATCTACATATATTTGAATAAATACTGTTTAAAACATTCATTTGTGTTTGTGAGTCTCATTTTATTCAACTTTGTGTAATTCGTGCCAATGTTTTTAAGCATCTGAACCCATTAATGGAACTAAATTTGCCATACACATATCCCACTTTCCAAAGCCTGTCATCGCGAATCACACAATGGTGCCCGTCAAGAAAGACAGCATTGATGATTGACCACCTCCAATTCATAATTTAATTTGTACTCTCTTCCTCATATCTATCTGTTGTAAAAGATTAACTGTTTCATAAGACGACCGTGATCTTCCATTGGGGTGGACGTTGGTGATAGGCATCACTATATGTGCCCCTCTCGTCATTGTCAATTAGGCCAATATCTGTGGGCCTTTAGCCTTGGCACTTATTTTTTGTATTTTATCTTTTTTTGCTCTGCTGACCACTGGTTACATAGCTTATATGATCAATCATGTCCGTCTGTCTATAAACATTTGCTTGTAAACGTCATAGAAACTACAATTTGTAAGTTACAACTTTTTGAAATTGTTTTGACATATTGTATGGATAAAAATCTATAGTCGTTTCATTGTTGGTGGCGCAACCTAGTGGGCTTTGTAGAACAGGGGCCAAAGCCACCAAGAAAATGAAATTGCTCTATTTTGTTTATTGTCAATGGATCCTTATGAAATTTCCTGGAAATATTCTAGAGGCGATTATCTACAATCTGAAATATAATAGTGCCACCACCTATGCGTCAACAGGAAATGTAACCTATAATTTGGTACAATTTGTGAAATTCATTATCTTGGGAAATCATGAGGTTTATTTCACCAAATGTACAACTATGCATCATGAGGAAGTGGAATATACATATTTTGGGTGACATTGACCTACTTTCTCAAGGTCACCAGGGGAACACATTTCAGGAAATTATATTATTGCAATGGTCATTACATCTGAATTTGTGGACACAAATCGATATGCCAGTGTGGGGTCATGGTGGCACGACTGGTGATAATTATTGGAACTAACGTCATACTAAATTTGGTACTTTGACAAAGAATAAGGCTAATGATACCAAACATACTACAACTATACATCATGTGTAAAATGTTCATACAGCACAAATGGATGACCTTAACCTGCTTTCACAAGGTCACATATGGAATGCATTTAAATTAAAGAATATTTTCTGATGATAATTATATTGCAACATTCGGACATACATCTCTGTATCACATCATATCATGCACATGTATAACTATTGCAATGATCGTCGTCAGGTTTCCAATTGAGTTATTTTGTGTGTAATTTTTCAATTTGAAATTTGAGTCTTGGTAGTATAATTACAGATGTGTTGTGCATGACCAAAATAAAGCTTAATATCTTGCTCTTTTTTGGTAAGACGTTTCCATGTTGAGGTGAAAGAATATAGCAACTGGGGTCGTGAAAAAATGGAAATACCTTGTATATGTAAAAGTGAATTGTGAACTAAATATACTACAAGCTACAGGACATTGCTGGTCACGTTAGATGTTCTAGGAACATGAAACTCTTCAGACGCCTGTTCATGACCAATGGCTAGGTTATGCCCATCACCCATGTTTTGGTGATTGTGTATTATCAAAATTTCATAAATGAAGGATGAAATCTGATTTATGACCTTTATAAAGTTACTTCATTATTTGATTCATATCTAGAAGTGAATCAGTAGCAGCCACCAAGTACTATGATATACATCCCATCAACCTGAATGCAAGATACCTTTGAAATGATTTAAGTCACAATGTATTTCCTGTGCTCTTTCTATGGCCATTACTGATCTCTGTAGATGGATATATCTGCTGTAATATTCCAAGAAAGATTTTCGTGAGTTTCCTTCTGGATCAAATGCACCTCCTCTATTGGCTGTCAATGTGTCGAAGTTATAACTCGTCAGCACAACTGTCACCACATTTTAGCTCAGCTGACTGGTGTTAGGGGAGCATATAGGACGGTCAGTCATCTGTCTGTCTACTTTTCATAAATTCTCCACTTATCCAGAACTGTCAACCCAGATCCATTTTAAACTTGGGTAAATGCATGATGCAAGTCTCTGGCAAGGGTGTCCAAATGGTTATGCTATAGTGTTTTATGGATATTTTTTATTTTTTCTTTCCTTTTTTGGCAGAATCTATAGAAAATACCAAATCTGAGGGCACTTGACCAATTGCTCCAAAATTCCACATAAACATTTCAGTACACTCTTATACCTTAATTTCTGCAACAGGTTGCACTGCATTTTTTTTTCACCTCAGCGGTTAGTTAAGTTAATTGGATGGTCAGTTTTTGTTTGTCCATCCGTCCTCCTTCATGTGTTCACAGATTTCTCTTAAACCATTGCTTGGATCTGCTCTAAACATTTTTGGAATTTACCCTCTACCAAGGCTGTTCAGATGAGTCACAATCCAGAAGTTTTGGATTTTTAACTCAACTGACTTGTCAGTCAGCTGAGCTTACTAGAAGGGTAGTGTTCTGTTCACATTTTACATATTTAACTAAGAACCGTCATCTGGATTTTTTTAAAAACTTGGTGGGGATGTATTTGGGTGGGCCTATATCAACTTCGTGTAAATTGTTACGCTCCTGTAATTATTTGATTTTCCTTGGAATTTTAATTTTATCTGACTGATCAGCTAAGCTTGTACTGATCAGGCTTTCGTAACATGACCATCGTCAGCCGGCATCAGCAATTCACATTGCGACTTTTTCTCCAAAACCACTGACCAGGTTCACTTCAAGCTTGGACGGAATATATCTTGCCTTGGTCATTATCAGATTTGTTCAAATGGACATGGATCAGTGGTTTTTTTCTGATTTTTTTATCTGATTTTTTTTATTTTTTTTTTTTTTTTTTTGTTTTGTTTTGTTTTGTTTTGTTTTTAATTTTTTTTTTTTTTTCTATCTTTAAAACATCGTATTTGATACAGTTAAGCCATTTGCTTTGAAATTACAGTGCAGACACTACTGGGCCCCCACACCTTTATTCGTTCATCAATTGGCACTGAGATTTTCTTTCCTTTTTTTCTTCTTTTTTTTTACAATTTTTTGTGTATTTTCATTACATTGGACTTCTCCAAAAATGTCACTTAGATTGTTTTGAAACTTGGTGGAAGTGTAGCTTGTGGGAGGGGTAAACAAGGTTTTTTGCCAGGTGCTTATAATCTGGATCCCTGATTTTTGGATGGATTTTTAACTTTGCTCCTTCAACAGTTTATGCTCCCGTGAGGCACCAAGGCCTCAAAGAGATGGAGTCAGTCTCTCACACCTTTTACCCTTTGAGCAGAATGCACAGGTTATGACCCCAGTAGGCTCCTTCTTGGACTACTCTGGATGTTTGGCTATGTGTCTCCCTAAGGAGGCTGTGGCAACCCGATGGCACCAGCAGCCCATTGGGAAAACCACCAACTGCGAAAAACATTGGGTGACCTTGCTGATGTATTTGTACAGTCTGTACATCAGTCAGGTTCTAGGTTTAGTTGCATTGACATTGTTTTTGATAGATATGTAACAAAACCTGTATCAAGTCAGGAACTAGCATCTGCAGAGGCAAACGCTCAGAAATTAGGAGAAAGAAAGAGTCTAGAAATGTTCCTTTGCCGCATGATTGGCAGGGATTCCTTTTACTTGGGGATAAAAGTCGATCTGGCTAACCTTCTATCTCAGGAAGTCATTAAAAATGCACCAAGAAATAAGATCAGCATAGCTGCTGGACGATTCATTGACAAAAAAGTTCTAGCATGTGACCAGGGTAAATAGGTAAATTAACAGAACTGGAAAGCAACCATGAAGACGATGACACTCACATAAATTCTGCACTATATGGAGAGAAAATCTTACACTATTATGGTTTCAGCATGTTATACAGACATATTTGTTGTAATAGTTACCCACTTTGCAGATATACGGTGTTCAAATCTTTGGATGAAGGCAGGGGCCCACAAAAAATTAAAGTATGTTCCTATCAAAGATGTTATAACAGCTGATGCCTTAAATCCCTCAACTGCAAAGTTGCTTCTACTATTTCATTCCCTGACTCATCTGTAGTTTGCTTCTACTATTTCATTCCCTGACTCATCTGTAGTTAGCACCACATATTTCTGTCCAAGGGAATATGCCACTTGTTTGCACCTCTGACTGACATTATTCAATGTATCAATTTCATTAGCAGCTGCAAGTATGATTCGCATACAGCCAAATGTAGATTGTACTGGATCTACTCTACAGGCCTCTTGGTTAAATTGGCTCCACCCCTGCTTTGGCCATTTGTCCCTTCTTTCTTTGCCAGAGACAAAAAACAAAAAATAAAATCTCGGCTTTAGTCACTGATGTTACCTGTGATAGTTCACAAAACGAATCCACCATAAACTGTTCATTGAATATGGGCTCTGTAATTCCTATATTTTTGGAGGAACTAAGAGATTCATGACATTAAGCACAAATAGTGTGCCTATTGTTATGGGACATAAAACTATATGCACTAGGGACATATCAATGCATAGTATATTTTTGGAACTTATTATATGACCAGCTTTATGGAACAAGTCAACAAGATTTTCAAGATTTTTGGATTGTGTAGCTTGATGTAGAGAACATCCTAAACTGACAGGCTTTGGTGTCCACCTATTGCCCTCAGACACACCAAAGACAATATCCTGGATTCGGCTGGCTTACATATAGGACAGTAAGGAACGTTAGCCGACTTTCAGGGACAGAAGCAAATCCATCATCTTTCTTGACGCTGGCACCTCTGTAAAGTGTGTGATCATGTATATGCGCTCTGAGCTTTAAAGCAGCATGTGCAACAGACACAAAATTATTATCCTTTGCTTTATATATGTGCACTGTGTCTTCACTGTTCTTGGAATCGACAGAACATCCCAACAAGCAGACAACAGGTACATGAGCAAACTTTTTGAGACCATGACAGTTCGTTTGTTTGCATCACAAGACTTGTAGCACATGGATGCCATAGACTGTCCCTACAATGGATTCCAATGTCTCTTTGAAAAGTGACCTTGTGCTTCCATATGAGGGAGTCAAGGTTCCCTCTATCTCATCCATAAGTGCACAGTACCTATTCCACATTTCATTTAATTCAAGGATGGGACCCTTTTCTGCTGATCACTGAAGCTCCCTACAGAGTTGCCCCATCGTAATGCTACTCTTTACTGCTCTATTAATTTCTTTGTCTGTCATTTTAATGAATGATGTATAACATCACATATGATATTCGCATTTGGCTTCCATTAAACCATTTAAGTCTGCTAGAGCAATGCTCAGTTTTGTGTCAAATTTTGTTGCTTCCTTGATCTTTTTGCTGGTGTCAAATGAGGTTCCAGTATGCAACACTTCTGTCTTTGGCTGTTGGCAAAAAATGCAAAAATCCACCTTCAAAGGCTTTGTTGAGTTGCGAAGGCTCAGAGAAGTACTTTCAGAACTGCATATGGTCCCTGAGATAGTTAAAGATGAGTCTAGTCTAGCAATTGTTTTTTATCTGTAAAAAAGATATGACACCGTCTTTGCCAGATATGGGAGCTATGTGATACAACAGTTTCTGATAAGATCCTTGCTATTACATCTCCATGTTATATATCACGGAATTTGTTCCTTCCTGCAGCACAATCCTACAATGTTTTCATTCCCTGTAGACCCCCAATGATTATTTTCTCTTTTGTGTTTTCTTGGCATAATTTGCACATTGAAACACGGGACATGCTGGTCCTTTGAGAGTGAAGACACTTTTCATCATAGATTGACTGTTTTAAGACATACTGCCAATAAGCTTGCATAAGGAATTGCTCCAACCCCGAAGCTGAACAAGATACATGCCGCTTTTGGATGGAAACCAGACGAAAAAGCAGCCAAACTGAAAGGAAGAAAAACAGAAGAAAAGGAGAGTACTGGGAAGATCAAAGAAACAGGACCAATGGAATCCAAATTAAAGACATGTGGCATGAAGAATCCAATAAAAATTAAGGTATAAATAATACCGGGAACAAAGAACAAAAAAAAAAACAAATCTAACAGGATGGTTATAATGATTACAACTAGAGAAGAAGAAGCTAATGGGATATAAGCAGGCACACAACAAGGAAAGGCAAATCAAGTCAAGGAACAAGAAATGTTTTTTCAGAGCTCTCGAATATCACCTGCATTGTTCAAGTGCTAATCTGAGGTATCACCAAACTGCCCCTGTCATTGGGAATGATTACATCATCCTGTATGCAACTGTGATACCTTAAGTTCAAGCCATGTTTGCAAATGCTTTACTGTTTATTAGTAAAAGGGGAGAACAACAGACTTTTCCGGAAAGTCGTATTTAGTGATGGTCTCTGACATCATTTTTCTCTCTGCTCCACATGTACCAGTGGCATTGAAATTGACATAGATGGATTCAAAGGTTTACTGAGTTCAAGTGTGACACATGACCATTCCAACGTACTTGTGTCGATGTTATCCTGGAGAGGAACATTCTTTGCAGGCCGTGGCAACATCATATCATTCTTCCTAATTTAATCATTTGTGTAAAAACGGCAAGCATGTTGTTTTTTTGTAATTTTGAAGGTCAAACGTGCAATAGTGAGCTTGGTATACAGCATTTCTGGATTCAACGTGTCAAAACCATGTTAAAACCATTGGATATCGAGGTGCACACAAAAAAGCCTCATAAAATTACCTTTTCTTAAAATGGAACCAGACTATAGGAAACAGAACCCCATACAGGAGGAAAAAAGGTAATTTATGTCTAATCTGTGACAAATAATGGGGATAACGTGTGAGAGTTCAGATAAATGCAAACTTATTGTTCGATTGGTTGTGTAAACATGACCTGAAACTTAAGGGGTCAAAATGGAAAACAGAAAGTCAAACTTTTAGGCTATGTTGTTAGTGCAGAAGGTTCTGCCCTGAAATAGGGAAAGTAGTCACCATTAAAGAGGCTTTTATCATAATTTTATACCTGATTTTAGCCACATCGCCAGACCTCTTATGGCACTGACAAGCAAAATTAGAAATAACACATTCTCATGGGGCGAGGAAGAAAACAATGCTTTCGAAGCATTAAAGGACAAACTTATGCCCAGTCCCATTTTAGTACATCCCTGAATTAGATAGGCCGTATCACTTACTACAAGATGATGGAAGTGAACGAGCCATCTTGTATATGTCACATCTTTTAACCCTGGACCAACAAAAGTGACCCTGCATAGAAAGGGAAGGCTATGCAATTCTTTATGCTTTACAAAAGCTCAGACATTATCTTTTAGGAGCAAAAATAAAAAAATTCACAGATCACTGGCCTTTAGCTAGTTTGTTTAGAGGGCAAATAATGCAAGGGTTGAATATTGGGCCCTGACCTTAAGTGAATATAATAAATCCGATTGCCTCAGCCACCTGCTTATCAGAGCTCAGCCAAATGATCCAGAAACCTTGCTGCAAACAGTTGAAGGTGGGCAAGCTTCAAAGAAAATTTGTGTCATAAATTCAGATGCAATTTACGACAATTTGGCTAAATCCATGGTCACCAATACAGCTGAGGGTACACAAAATGGTCCCCACTGAAAGTAAATATCAGAGTCACTTTTCAACTTCAACTCAACCAACTACTTGAGTTGAAGTTGGAAGACAAAAGAGCTGCCACAATTATGGCCGATTTGCTGGAAAAGGTAGAAGGTAGTCAATATAGTAAGGAACGTACGATTGATAAGGGTTTACTGTTTCATCTAGCTCCTGCAGTACATTGGACCCTGACGCTCGCTTGCAACCATAAAAAAAAGAAAATAAAAGTAACTACCCATATCTTTTACATGGATTGCAAAACAGGCCAAGCGTATATTAATCACTTTTCATGGTACATATGGTGGCGTATACTTTCCTAACCACTTGCTTGGTGGAGGAATTTGAAAGACTCAGAGAACCACGCACAGTCAGAGTAGTAGAAACTCTTTCCACTTGCTTCCCTGGCCGTGAATCGCTTGCAACTTATGCTTCCTGCATGTCTGGTTTCATCAGTGTTGGAATTTTATCATGGCCGGGACGGTCACTTTGCCATTGATAAAACATATTTGTATTCATGTCTTTTTGTCCAGATCCACTTCCTAGAAGTCATTACGCTATTCCGAACTTTTCACTCTCTGTAAGTTAACCAGTCACTGTCTAACCTATATATGAATATAAAAGTACTATTGTCCATATTGCACACGTTCTTCTGTAGAATTTTGACATAGGCTGTATTAGCCCAAATACATTAAAGGATCTTCAGCGGTTGACTACTCAGAACATGTTTCGGAGCCTATAACCGCACATGTCTCTCTGAGTAGCAGCGCCTTGTCTAAGCTAAATTTTTCAGAAAAAGACAACCCACATTATAATTAATATGTATGAACGTGGCAAATGATGAATTACCTGAATACGTGAAGTTTTGCTTAAAAATGCAAAGCTTCATTATGAAAGAAGAGAGCGTGCCAAACAAAACATAATTACTAAATTTGTATAGTACAGGTTCAGATAAGAACAATTTGACTTGCCCCTGAAGCAGCATGTACCCTTTCAAGCTGGAAAACGTATCCTAGTTAAACCACCTGCCAGGGTATAACTGAAGTAGAAACCAACTGGTGCCTCATATTCAGTTCCAGTCATTGCAAAATAAACAGTTGCAGCTAAACAGCCTGTACAAACCAAGGGAAATCCTAACAAGTACTGCAACAATAAACATCCTGCTCCAGAAATGTAAACCAAACCCCATGATGACACCAAACCCTCATTTTGAAAGTCTTCAAACAATTAAAGTCTATTTCACTGCCAACACTGAGTCAATGTTTTAATGTAATATGTCAGGTTTGTGACATTTGTGAAAGTACTATCAATTTTGAGTAATTCTTTAATATTGAGTAAATGTGAATTTAGGCATGTCAGAAAACAATGAAAGTCATTGGCCTTTATGTCAAAAACATGTTATCAAGACATAATTTTCTTAACACGATTTTAAGTACAATTAGGCACACCATTAACTGTCGTGAGCTGCTGCTTGCTACCGATAGCCCCCCCCCCCAGTAAGGGGGGGCTATGGGGGGGTGGCGTAATCTGACAGAAAACTTGTAAGCCTGAAATATCTGAAAGTGAATACTAAAATAGAATGATGCCAAGATAAAATTTCAGTAGCAAAACAGGCAAGCCTAAAAACTATGAAGGTATTGTAGCCAATCTGTCTAATGATCTTTGGATATTCACAGCAAAATTTGTAAAGCAAGTCAAAAAAGAATGAAAGTCATTAGTATTCAAGTCAAGAGAATGCAATAAAAATGTAATATTTCTTAACCAGATATCAAGTACAATTAGGCAAGCTTATACCTGTTGTTGATAGCTGCTTGCTACCTATAGCCCCCCGGGGGGGGGGGGGGCGGTACCCTAACAGAAAACAAACCAGCATAAAATATCTCAAAGGTGAATACTAACAAAATAATGTCAAAATATAAAATTAAATAGCAAAGGAAGCACGTCTAAAATCTTTAAAATTATTGCAGCCAAACTTTCCAAACATCTTTGGATATTTACAGCAATTTTTTTCCAGAAAATTTTGATCAAATGTACATCTTTGAATCCTCTTGACTCAATGTAATGGTAAATAAATATGTTCCGTGATTCAAAGTCCTGAAATTGAGAACAAATAGGACCAAATATCGAAATTTGTGACAAAAATGTATTATATCCAATAGTTTCTGAAAATTTCTGTCCGGGAATGGGTAGTTAACTACTTCTAAGTTAAACTCATCTATTTTGTGTGGGACTTTGATTCAAAACCTGTCATTAGGAACCTGGATATCCAAGTCCAGATACACGTCTCTGAAACCATCTGAATTCTTACCCTCCAAAGGGATATCTTTTGGGTAAATTTCTTTAGCTATTTCACTGACCTTTTTGTACATTTACACAGGCGATATCATCAATATAACTTGCGTTTATTGATAATTTTGTAGCCATTTGAAAGTCTTTTTTCATCAATTTATCCATATACTTAAATTCAAGCCAGGTTAAATATAAATCTGCTAGTCCCGGGGAGCAGTTGCTACTCATTGGAATGCCTTTAATTTGTTAAAAAAACCAATGGTCAGCATTGAACAAAAGTGTCATCTAAAATAAATTTTATAAACTACTCAAAACTTATAACCCTCCACCTTTTAAACTGAAAAAAAGCTCCCACTTTAAATAAAATGTTCAAAAAGACAATGTATTTGTAAATTGCAAGTATCCTAGCACACAATCCATCAGTTATCATTGATTTCAGATTCATGCTTGGCTACACATGCACTTATTCTAAAACAAAGCTGAAAAATGACTTTGCAAAGAAGTGTTTTGTAGTGCCTTACGTGTGTGGTTTGCCTGTCCCCATTTAAGCCCTTCCTAACATTGTTTTCTTTCACTTTACAATGACACGAGTGAATGATTTGGAAAAGAACAGGGATAGTTAAGAGTATAAATTGTGGCCGAGCTTGAGATCAGTTATGGGTTCTCCATTAGCTTGCAAACCTGCTGGACAAAACATCCCAAGACTCTCAGCTGTAGACCAGGCTGGAGCTGTTGGCCGAATTGAGGCTGGAGAAAGCTGTCTTTCTGTGGCAAGGGCCTTTCGTGTAAACCACCGCACCATAAATGACCTGAGGCAGAAATTCCAACGCACTAATGATGTAGCCAACTTGCAAAGGCAGGCAAGATCAAAAGTAAGAAGCAGGTGCCAAGACCAGTTTATTATCACAACAGCTCTTAGGTCTCAAACAACTACGAGCACTGATATTCGACACAGGCTCCATGCTGCTTATCCACATCAAAGAAGAATATCTGATCAAACCATAAGAAATAGGCAACATCGCCAAGGTCTCAAATCCAGATGCATGGTCCAGAAGCAGAGCCTCTTGCCTCGACACAGGGAAGCCAGCATGGATTGCTCAAGAAGTCACTTTCGCAAATCCAGAGCAGAGTGGGCTAATGTCTTGTTTACAGACGAATGTCGCTTCTGTGTCCACAATAAAGACAGGCAAGTGAGGGCTTGGAGAAGAACAGGAGAAAGACATGGTGAATGCTGCGTCAAGCCCACTGTCCCATTCAGAGGAGGCAGCATCATGGTGTGGGGAGGCATATCAGCAGACGGAAAGACAGAGCTGGTGTTCATTGATGGAGCCCTGAATTCCTAGAGGTACATTACTGACATCCTACAACCTCACGTTATCCAGTATGCTGGTGCCATTGGGGACGAGTTCGTGCTAATGCAAGACAACGCCAGACCACATGTGTCCTGTGATGCCCAGGGCTTCCTTGCTAATGAGGGTGTTGAGGTGATGGAGTGGCCAGCCTGTTCCCCAGATTTGAATCCGATAGAGCATGTCTGAAGTCAGCTGAAGCAGAAGGTATACCCTCAGATGAACGCTGCTTCAACTATTGATGATCTGCGCCGTTAAGTTCAGCAGAAATGGGACAATTTGCCTCAGACTTACCTTCGTAAGCTTGAAAACAGCATGAGGAGAAGGTGCCAGCAACCGAGGCGGTTACACAGAATATTGCCTTTACCATGGTTCAACAAGCATACTGTGATGCGTTGATGATCAAATCATTGAGACAAGTCTTCTGTGATAAACCAAAAACTTCATTACCCACTTCAGGTTTCATTGAATCTAATGTTGCGAACTTCAAATTTTGACTTTCACTTAAAACCGGTCATGTGCAGTGAAGCATGGACTCCTTAAGATGGTCATTTTTCTGTTAACTCTGTACCAAGAGTATGAAGATAAAATATATAATACTGAATTTCCAAAATATTTGTTCATTATTTAATTATATACAAGTAAATAAGTGGAGAGTTGTGAGTAGTTTAGCATCTATCAAAGCTTTAACAGTGTAAGACTTAACATTACTTTTTGAATATTTATTGTGTGAACAATATGCTTTCTTTGTATATGAATTAATATATATGTATGGTTTACCATTATGTTTAAACATTTTGCTTATTAATTCTGAAAGAGAACGTTTTACCTCATCTATGGGTAGATTTGTGTACAGTGTAGAAAAACCAAAACATTTGATATTTTTTGCTTTTAACTTTTTTTTATTTTAGATACAAACTCAAAAGTATTGCCAATACTCCAAAAACAACTTATTTAGCTTATTTCAGAAATGCATTACAGTATTCACGGAAATGATTCCGAATTGCAGTCAAACAAAATGTTACTTCTTTTGATAATTGATTTGTTGTACATTTTGAAGCACCAGCTGTGAATCTAGATTTTAAAGGGTTGTTACGTAATTTGGGTATCCAGAACAAAAGTGGAATAGAAGAGTCCTCTTCAGAAATTTTGATATTAAAATTCCTTTTCATTTCATCTTTATGTGTATCTGTCAAATCATCAATGGATTGTTGGTGTAATTTATACACATCATTTCTTCTTATGTCTGAAATATTGTTTATATCAAGTTCATTTTTCAAGACATCCAGATGATACTTTTTGCTCATGATCCCAAAATTGTTACCTGCCTTGTCAATGTTATTGATTATAAATCTTTCTTGATGTTGTTTGACTGCTTTTGAAACTTTAGGATGTTTTAGATTAACCCTATTGGAATTCTTATTGTTGGATTTGTAACGATAAATTCTATTTCTAAAGACTCTTTTCAAGTTTGATAACCATCCTTCAATTTTATGAAATTCCATTTCTCCTTTCTTTTCCCATTTCATACTGTAGGAATCAAATGCATCACATGTATCCTAAAAATACTGTCAATATTCAACTTAGGACATATCTGAAATTTTGCCTCCTTTTTTCATCAATTTTTTTAAAACTGAATTTTGTATAGTATCCAAATTACCTGTTAATACATGTTTGTGGTATTTATCAACAAAATTAGAATATTTAATGTCAGACATACAGTCACAATTTTGATTCGCTGCTATATCCTCAAAAGTAATTGAAACCAGAAATTACTTGTAATTAATGATACTTTGTCCAATATTGTTGCCATATTTATAGGAAATAATGGGGATCTTTCAGTTTGTATTCCTTGGGATTCATGTTACGTAAAAAATTCAATTTGAAAAGGGACTGAATGTTGGGTGAAACAATAATTTTGTGTTTGAAAGGAAAGCTGCAAAAATTTTGATCTATTTTTTTTTCTCCTTAGAATCTGGTTTCCGAACAGTTGGTGTGTAAACATACACTATTTCACAACAATTTTGCTGAAATGTGTGTTCTGAATAAGTAAGACCAATATTCATTGATTTTTGTTGTCTAGAAATGATAGTGCTATAAGAGCTATATGTAATTTATCAATGCCATTGGAGAAAGCCTGTAATAAATTTTGGACAAGGTCTTTACATTTACAAGTATTGCTGTAGGTTGCTGGACGGATACTTGTGATTGCATTAATTTACACACCTGCAATCTAACATATTGGCGCGTGCATGGCTTTATTCAAGACAAGATAAACCAACTGCTTGATTTGAAAAGTAAAATAATTTTGTATAAATTGGTTGACAATGGCAGGCTAAATATGAAAAATTGGAGAGTGGGCATTTCATTACAGGTATGGGTTATACATTTTTAGACCAATTGGTAAAAGGGACTTTACCTTTAATAAAATCAGGCCTGAAGATGGTCATTAAAGCAGCATTAAGTTGAAACTTCAGTGTACACGTCGTTAAGCTGCCAGTAACAAATTTTATGAAGTACAGACGCTGAAGCGGGGCCAGGGCCACTGTTATGGTTAACCAAATGGTCTAGAGCCCGAACCCTGCCGGGCCTCATCTTAAAGTTTCCATGAAATTACAGGGCAAGAGGCAGAGCAGGAACCATAACCCTGATCTAAGACCTCCAACACCAATGCTGTGGTTAGGGGTTTTCTTTCTTAAAGGTATGAAAGTAGCCCTATACCTGAGGGCCAGTGTTATGGCACTTTGGGATTTTTTTCGGGTAATCTTATTATTTCCCATGTTTTTCTTATTTTGACAATAAAACAAGAAATGGTTTGCTATGATATGAATCAGAATCTGTGGAATGTTTGCCAAGATATTACTTTTGCTTAGTACTCAGGTAACTGTGCTGGTACACAGATATTTATATATATATATATATATATATATATATATATATATATATATATATCACTGGAAAGAAAACAAGATGCCTGACGTGAATGCGGTTTAAAGAATTCATATTTTTAGCCAATAGTGTACAGTAGTTTGTGGAAGACAAAGTTTTGAAATTCCAATATGGGCTGTTCGGGCGATTTGTGTAAACCGCATATTGTGGATACAACCTTACTAAACTGGCAAAGACACAAATCCCTCTATCTATGGCCAAATAGAAATATTTAGTGTCAAAATTCATGTTCCCATGTTCCCAGCTATTAGAATCGATAAAGTATATGTTCTTATGTAAAACATTATTGAAATACAAGGCAATTTGCATATGCCCCAAATTTTCTGTATTTTGACTCTTTGGTTAGCCTGGTTAACATTGAGAAAACTTATTTTCTGTCCTTGTTTCATTAATATCCCCGAAAATATCACAATCATCTTTCAAAGAGTACGAATTGTGTAAGAATGATATTAATATGCAAGAACAATGGATAGAAAATATGATTTAGGGTGATTTAAGTGGAAAAAAAAACTATTTATTTTCTATGGGAATTCAACATGGGATTGTCATGGGCAAGACCACACGTATCTCCATAAAATACCCCTTCCCTATTTTCCTTGTATTTAATTAGTCTTGTAGTTACCATAAGATTCTGTACACCATTTTAAAGCAGAGAGCCGGTATAATAAGGATTTTTTTCTCCAAAATTGAAATCTTGAGTATAAAGGGAAAAATTAGCTTGCCAAAGCTGTTCAATTTTCAGTGCAAGTCACCTTTCCCTTGTTATTTTCACAATAGCTTACATGGCATATTACCCCGTACTGCAATGGTCAAGATACAAATCCTTCTCTTTATAGCGAACCAAATATGTTAAAAATACATGTTCTAAACTATCAGAATCAGTAAAGTGTCTGCTCCTATCTGAAAACTTGAATTACCAAGGAAATTTGCATATGCCCCTAATAATCCTCATTTTGACCCTTTCGATAGCCCATTTAACATTGAGATAATTGATTCTTTGTAATAAATATCCCTTAAAATGTCATAAATATCCTTCAAAGAGTACATATTTGGTAAACGTAATATGAAGATAGAAACTAAATGGACAAAAGATATGATATAGGATGTTTTAGATGCAAAACAATTGACTATTTTTTTGTTGCAACCAATGGTGTTCATAGGATATTAGTAATTTTGTATTAACAGTTTGATCCAAAGCATATTTTAAATTAAATCTGTACTTATTGTCATGGATCAATATTACAATATATATTATACACTGCCTAAAATCCAATTCGTTTTACTTTTACCACTAAAGTGGTTATTAACTCACTTTAGCTCGCTCAAATGTACATATGACATTCACATAAAAATGTGACAGCTTACAGAATAATCACATACAATAGGTGCCTGGTTAACCCGCCATATTTATGTATTACTTCAACACTAGAAATAAATGAAATATGGAAGTTTTGTAAATGTGGTTTACTACAAACACAGATTCTGATTACATTGACAAGAACACAATAACAAGTCTGGTGATGTTTGTGTTGATGCTTGTCAATATTTAATCCGTTGTGACTTGGACAGAATTTTGGATTATGACAGAGACATGTTATGGTTAACATTATTTGATATGAGGTAAATGTTCCATTGTACTAACAAAAAACTTTTACGTGTAAAATTAAGGAAAGCGTAAATAACAATTATATTATATAATATATATCGCATTATGAATAATGTAGATAAAAACGCAGAATAAAAAATGAATATATATATATGTATATATATATATATATATATATATATATATATATATATATATATATATATATATATATGTGCGTGCGTGCGTGTGTGTGTGTGTGTGTGTGTGTGTGTGTGTGTGTGTGTGTGTGTGTGTGTGTGTGTGTTTGTGTGCGTGTGTGTTTGATCTTTATTCTTTATTTGTCCCCTTCGACTATACCTTAGAAAACACAAAACCACAAAGGTTCTGGAAATGTTCTCCTATTAAGATGGCGTAGTTTTGCCCAATGCCCATTTTATAATTTTAATAATATGATCTAAATTGTTTGTTAAAATAACATTAGAAACGTCAATTTGTACTGAGGTAAAATATCTCTGTTTTAATCAATTTAGATTAAAATTACCAACTGTTTGTACAGAAGTAAAGAAGAACTAAAATTTCATATCATTTGCTGTACTGTGTACTCATGGTTAGAACAACCAGGAGATCTATATTGTATAACATTAACATTGTGGCCAATGTTGACAAATTGACCAATAATAAAAAATACACACATGAATCTCTTCCTGTTACTTTTGTTCAAGGATGCGTAAAACTGTGCGAGTTTGGGTCGTCCATGATGCGAGAGCTGTACGGTAGCATGTTGTGACTGCTGTCCACTCCCTAAGCACCATCCACATGAATGATCTATTGACCTTCTGCCTGATCTTATTGACACAATATCAAAATACTCCTGAACCTGTTGCTTTCATCCTAACGCCCAAAATTTCGTAATCCTCTCACTCTCCTATGTTAATGACCTTCTTGTCCAGTGTCCCTCTGGAACTTCAAACTTTTCAACTATTCATTTTTCTCCCTATGTACGTTTCTACCCAGAATCATGAACTTACTCTTTTTAATCATTGTTTTCCAGCTTACATTTCTCTCTATAGTCCCCAGTTATTCTGTGCAGATTTTGTTATTCCTTTTTTGTGTTACCCATAAGAACAGTGTCATCTGCAAAAATAAACCTGGTATCCTCTCGTCTCCTACCGCAACACCTCTTCCCCTCTCGAGCAACTCTTCATATAACTCACATAGATATACTGTGGACAAAAACCGGGGATAAAGCACAGCTGTGATTTAACCCAATACTGAACTCCGCTCCTTCCCCTTCAATCTCCAATAGCCCAGGGATCTGCTATCAAGATAACACGTCCCTGCTCAGACTCACCGTATATTTTACATTCGCATATAAAGCTCTCAACACTTCTATACCCCGGGACCCCCCCCCCCCGTTAAAAAGGCAGGTACGTGTTAGTGTTCCTGGGGCTCAAATGAGAGGTCACTATAAGATAATTTATGGTGGCTCGTTAATTGCCAATATTCTCCTGTGTTTAAGGCACAAATGTATTATAAGAGTACAATGGGGAGCCTTGTTAATCCATATTAAGAGTCATTTGTATAAAAATGCTATAATTTATGGGACGTTTATCAGAACCAGTAAGGGGGATTGAGACGTGCACATCCCGGTGAGAACCGAAACCTTCTATATATCAATATAAATTTATTTTTCAAATATTGTTAGTCATCACGTTGTTTTGACTTAAATGCACAATTTATGTGCACATATTGTATAATTTATATATCTTTACATTAATAACTATATTCAATTTATATGGCTGTGGGCAACACGATGACATTTTCACAGGATGAGAGGTTTGACATAAATTCAGCCATTGACAATCCTCATAGGTTGATTACACACGCCATTTCCGTTGACCAGCTTGGAAAACGGTCAACGTCATATGGAGAGAACTGGTTTCCAATTCAGCTGTGGTGCCCGTTCAAGTAACTCAACTATGCCACAGAACAGAACTGAGGCATGGTATATTTTGCCAGGAGTATTATTTTCATGCGACGAGCTCTTATATATGATTTCATGATGGGAGAACGACGAATTACACTACAATCATACTCTGACAATCAGATAGCAAGGCAAAACTGTATTTGAAAAGAAACAAGTCATATCATGGGGTTTGTAGAAACATTTATATAATGTATAAATCAAAGGAAAATGAGAACGAGGTAAAAAGAGGAAATAATGCAAACCGAAAATTAGGAAGATGGGGTAATATATTTTCATGATATTCCAAACCCATGGATATAAAGCTGTTTTTCTTTCATATATTATATCCTGGCACCTTTTGGCAGGGTTTGGTGTATAAAGCAAGCATGTAGTGCAAAATATGGAAATTTGTGACACATATTATGTGTGGATCTAGGTGATTCTCAAACCGTTTTTGCAAAACTTTTGTAATTAAATTACAATTTTGCATATTTGGCAAAGTGCAACCATAATTTTTACATTTTTTTTTACTTCGTTTGATGCATCCTGCATACTAGAGGTCAGTTTTTTGTTCTCTCTGTCAAATATTGCAGGATAAGCTCCATTTTGAAACATTATCCAAACTGAATTGCCATTGATTGTATTTGTGGCAATAAAGTAGTCCTGTCACCGAAATAGACCACAACAATAATCATTTTTGGATGTAAACTAGTTAAATCTTCCATAAAGACAGACGGTGCATTGTGTTACCGCGGGGAGAGGTATCTCCTTAACTAAGCCTCTTTTGTGGTTTCTTGCCATTTTACTGTTAGGGGAAGTGGGATGGTTACCGATAAAGTTGATTGTGGACCGCACAAGAGGGAAATACTTTCAAAGAGTAAGATTTCCTTTGTCTGTTTCATGTTTATGTCAAGGAATTTTTTATGATTTGAATGTAGATTATGACGATCGTGAAACAAATGTATGACCACATGTAAACGAGTTCAGAAATACGCCTCACGACCCTTGCATGGCCCATTGCCTTTATCTCTATGAATGAAAATTGGATCTAAAGTTAATAAAGATAAAAGGTTCACCGTTCGGCGACAGATATCTTATTAATACCAAACATTTCTTTGGAGCCTGCCTGAAAGTTCTTGGCAATATTGGGTGTGTAGGTCTCGGCAAAGTCAAGCGCATATGGGGTCTCACAGAAACGGAGTGCTGAGGATGTACACACAAAAGAAAAAAAAAATTCTGACTTCGTTTTGATCTTTCCATCAGAAAAAGCACAAGGTTGAAATGTTTTAGGTTTTTTGAATGTGAATAACACAGTATTTCATACTTTGATATGGTAATTTCAAAATTAAGTTTTTCCCCCAACCGTGTTTCAGTTACTGTAAGTATATCGACACTCGATTGTTGTACCCTAATTTACAGCTGCTCAATTTTGGGAAGAATGCTACGAACACTTGAATGTGCGATCTTGAGACCACTTCTATTCTTAAATGCCACACATTGATTTCAGTTCTGGTCCTGAGATCCATGGAAACGTTTTCCTGCGTCTGACACTAAAACAGATGAATCAGCAGAGTCAGCGTTATTTGGAATGTCTTGGTTTGGTAAGATAGGGTAACAGAGCATGACCTAACGTCCAGTATTCATTTCTGGAAGTTTGATGTAGGAGGCCCATCGCATACATATTGGGATGAAGACCATAATCCTCCAGCGAGTCCATGCCCACATTGTCGTTATCCATGGAGCACCAATTATTACAGTTGCAAATAAGTTCTGGTATGGCAGTTACCAATCTATGGGTTAATAACATCTACCACAATATTAGGAAACCATTCTGTTGGTTGCCCGTGTTTTTTGTCATAAGCCATGCCTCTCCCTGTATTCCCTTTTCTACAAGAGAACAAACAATCAATTTCTGGTAATTGTGTGGAATGTTCGGATGCGTCAAAAAGTGCACAGTCCTCTCAATGTGCAGCGCTGTTGTAACGCTGTAGGTTCTATTCTAGTTTTCTTTCTTTCTTTCTTTCTTTTTTTCTCGCAACCTCGTTGTATTCACTTTCGGTAAATTATCAACTTTGTGCATTACATTCAATTTTTAACAAGTGTGTTTCGAGAATACTTAGATAACAATCTATGGCAAGCCGCTTTAAAAGATAAGCGTTACTCTTAATATCCAAATATGTTTTTGATCTGAGTATGTCGAAATCCGAAATCATTGGAGTGTTTGGAGGACTGTCCTGGTTGTCATTTATGCGTTGCGCATTCTGTGAATCCCGAAAGTTGTGGTTCTCTTCTGTGTAGATCGTAGACAAAACCTAATTTATTTCAATGTGAGGTTTATTTGGTTTTATGGAATTTTATTTCATTTTATTTCCATTTTTGTTTTCAAATAACATCGAATGCCCATAGCCTTCGTCAATTCAGGTTTCTTAAAGGATGCTGTGCCTATCAGGAATATCTCCATAAATTTATGTGATTCAGCTAAACATACCGAGGAACGTTGTCTTTGGTCGGAACTGACTTGGATTTGTATCATTAGGACTGCGGTTTGGATATGGTAATGACACTTTCTTAACCCTTAAGCTAAGCCTACTCTATTTGCATGTATAACATCGCATTGAAACATACTGGCTTTTGTTAGAGGTTAAAAGTGATTTATTGTCAAATTTCACTTGCCCTAACGAGCATTCAGTTTCAACCAACTTCTAAATATAAGAAGTCATCAATTATCAAAATGTCACCTTCGCTCAACAGTTGTCTGAAGAGATGAAGAATTCAGATCATTTTTTAAAAGAAATTATCGTGCCAACGATGCACCCCTTCAATTGCTTAATACTTTTCCTTTTAGCAAGGCTAGACCCAGATCGTCCTTTAAGGTTTTTATGTTAAATTGTAAATATTAATACATGTTATCAAATTTACATAGTCGTCTAACCAATATACCAAACACAAGAACGTACAGATATATGCTTTTGTTTTCCTACTAATTTTATATGGTACCAATTCTTCAAATGATTTTTGCAGTTTTCACTAATATTTTCAGTTTCTGTTTCATCCCGTTCTTGCAAATATATTTATAAGTTTCCTATTAATGATTTTGTAATTCAACCTTGTTGAATTTAGACTTTAATATTCACGAAACAGAATTTTTATTTTACGAACTTTTTAAATTCATAGGTTAAGTTCATCGGGACAGTTTTCAAATTTTTGAACTTGTAAGTCCAATTTTTGAAGGCATCAACTGTTGGTCCCAGCAATTTGCGACTTTGCTGCATCAGTTCACCATAAGTGTTAAGTTTACGGCTTGTCTGGACCTGATATGTATGCATGCCATTTAAAACCCTGACCATCCCTGTCATTTATTTACAAACTATTGTTAATAAATTTTCCTGCAATTTATAAACTATTCTGTGTAAATATATTGAATAATATTAATGTAAGTTTGTATTGCGTGCACCAATCGTAAGCTTGATAATGTTTTGTAGTTATTCTAAGCTGCAAAAACTTCTTTGATCACTTCTGAAACGAGTCGCGGTCTCGTTTTGGTTCGTATAACTTGCGTATTCATGGATATAAAAGCTTGGATGGGCGAGGTTCCTTTTGACTTGTTTTTGTTGCCATCACACAAGTTTTTATATAGGAGTCCTGTCTCGCCAACATGGTTTGCCGGCTTCAGGCATTCAGATGCAGTTAAAGCATCCTTTATTCGGGAGTTCATCTATATCTGCTGCACAGCGTCTTGTTTCATTCATGTTTCCTGGCTGTGACGTCAGGAACTGTGTAAGTATAGTATTAGTTCAGGTGTATTTCCCATTTCTTGTGTGCGTGTGTGTGTGTATGTGTGTGTGTGTGTGTGTGTGCGTGTGCACGGCATATCTTTCTTGGCTCGTGTCTTTCTTCCCAGTTCATGTTGTTTTTCTAACATTCTAGGCCATTGAAATGCATACGAAGTGCAAAATGTAGTATACACATCTTACATAATATACTATAGAATAAAATATCACGTGATGTAAGCAAGTTTGAAATTTCTTTCTTTAAGAACTGAATGGGACCTGGATATCACTTATATTTTAACTCCTAACCAGACATGGTATAGGCATTAGTGAGTTTTGTCATGAATTCCTTCACTTTTCAACGCATATTATACTGGTAGCATGCGGAAATTGCGAACTTTATGTAGTCTCTATTTCCTGGTGAGTTGTGTATAAATTTTCTTCTTTATATACCCCCTTCCCCATTTTTCTATGTTAGTATATAAGCAGTCTGTCTTCGCTAGTCACGGTTTGTCCCCGCGGAGGGCTCTTCTGCCAAATTACGCTGTGACTCAACTGTTAACCCCTAGAGGTCAGTATGGGTTGTTAAAGAACATCCAAGAACATCCGTTTGGCAGATAACGCGAAACAGTCTGTTATGCTTTTTTTAGAAGATATTGAACTCCATTAATTCTATGATTTACTCTTTAATGCGCACATGTGAAGTCCTCTGCAAACGACATGGGACACATTTTCAACTCTACAATCCATGTGCAGTATAGCTTCCATTCTCAAGACAATGTGCCACGTGGCTTCCCTTCAGCATACAATGTGCAGCAGAACTTCCATTCTGCTGACAATGTGCAGCACTGCTTCCATTCTGTAGACAATGTCCCGCACTACTTACATTCTGCAGACAATGTGCACCATTGCTTCCATTCTGCAGACCATGTGCAGCAGACTTTTTATTCTGCAGATAATGTGCAGACCTGCGCCCATTTTGCAATGTGCAACAGTGTTTCCACTTTGCAAACACATTTCAGCAGCGATTCCATTTTGAATATCATCTGCCACTGCATGTTAGCGTTCCAACCTGCCGACAATCCTTTGTTGCTCTTCTCTTTACATAACATACATCAGCTCCTTGGCTGTACAGATTGTGTGCAGCTCCGAGGTGACTTATAGTTTAGTAAAGATTTGCTGCTTTTATAGATAAGTAATTACAACAGGCGGCTGCGAGAACAAAACCATAAACTAAACAAACAAACAAAAACAAAAAACAAACAAGCAAACAAACAAAAGATTAAAGAAAAGAAACAAAAAATAGGGAAAAAATAACTATGGAGTCATACATTGTATAAAAGCTGCAATTTAAATCAGGTAGAAAATGTGTTTAATTTCTTTTATGATGAACGTGAGATTAAATAAAACCACTCTGGTCAAGCAATGGACTGAAATGCTGAGATACCCTTGATGTGACCGTTTCTGGTATGGACGATGCACCATAGCATTTGTCATTGATCAGGAAAAGTTATTATAGTGGCGTAGGAAGCTCATAAATATTGGGCGCCCAGTATTGTTATTTCTTTATTTTTAGATAAAACATTTGAGAGGGCCTGGCCCCTCCTTGAAAATTATAACTAGGGGCTCAGCCCCCCCCCCTCCCTTCCCGTTCATACGCCACTGTATTGTTCCAGACAGTAGTTGTCATGATGCGTAGGTTATGTGGTGCTCACTGACAAGGAAGTGTTAAGGATATTAAACCATGTATGTCGTCTTTTGATCACTGATCAGAACACTGGACATCACACTACGTGCTATTACGTCATGATTCGAGTACTGGACATCACACTACGTGCTATTACGTCATGATGCGAGCACTACACATCACACTACGTGCCATTACGTCATGATGCGAGCACTGACTAGGATACTGACTGCGTTATATTGGGACGACAGACAATGCAGATGCCATGTTATGATGACTTTTAACTGGGACAATGGATGCCGTTGCTAAATACGTGACACTGCAATCTTCTGACACAAATAATAGATGTCACGCTACGTACGTCCAGGAATCCAGTTTCCCTTTGCAAACGTGTTGAAAAACTTTCATACGTTTTTAGTAGCCTTATCTGCAGCTACGGAGTCTTTGTATGACTTGAATAGTCCACTATTTGCAGGTGGGTTCTTCATGTTACATTGATTGCAAAAGTTCCATGTGTGATTCTTGTGTATTTTATTGGCACTAAGATGTTTTTCTGATAAAATCTATTTTTGTACACGGCAAAAAATAATAAAAAGTGATGTTGTGTCAGTGTAACGATTCAAGTGGTGTTGTCCCAGGGGAACGCTTCAAGTGATGTTGTCCCACAGTAACGCTTCATGTACATTTTACTGTCAATTGTCTGTATCAAGGTATTGTTCAGCTAACACTGTTTTTTTCTTGTTTGGCCAAGTAGTCTCTGATGCCGTAAACTAGTCTGTCTATGCAATTGCAAGACGGGTTGCATCCAACTCTGAAAAGAATAGTTAATTTCTGAGCATGGTCTTCTAGTTGGTCTCCTCATCAGTTATTGCCATCAAAAGGTTTCTTCAAAAACAAGAAAAGTTCTTTAAAACAACTCAGCAGACTACCTTTGTCATCCGGGTGATTTTCGTCGGTTTAAAGGAATTAGTAAGGTAACTAACTGACTCTTTAATTTAACCCAAGGTAGTTCGTTGAAACATTTTTTCCTAAGAGAAGAAGGACTTCTAATGTCCACGCACGGTTTTAGAGGGCGGCGATTTGGGCAGTTTTGCGATTTGCTTTCAGATTTTCTTGTCCCATGGGAACCTATTTCCTAAGTCGTGTTTTATACGCTAAACACCGGCTAAATGTGCCTTGTTACTTGCAACTGCACTTAAGACAGAAGAAACAGTATTGACATCCTGTTATCTTTCCACTCCCACTCCCACTCCCACTCCCACTCCCACCCCAACCCTCAGCCCCCTACTCCAAGAATGGAGCATGTCGTGGCACTGCATGCGCAGTAACTTCCCAACCATCCCCTCGTGTCCACCTTTTGCGAAAAGAATCAGTTCTGGGGATGAACCAACCTGCTTCAGTTATTCATTGCAAATGTTAAGCGACACAGGAAGAAGGAGTTGCGACCATGCAGACTAACGTGTCTGACCTGCCCTATTGATGAGTAGTACATTCTCAATGAAGGCAAGAGGGAAGCTGAGCAAATACAGTCTGTCTTGCTGAAAAGTAAATAAATCGCCTTTTGACTCGGGGTTTTGAATAATAATTTCGACGTCTTCCTGCAAACATTGGGACCAAAGTATTAAGTAAACTCACACTCCTCTGATGAAGTACCAATTAAAATCTACATGCACTCAAAATTGTATTTCAGAACTTTCGACAGTCAAATTTATACTTTAGCATAAAGCGACTTTTTGCTTTATTTATTCTTGCTTACACATTTTGTATATACATATTCCAGGGCACTATTAAATAAGCAGACGCAAAGCATGGCATGGAAAAATTGTGGCCGTTTTTTTGTTTTGTTTTGTATTTGTTTTTTTTTTGGGGGGGGTGATGTTTTTGGTTTGTTTGTTTTGTTTTGTTGTTGTTTATTTTATTTTTGTTGTTGTTGTTGTTTTTTGTTTTTGTTTTTTTTTTTGCTTTGTTTTTTGGGGGGGTTGTTTGGTTTTTTTGTTTTTGTTTTTGTTTTTTTTTTGTTTTTTTGTTTTTGTTTAGATTTGGTTTTGGTTTTGGTTTTGGTTTTGGTTACCATGGAATCCAGATTGTATGGCAATTCACAATAAAATTTTTCGGTTATGGTCCCATGGAGTCTAGATTGTAAGGTAATTCCCAGTAACCTTGTGCCAGGCTTTCTTCCCATAGAATTCAGTTTTAAAGCAATTCACATTAACATTGTGTCCAGTTTTAGCTCCAGGATCCAGTTTGTAAGACAATCCCCAGGCTCTTGATAGGAATTCAATATGCAAAGGGTAAGGTGCAGTCTGGTTTAGCAGTTTTTCATATTCCTCCGCGAGGTGACAATATATCTTGAATATTCTAGTGTTTGTTACTATTTTCATACAAAGAAATGTTTACTTCAGTCTGTTAGAACGAAATGAAGAGGGACGGACCTCAGAGTGCGAGAGATATTGTCAACCCCGCTTCAGTGCATACCTAAGTATATGGAAAGTATTCCATCTACAGTCTTCTGATTTTGCATCAATCTTTTAGAATGATAAAATCCTATTAAAAAGTACATTGAAAACTCATAATAATAACACCATGTGTTCTAATTGAGAGGCGTCAGATAACTGACTATATCAGATATATAAATGAAAGAAGATTAACTTTTAGTCCTTCCAAACTTGTGTCGCAAAGCGAATATGTCGAATATTTGAGTGTCTTTAAAGTAAACTTTGACCAAAGTAGATTTTGTATTTTATGAACAACAGACTGGTAGAGGGTAAAGTAACATAGTAAAACTCGTGGTATTACGCCTACTGATAGTTACACTGATGAACCGTGGGATATGTTGGAATGCCTTCGGTTATGCTCAAACACGAGGAGTTTGTTCATGCAACATGGGCACCACAAGAGACCCGCAAGAAACATAGAAGCACGTTTGCTAAACGTTAGCAGTTCAATATGTAGCGCAGATTACTTTGGGATTTATATACGGATGATCAAACACATGCCTGCGTATGTTCAGCAGAGAAGGGGCTCTTGTCTTTGCAGTTTTATTTTTTTTTTAAAACACATTTTTTCACTAAAATGCTTTAATGTTTAAAGAATACAATGCAGACAGTTGAGGTATAGGATCACAAAGCTTTGACACCATGTCCAAATATTTCAAAAGTCATCACTGGGCCAACAATGGATAGATATTTGTGGGAGATATAGGGGGCTGGTGCGTCGTCTCTGAGGAACCCATTTGCTGTGAATTGTGGTTATGGGAATGTGCTGTCACGTGGGTCAGATATTCCGTGTTCGGATAGCTTTACCAATCTACGTGGTTTCAGTATTTGTACAAAATGTTTTAGTAGATCAAGTTCTGGGTTTGCATTTGGCTGCACGCGTTCACTGATCATAACACACTGACGTGCACATGCATTGTGGAAGCGTATATAATGCTTTATAATCACACACTTTCAATTGGACAAAGTGCCCCCGGGACAGTTAGAGATCTAATGAGGGATATCTTAACAGGAAGTGCTTTAAATTAAAAAAATAAAATAAATAAAAACGGAAAAAAGGAAACATAGGTTCCTCCGAAAACGCAAATGTTAGGCGTAAATGATTTTATGTGAGAGCAAGCTGATTGTGTCGTTTACAAGTTTACCATCCATTGGACAAAAGTTTTTTTCTGCTATTTGCTTAATATACATAAGAAGTTCTGAAATAAATACGATGCACAAATTCATCAGAACTTAACGATTCGTCTCTTGAACTTTTCCGTGTGTCTTGTTAAAATAAATGATGCCACGACACGCCAGGATTTCATCTTATCTCAAAATATAGCTAGCTTACGCATGTGCAAGATGGCATGTGGTCATACTACGTTATTTATGATTATCAGTCATTTTGATGGAACATGTTATTGTTAAATGATCCCGTGTTTTTGTCAAGCTGCGCATGAACATATCTATGTATGTTATGCATTTCATGTACTGTCTACTATGGACTTTGTTTTAGTCTGAAATAAAACTTACTTACTTACTTACTTACTTACTTACTTACTTACTTACTTACTTACTTACAAGCTGCGCATGGACATGACCTAACAAGACAGTGCCGCCATCTTGCGGCAAAAGTCTTAACTAATCATGTGCTACCCATGTCCCCAGATGGACTGGATTCTACCATTTCGGTTACACTTTGCATTAGTTTCTCTTTACATTATATTAGAATACCGAAGCAATTCAACTAAACCACTTAAACTACGACATCTTTCCCTGCTCGCAAAAAATATGATAATGTCTGCTGAAGTCATACAACAGTTGAGCGAGTAGCATTTGGCAAGGTACAGGGGAATGGTTTCAGGGACTGGGGTCAGGCTTCAATACACAAAAGGAACAATAGACCTGTTCATACCGAGTTGTACCGAACTTTTCCGGACCGTAATTAATTATGCATGCCATTGTTGGCCCGATTGTCCAATCAGCAAGTGGGCGAGTCGGGCCCACGTCTTTTTGTTTTCGACTGATGCCACGGTTAACGGCTAACGCTGATGATTAAAGCGCGGATTATGCTTAACAGTGCAAATCTTTTACCTAGAATATCACAACAGTGGTGAAACACGCATTTTGAGTTAACTGAGAGTTTAAATTTTCATTAAATCAAAGCACATCCTGTGTTATACTATCTGATCCTTCCGCGTATAATCCGGCCAGCGTGGTCTAGCACAAAATGTAAACAAAGCAGGATGCGCTTCCCGAAGTGAACCGAAAAAACCCGAGTCCTATGAACTGGTCTATTGATATATTTGTGTTCGAATTACTCAGGTCTTAACTAATGTTGGAATTACTGACATTGTGTTTGTTGGTGTTTTTCATCGACCGAGCAAGAGCATATTTTCGAATTTACTGTAAAGCCATGCATTATTCGGCCAGTCGGATTTTGGTTTCAAACCTGTGGTGATCTTTAGATGACCAGAAATCCACATGGTAGCACTCAATTGTCTGTGTTGGTGACACACTGCTGAAGAAATTTCCCGAAAGATATCAATTTGGGAGCCAACAATTAAGATGATTTCAGAGACGTGTTTCTGGACTTGGATATTCGGGTCACTAATGACAGATTTTGCATTGAAGTCCATTAGACAATTATCAAACAACACAAGATATATTGATGATATTGCTTGACATGTGTAAATGTACAAAATTTCAGTGAAATTGCGAAAAGGAAATTTACCCGAAAGATATCCATTTGGAAGGTAACAATTCAGATGATTTCTGAGCCGTGTTTCTGGACTCGGATATTAGGGTCACTTATGACAGGTTTTGCATTAAATTCCATTGCAAAATTGATGAGTCTAACTTTGAAGTAGTTAACTATCATTTACTGCAGAATCATATCTCGGAAACTATTGGATATTGTACAACACCTGGATGCTAGCTTTGTATAGGTATATGAATTTTGGGTCATATATTGTACTCCCTTAGCATATAGTTCTCACCTATCCTAGCGGGCATTGCATCTACATGACCACCAACGAAGTAACTGTGTACTACAGGAAACCTGAATCAGCTAACTTCATTCAAAAGAAGCTGCAGCATGCTGCAAATGTAGTATTTTCGCGATTATGGACTATCTTCGGGATGCACAACCAGCCACTCTCACGTGTGATCTTTAACCTCCAAACTATCAGGCCAATACCATAGTGCCCTTACAGCCACTGCTTGAACTACTATTGTGCGCAGAGACGATTGTATGATTTTGTCGCCGAACATTTCGGGATCCTGAGACACATACGGTGCATGCGTTTTCTTCGTTGCTGAAAGCAGCACAGGTGTGTGTATTTTTCATATTTACGCTCGCGAATAATGAACGGTTTCATGTATAAAGAAACATGACATGGAATATGTAGCTTACAGCTCCACAGAAAAGCCCACACGCCGTCATTATAACCCCGCCCCACTGTAAAGCATCCATTCCCAATGAATAGCCCACATCCCCACCAGAACTCTTTCAGTGGCACATTTTGGACTGAGGCAACAGCTTTCCTGGATCCGCTGCGGATGCAACGTGCCCAAAGCACGGCGAGGAAAGCTGTTGTCCACAACCGTTATATTCTCTGAAACTATAGGCATTCTGGTATATTATTTTTTTAGTCAAGTTTATGAACCTAGCATCTTTATTATAATTGAGCGATGTACATCTGTGGCCGTATTCACAATGAATTTGATCTGATCCTACGTTTATTCCCAAAAATTAAAATCAATGTGGTTTGGGGCCCTGATAAACTACTTAATCCTTGGCTTAATGTATGATTGAAATTTCAAGGATTATCCAATAGTAGTGCCAATATACGCTATTGGCTAGAATATGAATTTAAGATTTACAGGTCCATTTCATTAAATCAATCTTAGTTTGATCCCGTATTTAATCTTTTGATCCAGGATTAAATTCTGGATTAAATCAACATTGATTTGATAATATGGAAACTTTAATTCCAAAGTTCATATTACTGTGGAGAACACAGATTAATTGATCCTGCAAGTTTAGATCAAACATTAGGACAGCGATTCCTTAGTTAAAGGCCTAAAGGCACATTGACTTTCATTTTTGGATCAGAATCTGGATCAGATTTAAGTCTTTGTGAACATGGCCCCTGAAGTAGGTCCACTTTACTTGCAGTTGGAATTTAACGAAATAAAGGCCGAGTCCCCACTGTTTGGCCTGCACCCAAACTATTTAGCCCACGCCCCGAAACGTGTATCTCCCTGCCGTGTGTCTGACGTCACAGCCCTATAGGCCACGTTCCGACTGTGTATGTCACGTCCTAGCCATATAGCCCACACCCCAAGTGTATGTCACGTCCCCCACCGTGTATCTCACGTCCTCACCGTACATCCCACGGTCCTACCGTATAACCCACGTGCCCACTGTGCAACACATATTCCCCATTGCATAGCCCTCGTCCCTAAAATATAACCCACGTCCCTGCTGTGTATTTCACGTGCCAACCGTATCATTAAGCGTAACCATTTTTTTATTATTAATATTTTATGGACACCTGCTGTCCCCACCCCTCCCTATCATTGTCACCCCCCCCTCACACACACACGCACACACACACACACACACACACACACACACACACTCGACATCGAATGATGATGTAATTTTAGGCCTCCCATAAGGAGACGATGTAAAGGTGTGACTCTTTCTCCCACATCCCGGACCCCTTCCCGTAAATAAAGGGGCCCCCTGAACATTTTCAATTACGGATTGCAAGATAGACTCACCAATCTGTATGTAAATGAATATCCGGTGTTGGAAGGAGATGTGAATGCATCAAGGACGTGAAGCTTGCCATAACGTACCAGCACCAAAATCAAGGGTTTAAACGTCTTGAAATGTCATTGCTCAGGAAACAACTCTCGAAAGTCTTTTAAATTTGTGCTTATCCCGTGGAACTGTTGCCGTATACGAATCAGCTATTCTGGACAATGTTGATTCCTTCAAGCGCCAGCATATATACTACCATGATGCCCGCATTACCACCGTTTAACTGTCGACTTTACCAGCTTTAGCCCACTTGATTTGTATTAATGGATAGGAAAAGGAGGACTGCAAATAAAAGACGGCTAAGCTAGCAAGACGTTTGTTGGGAACGCTGCAGTTAATGCTGGGTCCTTAACTTACAGGCCGAGACGTCACACACACATACACTGGTGCATTTGCTTTGTCAAGTGCGTTCAGCGAGGCTTTTTTTTCCTTCCACATAAACTATATATAAATATTGAAGGGTTCCTGACCTTGACCGACTTTTAATTAGGACACTTTTGTAAAATATATATATATATATATATATCACTTGCCACCAGTATGACGTGCATAACTTCAGGAGTTAAAGTACCTCTATGTTTTTAACCTTCAAGTGGGAAATACTTTAGCTTCAGGGGCCAAACTATCTCTCTGTTTAAAACCTCGAAGTGGGAAATACTTTAGCTTCAAGGGCTAAAGTATTTCTTTTTGCTGTTAAAATCCAAGTTCCAGGTTTAAACTGCTGAAATACAGTTCAACATCTACTTATTCCAGGATCCACTGAGTATATGTACGTGTACAGGTTTGAGACCACTTGCATGCCATGCAGCACTGGGTCTCATGCTCCTGTGACAGTCCCGTCAACTCGGTCTGGTTTGCAGCAAAGCTGGCTATATATATACCTGTCTGAGCGTACAAAATTGTATATCAGGAGACGTACAGAGCTGTACACCCAGGAGACGTACAAAAGTGTACGCCAGGAGAGGTACTGAGCTGCAGACCCGAGAGATGTACAAATGTGTACATCTGTCTCTAAATCTGCCAAGGGGATAGTTTAACGGAGGTGTAAGTCCCAGTGGAAGTCTGTTTCCTTGCATACGAGGGACCTGTTATGATATGTAACGTAAACATTTATAACACTGTACATTAAGTGAATGTTCATATATAGTAAAATGTCAAATAGTGACACCAACAGTGCAAAAGATCAGCCCCATTTCACATGTCTTGTGCTGTTACCATTAATAAACAAAATTGTACTGTGTGTACATTAGTCAAACATACCAAATGTACGCACTATCTGAATATTAAATGTGTTTGCTCTACTGCAAATCTACACGTCATGATAATACTGTAATTACAGAAATCCACACTGTATCCATTACTAGCATGAAAATCAATGACCGTTTGTTTGAAAATAAATATTTTATTGCCTGCAAAGCAGACCAAGTTCCGTCTTACTACACTTAGAAAACATGTATGTCTTAATCAAAGGCATAGAAAAACAAACGTCAATAAATGTTACCCTTCATTAGTCAATGTAGCCGCCCAGGATAAATCAGAGATAAAACCTTTAGAATTATATTATTTGGCCTAAAAACTCTGGGAACCTGTGTTATAATAATAATAATAATAATAATAATAATAATAATAATAATAATGATGATGATGATGATGATGATGATGATGATGATGATGATGATGATGATGATGATGATGATGATGATGATGATAAATAAAATAACTAAATTTACAAAACGTTGCAGAAACTTCCTTTAAACTTGAAATCGTTTATAAATTTAGAGTGTATATATTGAAGGTCCGACCTAAAGTGACTGAATACCTGCAGTGCAACCGTGCAAAAAAATTTGAAAAACAAGACAAAACAAACAAAACCACGTGACCATGCTCCGCACCCCCTCTACTTTCTTCACCCCTTTTCCGTCGCGTAGGCTACTTTTTTGCGTAACACATTCAGAAAAAATAATTCCCGCTTTACTTCGAAACGCGGGAATATTTCAATCGTGTTCCATAATACCTAATCCAAGGCTGTTTCGCTGCTGTATATTTCACGGGACAGGCCTGTGTCATGCACTTAAAATTGGGTCACTATGACTTTAACCTTTGACCCCTCATATGATTTTACCTTGACTAGGATAATATTCTAAACCTTGCCCCAAGTTAGCTGGAACTTGGTCTGCTTTGCAGACAATAAAATATTTAGTGATTGGTCGGTTATTTTAAGAGTTAGATTATATTTATAATGACTTTCACTTATTAAATCAGGCTAAGTTAAAATCGTAGTTTGATTCTATTTCCATTCAAAGCAATTTTGCAATGAAAGTAAAAGAATTGTGCCTTCATGTATGCCTTTATCAGCGCAAGAACAATTTTGCAATAAAGTATTTTGCCTCCAAAGTAAGCCCAGGCTGCGTATTTTGTTTTCTCCAATGGTTTAAACAAATACATATAAACATACATTAAAAGTTGTGTTCGAGAAAGGTGAGGTTTGTTTCAGATAAGTTAAATGTTTTTCGTATATTGCATGCGAAACGTTACTTTTTATAAACATGTGCAAGATGAAGGTTTTCTGGCAAGATTTTGTTAACAAATAAATTTACTCGAATGTTTAATCAATTTTGATTAAAATTTGCCCGCTACCTAGTCACTCTGTCCGGCAAAATGCAATTTGATTGTTAAGTTGTGTGTTATATGTCTTTTAAGTATAGTTAAGAAATATGGCTTGTACAAGCCGAAACTTCTTGTTGGATTAAAGGTTGAGAAATAGGTCACAGTGACCCAATTTTGGTACACGACAGTCCGCTATTCAAGGAAGTGTCTACACGCAAAATTAGGTTAGTGTGAGCCTAAGGGTATAGGAAATATGGTACAGACTAGGCCCTACGCAAGGACAGACAGACGCGCAGACGGGTCTGACTAAGTTACATACAGTTCATGCACCATATAAAACACATACTATGTCTTATTATATTATAACTGATCAAAGCAAACTGTTTGGCAAAATGAATTTCAAATACTTGAACCATAAAATGACCATGCCTGCGTTGACATATTCTAAAAGTTAGCATACTATTCCTTCTTTAACAATGCTTCTGACATTATTGCGAAATGTGTGACATTTCCTCAGATCTTTTGCAATAATCTTAGAATCTTTGCCGTAGAATAAAAACATTTTTAACACCAGAGTCTGCAGTCTACACATTCAACAAACACAAAACACCAGACATCTTCAATACGAAACATTGACTGAAGGGTTCGCATTAATAAGGCTGCAATTTGCTTCAGGTGGTCTTGTTATGCCACAGTATAATCAGTGCAAATATCTCTTTTCCGGCTCCATAAAGTAAAAATAGCGTATAGAGAACAGATTACTCTCGGCGCCCACAATTATTTTCCTCAGTTATGCATTTTTAGACTTCGCAGAAGAATAATTTACATACAATTTCCATATTATTGTCTGTGAAATTAAGGAGCACTTTTGAATGTGTTCTTGGGCCAAGTTCTGGTGACATAGACCACTGTACTGTGCGTCACCCATTCTGCCATCAAATAAACACTTTAAAAGTTTCACAACAAGTATAAAAATAAGAAGAAAAAAGTTGGTTTTCAATAGGAATGTGGTCCATTATGATGTGCATGTGTGACAAAAATGGGGAAGCTGCGTTGGATCCTTCTTGAGATATCATGATAACGTTGTCCACATGTGCACCACTCAGACGGCCTAAAAAATAAACACTTTTAAGTTTCATAAGAAGTTTATAAATACAAAGAGGACGCTAGTTGTAAATTGGAACCTGGTCCATCATAAGATGCATGTCTGACAAAAATTTGGGAAAGCTGTGGTCAATATTTTCGAGATGTCGCGGTAACGTCGACAAGACGGACGGACGGACGACGCAGCTGACGACAATACCCTCCGGCACTTTATTTGCCGAGGGTAAAAAGTGCGCATACAAACATATGCAAAGTATACATTTGATGAAAGGTCATTCACAAAAGTGTATTTTCTGATCGAACGAACTGTTGTTTATGAGACGATTAATTGCCGGATCAGAATTTTTGCCTTTTCCACAATCTACTGACCATAACTTGTTTAAAAATGTGTACATTGCATATGTCTATTCGAATACTTCTTACAATATGCAGCTAACAAAGGAATAGCGCACTTATAACATTGGGGCATAGCTAGACAACATTTTTTTTCTCATGCTGCCAAGTCCCCTCCTCCTCTTTAAATTTTTGGCTTTGCTGTCTACGCCTTGTGCAGCCATGGTTGTTGTGACTGGACTTGGAAAAATGGGGTTATATGGGGTAGATAGAAATTTTAATGTTCTATTGAAACTCCAGTGATCACTTACATCATCATGTTATCCATAACACAGATATATTTTGAGGATTAAATACACACATATAAGTTTATTGTTTACCATGCACATATATAAAATCAGTAATATTTCCATTATTGACCACTGTGTGTACACTCAATTTCATTTTGACAAACATAAATCTGAAGCCCCTTGCCCGCCTCGTCACGTAATGCAATCTGTCAATAAAAGGGGACAGCAGTCACACGACTGTCCTCACTGTGCTCACCTAGGACAGGTCAGCTGGCCATTTTCAGGAAAGGGGGTTAAAACTTGTATCAGGGTCTTCATTTAAAGCAGTGGCGTAACTGCCCCATGGATTGGTTACCCCAGGTATAACTACACCAGCTTTTATGCATACCAATTTTCTTACACCATGAACTAAGGGGTAACTAAAACTGTTTCATGTTATACTATGGGTAAGTCACACCTCCTTTATGCATACGGGCCCAGGAGACGTACAAACTGTACACCCAGGATGCACAAACCTGCACCTCCTGATCCCAGGTGGATTGCAGTACCAGATTTATCCCTGTGCTGGGAGAAATACTTCCATATTATCTACATTAATATTCGAATGTTTACTTGAAAAAAAATCATGTACTTTATATATATATATATATATATATATATATATATATATATATATATATATATATATATATATATATATATATATGTATGTATGTATGTGTGTGTGTGTGTGTGTGTATTTATACCGTGCCTCCTTTGTTTTCTCAAGGGATATATATGTCACCTGCTTACACATATATCCCTGCTTTAATTTCCGTGGCTAAATTTCAACACAGGACTGATTTGCTTTGGTGAATACATTTTAAAATGCATTTATATTCATGAAAACAAAGAAGGCATGGTATAAAAAGGATACATCCCTTGTTCTCGTGATTTATCTGGAATCCCTTGAACTTGGGATGTATCCCCTACATATAAATATATATATATATATATATGTATACTTTGAAGGTGTAGTGATGTTATAATCGTATCTCTGCAGCAAAACTACAAGAGCTGGTTCTTTCTTTCTTTCTTTCTTTATTTCTTTCTTTCTTTCTTTATTTCTTTATTTATTTATTTATTTATTTATTTATTTATTTATTTATTTATTTATTTATTTATTTATTTATTACTGAAGCTACCCCTTTACAGCGGGGGCGCCGGCGGGTAGGGCAGAACGCGTGGCGCGTCAGATAAAAACATTACATACAATGCAGCAATGCAGTATAAACTATGGACAGTTATTTCAAGGTTACTTACAATATTTTCGTTATTTGCAATAGGCCGGTTTTGCCCTGACGTGTCTGCGAGAGACTGAGGTCGCCATACCCACGCTTCCATCAAATACTGCTTATATACTTTTCAAAGTGAAATATTTTTTTTCAAGATATGTTAATTAGGGACTTTTGAAAATTTGAATGTGGAATGTCTCGGGAGGTATGACATAGAGAGGCAGCTCCAAACGTCTGTTAACATGCCTGTGGCATGGGTGAATCTATAGAAATTATGATCCAAGCCACGGCCTTTAGATTTATGCTACTTAGCAGCAAAGCAATTAAAAATCCAAGTATCAAACAGCTGGAAAAGGACCATGTACAGAGTACAATGTAAACGTCCAGTGCAGCCTTGTGGAACGAACGCAGCCAATGACCAATTCGTCAAAATTGTTACATTTGTTTTCATGCTAATTCAGTGAACTAAACATTTGAAGGTTTCGTATTTTAAAAACTATGAGAGATGTAAGCATCAATACAATCTGATCTTTAAAGCAAAAGTCCTGGGATGACAGTTGTTATAGAAACATGCAATTGTCGCAAATCAACAGTAATAACAGGCCTATATCCTTCTAATGTTTTGAAAAACAATTTGATGTTCAGCAAAATGCATACATACATACATACATACATACATACATACATACATACATACATACATACATACATACATACATACATACATATCAAGTGAAAATAATAGTGTTAGTATTTTGTTAAGGAAAAAAAATAGGATTAATATCGCAAGACAATCTGATAAAATAATGGTAGTTGGGATTGCTTACTTCAGAAAGTGTTTAGTTGCGGTACTTTTGATTAAACGTGTGGCCAGATAGCCTTGATACTGAAGGAAAGCCAGTTGATACACTGCCTGTCTCTTGTGTATGTTGCGGTGTCACTTTTACAGAGCGACTCATTTTGAGCCCTGAAGCTTTGACGGACAACACGGACATAGACACAATGCAGTTTCGTGTGTTCCTGCGACAATATCGCCCGGGGATTGCCCAAGCACATTTTCTAAATGCAAGTTAATCATCATGCAGTAATAACTAGTATGACTAACGAGAACCGAAGAGCTAAAGGGAAAGTGGCTCGAAGCTTGTCCGCCCTGCGAACATGAAATTCGTGATGTCAAATGCTAGTTTCTCTTTATAAACTTCTCTACCTTGTCAATTATATTCATGTCTACTCAGCAGAAATGTTCCCATCGGCTCAGTGGAAAACTCACAAATTACACTTTGCTATAGTAACATTTGCATCACTTACTTCTACATCAGATGTTGACCACAAATACACCTGACTCGGCAGAGCATTCCATATATTGCTTTATTTTTCACAAATTAAATGTTATATAGATCATGCAATTAACACAGAGCCCTTGAACGTCACTCAGTGCATTACATCATACTGGGACGAAGTATTCCCTCCTACATCATACTGAAACGAAGTATTCCCTCCTACATCATACTGAAACGAAGTATTCCCTCCTACATCATACTGAAACGAAGTATTCCCTCCTGCATCATACTGAAACGAAGTATTCCCTCCTGCATCATACTGAAACGAAGCTTTCCCTCCTACATCATGCTGAAACGAAGCATTCCCACCTACATCATACTGAAACGAAGTATTCCCTCCTATATCATACTGAAAGCAAGTATTCCCTCCTACATCATACTGAACGAAGCATTCCCTCCTACATCATACTGAAACGAAGTATTCCCTCCTACATCCTACTGAAACGGAGTATTCCCTCCTACGTCATACTTAGATAATTATTATTCCCTCGTTCTGGATCTGGACTTCCGGGTTTTGCAGAGTATGGAACCTGTACGGCCTTTCGGAGTATGCTCCTTTACCTTATAACATTAATGTCTGTCTGTCTGTCTGTCTGTCTGTATCTACTATGACGTTAATTTTCACTTACTAGTGTATAATCGATTTACCTAGCAGCCTGAGTACTTAGGCCCATTGATATCTTGGAAGGCCGTACACGGTTCAGCCTTGTGGCCAACATAACGCTTACGCTATGCATATATGTACATTACACACAGATTACTTTGTACAGTTACTATTCTTGTGAATTGGAGTTGAGTTGAACTGAATCTGAAAACTTGTCGGCTCCGTCTCACTGATCCAATACGTAATATAATATAATGTACTTTATTTGTGACTGGACACAAGATTGCTGGGTCTCCCATAAGGCGGGGGGGAGGGGGGTTGACTCGACAGATCATTGTTTCCCAAGTACTGGTTTCTCGGGTGGGCCCAGCCCGTCGGGGGAGCCCCTGCAACTTTCATATTTTAGTGCTTTGCAACGGTACTTTTTTTTCGTACATTTGTACTTTAAGTCCATGTTGTGAGCCCCTGTGGACGTATTACGGTGACAATGAGTGTAAGTCTTGTCCATTTCATCAATTTAAGTTTTATCTGGACGCACCACGGGTTTACCCCACCCCGGTGGTGCCCCCCGGTGTAAAGGGGTAGTTTTCCAATAAATTATTATTATTATTATTATTATTATTATTATTATTATTATTATTATTATTATTATTATTATTATTATTATTATGCGTAAAAGAAAAGTGCCATGTTCTGTCTATCTTAAACCTTTCACTTTATCCATGTATATCTACTTTCGTTTTAATGCGCACTATATAAGCACTGACTCATATTGCCTTCCGCGAACCATATGAGCACTGTACGAAAATGAAAGTACATGTGGGAAGGGAAAGCGTATGTTAATGGGCAGATCTTGGGCCCATATATTTGTATAATTGAATGACAGGCCTGACAGGCTTAGCAATACAGAAGTGTTCTACCTAGTTCGTCAGTTTGTTCTTTTTAATTTTAAATTGTATTTATTGCCATTTTTTTCTTTCGTTTTTTACGCGGAGCTAATTCACAGGAGCTCCTTTTCGCGCTCTGTTTAACGAGATACATGGGGCTTACATGCACACTGGTTTACCACAAATTTGTTGAGCATTGCTAACTGCTGAATAACAAACGCTTCTTTTCTCTTTTGAGGGTAAATGTTGCGACTGACAATGTTCTCCGGAAAAAAGTTACATCTTTTTTTCCGTCAGCACGACTGTTTTACTAGGCAGTCTGGATACAAGTTCTTGCATGAGTGTGGGTCTATTTATGGACAATTGGCGGACTTGGGAAAACCTGCTTGTCATTTGATCATCGAGGCTGACATGCACGTGGTGAAACCACAGTTGACAGGTTTTCGAAAGCAAGAACTACATTTTGAATCGCGAACAACACCACAGTAAGTACCAATCTATTTAATTGTCTGAATGAGGAATTAACATCGATTGACACGAAAACTTTAATATATGTTACAATTTACAATAACTCTTGAATATCGTCTGTCTATACATGTATAGTATGCACATAGTGGGAATTACGGGTGGTTTTCCTTTTCCATCACTCAACTTGACGGTCCACGCAGTTATGATGAGCAACGGAGCGTATAAGTTTGAGGTACTCTGACAGATGAACTCGTTTCTTTCATTTAAAACTAAATTTCAAAAAGCACATTCAGCAAATAGAAAAGGAAAAACGAGGCAACCACAAGTAGAAGCGCATGGTAAGTTGCTCCAATTTCTTCGCTTGAATGTGGTGCGGGGGTTGGGCGGGCGGAGGGAAGTGCGGGCTTCTGACATGATGAGTGCATCAAATTTTATGAAAGACCTTCCACTGGAAAACAGTTCATATTTCGCCAGATGTGCTCTATGCAGTCACACTTAATAAAACATCGTTTGTCTAAATGCGAGATAAATATCGTTGTGAAGCACGTCAGACATAAAACAGACTGAATCAGGTTTCTTACTTTCGCTTCCCGCGTGTCTGTTTGGAGGGGCGGCGGAGGGGGGGGGGGGGGGCGCTAGGAGGCGGGAGGGACGGAAGCAAACGCTATGGACAAAGTTATGTTGTTTACAGGTAACGTGGACGAATCCAGGACTTTCACTCTTTCTTTCTTTTGGGAAGTTTTGGGGTTAGGGGCGTTTTTTTTTTCTCGTTTACTCCTTCACAAGCGGATGTGCGTGCTTTCTCAGAATATTTGTCACAATTTGGTTATGAACTGATCCATTCTATACATCGATTAATTCTGAACTAAGATGGATGTACATGAATATCTCCTTTCTTTTTTTTCTTTTTTTTTTTTTTGCTGAAGACAAGACTCCCTGCGGCCTCGTCAATACGAATAAGTAAAATGGTCATATCAGATACCCTTTAGTAGTGTAGGATTGTGTGACAAGGATAAACACCAAGCGGACATGAAGTGGGTCAGCAGCTGGTCTTACGGAGGGATTAGGAGCTGACACCTAATCATGCCGAGGCTGTCTATACTTGGCTCGTACACTTGTACGAACAAAGATGTGTGTGTGTGCGTATGTGAATGTGAGTGTATGTGTTTAAAATTTTAAAGTTCAAGATCTTCAAAAACTGTTGCAGATGGAGGTGACATGCCACTTCAATTCATAGATTTCTGTTGTAGGCACATCCAATGAACCACAATCAAAAGTTGTCATTGGGGACCCATAGGAATTCTGAAGTTAAATATTTTCAAAACTGTTAATGATACAACTTCAGCTCACAGGTCTGTGCTGTGGGTGCATCAAATGGACCACAAACGATTAAGTTGAACAATTTAAATGTGCTCTAATAAGGACTTTATGGAAATTTTAAACTGCAATATCTTGAAACCTATTGTAAATAGAGGTGCCATTGCCAGCTCATTAACCAGCTTTATGCCATAAGCAACTCATATTGCATGCAAACAAAAGTCGAGGACTTTCCAATTTATACTAAATTAACTGAACTCGACTTTTCAATTTATGCTAAATTCACTGCTCTCCCCCCATTCATCCCCCTTTTATCACAGCATGTACAACACGGTTGTTGTTATCAACCTCCATGCTGTCATGCTGCATAATACATTATCTCAGGCTGCCAGAACCTGTCTCCTTGGCAACTTAATCTATTGTACGATTAACTGTCTACTTTGAGAGGCCACTTATATGTACTCACCAAGCGCAGCCTGGTAGACTTTTAAGATGAGTGGCCTCTGTACAGAGCTACAATACAATTGGAATGGCACACTGTTGCTTAGGGACAGTAATGACAGCATCTTATCAGTTCTAGTACATATATACATATACATACATATATATATATATATATATATATATATATATATATATATATATATATATATATATATATATATATATATATATATATATATATATATATATATATATATATATATATATATATATATAAGTATGTTTTGCGTTTCAGACGCGACAGACTTCAGCATTTTAATGCATTGTCAAGCTCCATAAGGCATACATGAAGAAATAATGTTCAATCCAGCGCCACGTTTACATTAGTTTCTATTGTTAACGTGCTATCAATTAGGCCGAATCAGTATAGAGACATACTATGACGTTCATTTATTACGTCACTGATTTTAAATTAGGCGTATTATATTATGTAAAGAAAAGAGGGATAAGCCCATACAAAAATGTTGCAGCTAACTAGCCGCTAGTTAGCGGCTAGGTAGCCACAAAGAAAAATCTTTGCAGCAAGACTTAACATGACTGAGCGACTAGCCGCTAAGCTGCTGCTAAGCAGGCGCTCAGTAGCGACTGCTTAGCAGCTAGCCCCTACTAAGCAACTGCTTAGCGACAGGATTTTGTTGCTGCCTGCCCTAGTGGTAGCTTAGAGGCAAGAACGTTATTTTTGACCAACCTAGCGCCAGCTTAGTGGCATGGATTTTGTTTCTGACCAAGCTAGCGGCAGCTTAGCGGCAAGGACTTTGTTTCTGACTGACCTAGCAGCATCTTAGCAAAGGAAACTTTGTCCCTGATGGACCTTGCGGCAGCTTAGCAAGAAGAACCTCGTTTCTTACCGAACTAGCGGCAACTTAGCAAAAAGTACTTTGTAGTTCTCCAGCCTTAACAAACATTAACACTTTATATGTGAAGATTAACAAACATTTACAATCCAATCTGTATCCCCATAACATGTATACGAAATTTGAAATTTTCCTTTAGAATTCATCAGAGGTATCAATTTAGATATAAAGTTTAAAAATTTTTTATATTTTAGCCAAAGATAATGACAAAAAATTGTTAAACATCTTTAAAGGGGATATGTAGAGTACACAATTTTAAGTACATAAAAAATTAAATCAGAATTTGAAATGTAATCATTGCCTACACTCTGACTCACTCTTAAGTCAATTATTAACAACATGGATTTTATCAAATCATTTTTATGGGAATATCTTAAATTGAATAACCACAGCAGTACAAGATAATGGACAGTCAAATAGCTCTAGCTTGTTAGTGAGTACATAAAACTAGCCAATGAAATATTACTTAGTGGCAGCGTATCCGCAAACTAGCGGCTACTTAACAGCAGACTAACTAGTGGGAGCATCTACCGGCAGCTTAGCGGAAGATCAGCCAAAAGGATGTCTTCCTTACCTAGCAGAAAACCTACAAATATGAGCACCTAGTGGCAGCTTGGCCGCAAACTAGCCACAACTTAAAAGAAACCAGTAGCCTCTCATTGTGACTTGACTGTCCAGTGATTAGATCTCTTTTTCCTGCTACTTAGCCACAAAGTCATTTGCGTGGTAAAATGTTAAGCAGCTTATAAGTAGCCGCTAATTAGCAGGAACACTTCGTGATAAGGCCTTTTTTCGTAAGGGAGCTTAGTAAAGACAAAGAATCAATATGCAAATATTGTCTGTTTTACTGGGCAATAGTCCAAAATCCATGTTCCCAAGAGGTGGTGGTGTCAAGCTGGGACACCACCACCTCTCGTGTACATGGATTTGGACTGTTTCCTGAGACCATAGGTTGAGGGCAATAGACAAGATGGGACACCACCACCTTAAGGGTACATTTATTTGGACTATCGCTCGGTAAAACAGGCTATATTTGTTTTACTAAATTTTGAATAAAATTCAACATAAATATGGAAACAAACATTTCAGTGTTTTGAAGAATCACCTTAATTAACAGTATCCAGTGAACATGTGGCTTGCAAAAGTAGCAATAGCAGTCAGGGTGTACATTATTCTAATTTAAAAACCAGCAACACCTCAGCACTTAGATGAAACAACCTGAATTTGAAAGTGAAAATATTAAATATGCCTGGGCAATAGTCATTAGACTTTTTGCCTGGCACATCGATCTGAATCAGGCAAAAGTTCATTTCTAAAGGCTGGTCACGCGATTGCATTTAACCAATCATATCAAAGATCTGAAAATATTAAATTTGTAAGGGCAATTGTCTGTAGACTTTCGTCTGGTGCATCAACTCAAAGCAGGCAATAGTTCATTTCTAAATGTTGGTAACATGATAGCATTATCCACTCTCTCATCTGCCTCTTGTCTGCATACCTTACATTTACTATTACTACCTGTTATCCACTTCTGTTTTCTCTTTTCTGGATTGATCACTCCTGTCTTACTTTGAAAAATATACATTCCCTCCATCCCAACACACACCTTTCTTTGGCTTTTCTAGTCCCTTGTATGCTTTTAATCTAGTCTTTTTCCTGGCTCCTCTTTTCCAGTCTTCCTTCCAGCCCTCTGTAGCAGTCCTGGCTATGTAGACTTTCTACTCATCAACCTCATATCTTTTCAATTCATATCTCTGTGCCAAATTATTTATTTCTTTGACCAATCTTGTTTGTTCCTTGACTACTTCATTGTAAACTTTCCTGTACCACCTGTCTTCATTAAATGCTTGTAAAGACCCCCAGTACTTAAGCTCTGTTTTGGCAATTCTGTCTGTGACTTTATTCCATCCTAACTCTCCTAGGACTGCTTCTGTTGCTGTACATGGTGGTGATCCCAGTGTCCATCCCCCCCCCCCCCATCTCATTCTGTGCTTTCTCCATTCCCTGGATATCTCCCTCATTTACTGAAATCACATCTAAGCCATATATCATCCCTGGTATTGCAACTCTATCCCATAACACCCTTGCTGTGTATGCTTTGTTGAAACTGTTCAGTACAGTAGCTTTAATCATTCCTTTTGTACGATTCGCTTTCTGTTTAATCTTCTCCACCTGATACCTGAATATGCCTTAACCTGTTGCTTTTATCTTGACACCTAGATATTCATACTCATCAAGCTCCCCAATTTCAATTAACTGTTCCCTACCTTCTGGAAATTGGAACAGCCCAATTCTCCATTTTTTATTCCCTTCTGGTTTCCTCACAAGAGTCATCACTTTACTCTTATCCTTACAAAATTCTAACCTCAATTTAACTCTATATTCCCCTGATATGTGCAGCATCTCTTGTAGCTCTTTTTAGGACTCTTCCATGAGTACAATTTCATCTGCAAAATATAGACCTGGGTCTTTATTCCTTTATTACACTCCATTAACTGGTCCCCCAACTCCTGAATATACAGGGCAAACAAAATCAGGGACAGCACATATCCCTGCTTTAGACCTATATCCAGGCTCGCATTCTCTACCTCTCCCTTTCCTAATGAGAGTGTAGAGTCTACATCTTTATACAAAGCTTTCAGAATTTCTAGAAAGTTCCCACCAAACCCTAGTCCACTTAGTTTTTCCCACAGGGCATCTTTCCATACCCTGTCATAAGGTATCCTCACATCTAACAAAACCCACAAAGACTTTCTTCCGCTTTTGCTTTACCAATTCTAACACCTGAGTCAATGTTAAGATGTGATCACCTACCCTTCTGCCTGGTCTGATTCCATTCTGAATTTCCCCCAGAAGTCCAAGCCTTTCAACTATTTTACTTAGTCTCCTGTACATTATCCTACTGAATATTTTTTCCCACATTTGATGAAATGGCAAAACCCCTACACTGGTCCAATTGGCCTCCTGGGCCCTTCTTTGGAATATATGAAATCCTGAGTTTATTCCATTCCTTTGGTACTTGTCTTTTCTCAATAACCCTATTGAAAAGCAACTGTAAACTATCTTCAATTTCCTCTGGCCCTCTCCACATGAAGTCCAGCAAGATATCATCAGGTCCTGGAGCTTTGCGTAATCGCATCTACTCAACTGCTATTTTAACGTCTATACTTCTAACTCTGCCACACATCTCTGGATCCCATTGATCCTGTGTGAATTCTGCACGACTTCTAGGTACTGTTCCGTGACCCAAGTGCGGATTATTAACTTCTTGCCAATGCTCCCTTAAAGCTTCCTGTATTTCTTCCTTGTTTTCTGTCCATTTCCCTCTGTGTGTGTGATTTCCTGTGCTTTATTCTGTTTACGTCAATTAACTTGTTTCCAAAAGATGGTTGACCCTTCTCTCCAGTTCTCCATTATTTTCTTTGTCATCTGTTCATTATTACTGGCTCTCCTTTCTGCTTTCATCTCTGCTACGTTCCATATACTGTCTCTGAGCTTCTCGTAACACCTTCGGAGTATTTGTTACTAATTTTCATGCTCTTTTTTTGGCCCTCTTTCTTTTTGGCTCCTTTCAGCTCGGGGTCTATTCTATACCCTAGAATTTCAAACGAGACTTTCTTTCTACCCATCTTTTCCTGTGCTACCTTAAGAGTCCTCTGATCAGATTCCCATTCATTTCTTGTACTTCCCCTTCATTCTCCTATCTATTTTTCCATTCCTGTAATTCTAGTTTTAGACTTCCTTGATACTCTGTCCAGTCTGTTTCCTCCTTTTTATCCCACACCCATTTAATCTCCCCTACGCGTCTTCTTTGACACTGCATGTTAATTGAGACTATCATCTAGTTATGGTCACTGCCTATATCCAATTTACCTTCCTCATCTATTTCGCATCCTTGTGTCATTTGAAATACTTCACTGTCTACTAACATATAATCAATTATTGTCCGCCTTTCTCCAGATGCCCATGTCCACTTACCTTTTGAAACAGGTTTAAGTTGTTTCATACAAAACAATGAAAGCGGAACTCTGGGTCTCATTCATGTTATAGGATTCTGTTAAATTTCTAGGGCTTACGCTGGTGCATTCACACCTTGCTCGGTCCGCATACAAGACATCACAGGGTTACACCTGTGACTTAACATAACGGCAAGGGTCATGTAATAGCTTCACGTGAGTTTATACAGACTTAAACTACAATTGGGAGAAGTATTGAGTATATTTACATTGTGTTGCTTAACTTCTGCCCATCAGTATAGAATGACATCACAGCTAAAGAGCCCACCCCAGAAATAATAAGGGGCTTACATTTTCTGCCACTTCCTTTTACCTGTAGCTACTCACCTGTAGCTTCCATGGCTGAGGTGATAAAAAGAGGTGAAAGAGCATAAACACCTGGTTTTAGTCTGACCCACAATCTGTCTTGGGATGAACCTGTTTCATCCATTTGTAACAAGGTGTTATACATATATCAAGGCTAAGATGATTAAGAAAATCTGTCCTTAGGCTATCAGGTTCTGCTTTTGAGACCATTTACACCTCGAGAATATGACCGATTTTGGAATTTGCGTCTCAGATTATACACAGTTGTTCAGACAGAAGTCTTGCTTTGCTCAAATCTGATCAGTACCGGGCTACACTTGCTGTATCAGAAGCTACAAATACGACTAATCGTGATTACGACTCAAAACGTCTCGGGTGACAAAGTTGAGCAAACAGGAGAAAAACCTTCAAGTCAGAACTTTACTTCCAAATGGTAAAAGGCTTACGTCCTGCTCACTATAGTGGTATCTCCTGGGAATGATCGCCACACCTATGCACTACAGATGAACGAGCTTTCCGCGGAGCCACACGTTCGCACTATAAAAGAACGACCTTTCCCCGGAGCCACATCCACGCACTACAAATGGACGACCTGTCCCCGGCGCCACACCCACGTACTACAAATGAACGACCTTTCCCCGGAGCTACACCCACGCACTACAAATGAATGACTTTCCCCGGCGCCACACCCACGTACTACAAATGAACGACCTTTCCCCGGAGCCACACCCACGCACTACAAATGAATGACTTTCCCCGGCGCCACACCCACGCACTACAAATGAACGATCTTCCCCGGCGCCACACCCACGCACTACAAATGAACGACCTCTCGCCGGCGCCACACCTACGCACTACAAATGAACGACCTCTCCCCGGCGCCACACCTACGTTCAACAAATGAACGACCTTTCCCCGAGGCTTGGATTTACATCTTTTCTCGTAGCTTTAAACCCCCTGTTACTTCAATTTTGGGCACTCTCCTATCTAATGTTCGTGACAATTGGTCCAAAATGTACATGTATGTTAAACAAATGCTTGGTGTATCCATTTATATATGTACTTGATTTTTTGCATGATTTTTTTTCTAGTTTTCCCCATATCATGTTACTTGCCATAGCATCTTTTCACATAGAATCATTCCATTTTGCTTCGAGAAAAGTAAATTGATAAAATCATCAAATAATATATGTGTCACGACGCCAGGCAAGGTTCTCACTAATGTATAATGACACCAATGATAATATTAGCGTTTATAAATTATTGACACTGTTAACCATTTTGAAATGATAATATGATAATAATAAGAATAAGCAGCAAAATAACAACGATAAATATACATTATGTGAAATGATTACAACAGTAAATGTAGTATATTCTTCCCCCTGCGACTGTCCGTTTATGTTTTGCCTGTATTGCGTCGCTCTAGTTTTACTGACAAATATTCAAATGTCGTTTATGGTTTAAAAAGGAAATGGAATTAACGTAATTACCACTGTGGTCAGCTTTGATGCGTTTGTTGATTACAAGAAATAACTGCGCTAAAGTCCATCAAAGCACTTTGTGTTACAGGCGAGAAATATTTAACAAATATAAAATTTCATGAAAAATTGGGAAAATCTAGACGAGTGATGTATATGCTATTAATAACTCCAATGACACCAAAATAGGCATCACAATTATAACAATCGCTTCCTGTTTACAGGTCTCTCAAAGCCATAAAAAGTCAATAATTACAATCAGCTAACAACTGAAAAAGGAGTCAACAGTTCATACAATTATGCTTCCCCGTGGACAAAGTACCAAAATGGCATCTGCAGTCTGGGCAGTCATAAGTTTTGTCTTGGGCACTGTGAAGGGCTTGGACGGTAAGTTTGTCATTTTATTGCATTTTTCTCACAGAGTATTTACTAAACGAACAGATTCCTTCTTAGCAAAGCTGACGGATGAGCAAGCAGATAATGACATTAACCTGAGATGCGCGCCACAGTCAATACTCACATGCGTGATCGGACAACACTGAGGTAGTTTCTGCTATAAGTTTTCAGTCATCCGATCACTTAAAATTTTAACTGATAAACAAGTCGAGTAGCATGTATTAACTTAATGCCTCGTGAGGCAAACAAAAGAGATTGGAAATGCTAATCAAATAATTACACAATTTAGGCCCGCATCATATTATGAATATATATATATAAAGAAATAGGTCCCACAACCAGTTTGTGGGTCATGCCCATTGTCTGCGGGTCAATTATACTATATACCAAGTATAGATTACCAGAGTTTCTGGGCATTTATAGCTTCCCGTAATATCTGGGCAAAATTACTAGTTTGTACATTTCTGAAACCCCGTAGGTAGCACATTGAATTTAAGTCATACATGGTTTATGGGCATTTTTCAACTTCCCATAAACAGAACAACTGCCCACCATACGGTCTGAGGAGTACAATTCTGCCCATTAACCACCCAAGACATAACTATATATAACTATATATATATATATATATATATATATATATATATATATATATATATATATATATATATATATATACATATATATATATATATATGCATACATACATACATACACACATATCTAGTGGCGATGTAACGTTTGGTAGCTGTACACCACTTCTTAAATAATAATAATAATAATAAAAATAACAATAATAATAATAATAATAATAATAATAATAATTATTATTATTATTATTATTATTATTATTATTATTATTATTATTATTATTATTATTATTATTATTATTATTATTATTATTATTTCATTGGTAAAAACTACCCCACTGCAGCGGAGGTGAGGAGAAGAACGAGGTTTATTGCACGATATATCTAAGTGATGCACACAGTATGATGCAGACGAACATACACACCTTTGAGATTGAACAACGGGAAGAAAAGAAAACCACAAAGAGTACACATTTATTTTCCGCTTCATCGGATTATATTTCTCACTGAACCGTGAATTTAACAAATGTACACACACACGTGCGAGCGCTCATTCACACACACACACACACACACACACACACACACAATCTGGTTGCAAATTTGATTGACTATTGTCAATGCATTGTCCTTTTTCGTGTCACTCAGATGAAATGTTTCTTATTAATATAAGCTTGGCCTGCTTCGTAATCCAAGTTAAATAAAGGAGTCTTTGTTTATATATTTTACGTCTGGACCCCAATGAAAACCAGATCAGGCTCATCTCTTCTCATCTTATGTTATCAGTACACAGCGCATCTCTTCAAAGCATCAAAA